>JAPXFQ010002641.1:0-385000 GCA_028564705.1 Apricaphanius iberus
ATAAGGGACTGCCCATGCAATTGCATGGAGGCAGTGCAATACATTGCTTTGCAATGGATTTGCACTGCCTCCATGCATTGCATTGGGCCGTCCCTTAATAAGTACCAGATTATTCATAAATTATAACCCTACAATTATCTTATTTGTTTGCTTGTCTTTACTTGAATAACAAAAATGATTCAATAATTACTGAAGTAAAAGTTGCAGCTCTTCAGAAGCCATGACAATACACTTTAACTGTCACCTGTTAGTCACTGCTGTCACACAGTTTCTTGTCTTGCAGTGTATTGTGACATATTAAAAGACATGTAATCAATGTGTTCAAATGTAGCATAATGAAGGGGATATTTAGTAAGGCCAGGCAATTTTATTTGGGTAGCATAGTTTCAACACAAGGTAATTCAAGGTGCTTTACATGATTCGCTGGTAAATAAACCAAACAAATGATGAAAGCATAGAAAGTAAAAACAGCAAAAACATGATAATATCATAGTAAGAGTAGTAAGACAAAAAACAGTGTAAAAGTATGAAAATTAAAAACAGGAATTAAGGGAGCAGGTGGCTGGTATCTAAAATAAATTATATTATTGCTCAGTTTTGTAATTGTATTGGGTAATGAAGCGTTTTAAACTAAGTAAAATGAGCCCACCCATGTGTAATCCCATTATCTTGAACAGCCTGTGCGCTGCAAAATAGTCTGCGAATCAGTGGCCTAATTTCCCGCGCTTACACGCGGATGCGACGTCAATCTACAAATCTTTCGCATTCTCGCTTTAACAGTAAGAAGGAAGAGAAAGAACCCGGACTTCAGATGCGGTCAATTAAACACTATTACTTACTTTGTTGCTAGACATGTTGCTTGTTGTCGTACTGCTGCCGATGTGGGCAATGTGCGGTGGCCTGAAAGTACGCTAAGTCACTGAATTATTTACTTTTTGTGCTTGCTCCTGCAAGTTTGTTTCTGTTCATCTGGAGAAAGTTATTGGGTTTACAGCTATTGATTTGCTCGATGCACTTACTTAGTGGTTGGATCGGTACATGGTCACACGGTGACATTGTAATTTACAGCTGAGTATCATCTGTATAGTTATTGATTAATCATATTGGTTGTTATAATCTGGGCTAGTGGGAGCTTGTAGATATTACTGTCCGTTTGAATGAAGTTTCCTACGGAAAAAAATAAATCCCTGTTCTTCAGGTAGGAACCAAACAAGTACAAGTACTGTACCACAGAGTCTGACCCAGCTCTCCAGTCGTTCCAGTAGAATTTTATGATCAACAGTGTCAAACGCTGCACTGATATCAAGTCTTGTTACATCTCTAATTTGTTTGTGTGTGACTTTTATTATGCTGTTTTGAATAGTGCTTGTGTATAGTGATATGGATTGAGGAATTAAGAGTACCTCCTAATAGCCAGAATATTACTAGCCAAGTTCATCTGAAAGCAAGCGGTTCCATTGTTGGGCATAGAGGGGGCTATAGTCGTCTGGTTGATGATAATTTGGAGTAGTTATACCAATAACCTAGTACAGGGATAATTATTAAGGAAACACGAATTGTCAGGGACAAAATGAGCCAAACGGGGCACCAGCTTCTCAATCTATATAAGAATGTGATAACTGTAGATAGCTTGTCCTGTAAACATGGCTGCTTCCTAGTAGTAATACGGGCAACAGAGCCAGTCAGACTGGGTAAGGTGCCAGGGCTGACCAGAGAGATAAAGCTCTATTTTTGTTGTGGTGCTCAAACTCCTCACTCCTGTTGACGCCTTGTCATTTTAAACTGTCACTAGGGTGTGTTTGAAACGGCCCTGTCTAAAACAGGATGTGACGCTTTCTAGACACAGACGCACAAGGAATTATTCCCATATGACAAAGTGCATTAGTGTGTGACATGCATTGCAGCAATCATGATGCAACTCAGGTTTTGGTCTCAGGGTAAAGCTCGAGGCTTGCACAATTTAAACTATCTTAAAGAACATAACAAATTTTTGCTGCGCTCAAACAGCATTTATTTTTATTTTTCCTCATAATAGTTGTATAATGAGATTTCAGGGCTAATCTTGTTGCTTCTCAAATTACAAGTCCTTACTTTATGATGGCTTGTTGCACTGGAGGCCAAAATACCCACTAATGTTAACAGACATAATCTGCTTTTTTCCCCTCTCATTTTCACATGACTGTTAGAATCAGTGTTAAACACAGATATTAACAGAAATGACACTGCTTAGTCTCTGGGTTCCAGCTGGATGACATATGACAGATACCCAGAGATAGACAGACAGATATACAGCTCGTTGGGTAGGTCCAACATCTGTGACAGGTGTCAGCTCCTGTTTGCCTCAGCTGCCGCAGTTACTCCAGACGAGGCTGCCAAAGTTCGACGGCCATGATCCTGTATGGCTGAGTGGATTATTCAGGTTTCAAGATATAGTTTAGTGCTTTTGAATTACACCTTGAATCAGATTACATGAAGGGTGAGTGAACATTGCAGAGGATGACTGGTCATCACCTCAGAACAGAAAAGTTTGGGGGGGGGGGAGTTTGGTCTCACAGGAAACACATTTGGCAGATTCACTGGGTCAAAGCAGATGTGATTGTGCAGAAGTTCAGAAGCTGTTAGCTTTATCACAGCATCCTAAAAGGTGCAGACATTGAAAACAAAACTCAAACCAAAGGGAGAACAGCCAAGAGCTTTAAATATTGATGGCAGCATTGATCATATTATAGTCACCAAAGTGCCATTTATTGAAAAGAAGTGGAAAAGTGCTGAGCATGCAAGAACAAGTACAAATTTCCTGTATGACTGCAGTCAAATTCATTATCCTCTGCAAGAGCTCTCATGGAGAAGCTAAAATGGATTTTCTGAATCGCTTCCAGGCCAATAATTCGCTGATGTTTTTCACACAGACAGAGGTTTCTCCCCTGTGTGCTACAACAGAGACATAACCCAGGTTACAGCAACACAGAGTACGCCAGAGTTCAGCTATACATTATGTCACCACTTCTGTACCAAAGCACTATGCAGCAATAACAACTTGTATGTGTGCAGAGCTCGGAAACATTTGGACAGATGTATAGCAGTGTCAGTTAAACTGAGCGCCTTTTCCCCCCACATGTTTGGCCCAAATAAAAAAAAAAAAGACAAATCTGACTTTAAAGCCATAAGAACCTGTACTCCGGGGTTCATAAGCCAACCGTGCAGAATTAGGTAAGCTTTCAAGACTAGCCTTTTGCTGGTCGGTACACACATTAAAGCTTTGTGTGCTCATTATGTGGAAATATGGTGATATAATATTAACATTTCGGAGAAGTGATATTGGGAAAATAAGTTTTTTGTTTTTTTGTGATTACACCCTTTAAGGCTGTCTGATAGGGACATCTCAGTAAATTAGAGCTGGTAATCTGTCCATTTCACTAATTCAGTTCAGAAAGGGTAACTCGTCAGATTCATTACACATGATGTATTTCAAAAGTTCTTTCTGTTAATTTCAATGGTTATGGCTCACAGCTAATGAAAACTGAAAATTCAATTCCTACGAAATCGAGAATATTAAACAAGAGTACTAAATATTTGTACTCACTGAAGTGTGGGCTTATTAAAAATGTTTACTATGTACTGCACATGGTATGTACTAAGTAGTTAGTCAGAGCTCTGTTTGAATGAATTACTGCATCAATGCAGTTTGCTGTGAAGACCATGTTGCTTTAATAGGGGCTTTCAGGCTCTCTGCAGTGTTTCATTCTCCTTTTGACAATACCCCATAGTTTGTAATTGGGATTTAGATCAGTTTTGTTGGCCGTTGAGTTGAATGCATATAATTTTAATCAAACCATGATCAATAAAGCAGATATTGTTTCTTTTGGCTGTGTGTACAGTTACCAGACCTTGTTGGAATAGAAAATCAGCATCCTCGTGAGTATTAAGTGTTAAGTAAAATTTTGTGTCAATGGCTGTGGTAACTTTGGATATGAAAACACAGTGGAAAAACACCAGCAAGACGACATGGCTCCAGTCACTACGGACTTAAAGATTTACACTTAATCTCAAACAACTTGGATTCTAGGTCTTGCTATCCTTTCCAAAAACTGTGAAATTGCTTTCTAAACGAAATGCAAACTGTGCACACATCTTAAAAATGATTAAGCAAACATTCCATCCTTTTCTCATTAGGTCACACTTGTGAAATGTATGGTTCTTTAGTGGTTTAATACAAGAGTTATGACTGTCATAGTCCGTGTTCTGGATATGTTATTGTGCGGTGGCTCTTTAAATTCTAACTGGAGCTGCTTTCCACACCTTGGGATCTCCCCCAAATTGTTGCATGAGCCTCACCATTTTGTCAAGGCCGCATGTGTCTATGCAATAGAGAATTTCTGTATGATATTCTTTGTCTTCTGTTATACATTATATACACTTTTTAAACAATTTTTATTTGCTTAACAGAAATAAACAGTTGAACTATATCTTTGCGATTATATTATACCAAATAGATCACATTTTCAAGGACATTCAATTTTATCTTTTTATTGAGACAATTGACACAATCTCAGTTCAACTCTAAAAACTTAAGAGAAATCTTATAAGAAATCTAATTTCACTGGTTTTATTTTACTCTAAACTGGCCAAAGAATGTGTAATTATTAACTCTTTGTTAAATTTTCACCACCTTAATGTAATTTTCCAATTTCTGTCATTGCGTTTACATCCTGTAAGGAAAATTCAAATTACTGCCTTAGTCCTACTGAATTTTAACTTTGGAAATACATGAATACACCTTAGTACAGCTCTTGTCGAACCGAACTGGCCGTCTTTTAGTCAGACTAACGCACCAAGATAATGCAGGTAGAAAACTGAATTTCTCTACATGAAAACTCCAACACAGTTTAGCCAAGCTATTAGCAGCCTGGGCATTCCTCCTTTGGGAAGTGACGAGACCACAGAAGTGGGAATAACAACACCGGAACGAGCAGCAACAATGAATGAATAGAATGCACTCCATTCAAACGTGTAATTTTCTGATTGAAATATAAACTGGGATAAAAGCTCTTATTCTGGTTAAGGTATTACTTTGATTTGTGCCAAAAGCTTGATTTTAGATGCGCACGAGTGCAAAATTAAATGTTTTTTCTTGTCATAGAAAAGTAATTTTATCTATAGAAAATATGAAGAAAGATAGCTTTTGTTATGTTTTAATTTGGGCAAAACCACTCTGTAGATCCATTTTTTTTCCCTTGTATTTTACTTCTTCACACACACAAACACACACAATGATTGCTTCCCGCGGCTGTCTCTTCAGGCAAGGTTTGTGTAACCCAGCTGCAGCCTCACCTCTACCACAGCTCATTATGCATGGACATGAGGCTCATTGTGTGTTCGTGTGCGTCTGCCTGTTTATTCTTGGTTTGACAAGTTGAAAGCCACTGGGACTGTAAAGAGGAGAGCGGACTGTTATTTTCTTGTCTCAGTTCTTGTACCGTTTACATATTTTTTTCTGCTGTACCCCTAAAGTTCATCTAAACTGCTGCTGTCCTTCATTTGTGCCTCTGCCTCTATATTCTTCTCTGACCTCTTTTAGTTCTCTCCCCGAGCTGGACAAAAAGACAGCAGAGGGTGGCGAGTGTGCATGCGCGCGTGTGTGCGTATATGTGCATGTGTGTACCGTCTCCTCCTGTGATTTAGTGCCAAGCTGGCAGCCGAGAGCAGTGAATAGGAGGGCCCCTTCCATACAAAGAGAGCACATATACACAGGGACACACGCACGGCTCCCAGTCAATGCCAGACTGCAGGCCACCAACCACACACCTGGCATGCAGCTATTATGTCACCAGTGTTGTGTGTCTGTGTGCACTAGTGTGTGTTAGTGTGTGATTGTGTAAGTCCAGCAGACACCATCTGCTCTGTCCTCTGTGAACTTGTCTACACCCCTCCTCTTGCTGTTCCACTTTACCACATCAGAATAGTTTACTATATTGGACAATCACTTTATTTTACTCTCCTACTGTATTTCCACTGAAATCCATTGTGCCGCAAAATGAGATTGTGTTACACATTGGCATTCACAACTGTAAGGGCTAACACGTGTGCCCCTTTGCACTGTTGTGTTGTTGCTATATGTAATGCAAACCAAATCAAGAGATTTTTTTTACTGCATTGTAAGACAAGTGCAATCATTTAAACCTTTGGGTTATTTAGTCATATGATATACATTTTTTTGTAGGCACTAAAAACCTCTTTCTAAAATGAAAAACTAGAATAGATGTGCTTAAATTCACTTAATCATATGTTAATTAGCTACGATTATCTTTCTAATAACAGAGGAAAATCGTATTAGGTTGTTTCTCTAGGGTTTGTTTTTATTTTCCCCACTGTTAAATGCTACTTCACTGCACTGATTTTTTTTTTCCTTCTAAACTCTTATTTATATTTCCCTAATATTCCCTCTTCTCAATATTCCCCCCCTCTTTTCTAACCAAAGGGCTGTATGTAATATAGTGTTTTTCAATATCATATTGTGGGGGAAGGGACCCCTGTTCCCCACTTTAATCAATAGGTGGCAGTAAAAGACTTGAATTAATGCTTGAGCCATGCGGTTGGCTTCCTGGCCTTCTTATTCTCTGACTCATCTTGTACCTGGTAAAATGTTTAACTGCTGGAAATCCTCTGACTCAAATTTGGGTTTTATGCCCCTTCCCCTAAAGTGTGTTTCTGTGTTTCTATTTGTGTTTGTTCTCCCTTCAGCACACTGCTGGTCTGACATGTAGTAACAAAATCAGAAGCACAACAAACATTTCTCAAAGACACACTACAAGTGTAACATATTGCTATATAGATGAGCATAAAAAGTTAATGCACAATTTATTCTAACCTTACCATACTAGTCTAATCTGAAGAGCACTGTACTTGTGTAGTTAGCTCTTAAACTGTTGTTTTAAATCGTTTTACTTTCTGTTCTGTCAGAATGAAGACTTGTAGCACCATTACTACTAAATATAATGTTGTAAATCAAGTCCTCAGCAGTAGCTTATGAAAACTATAAATGTGTTACTCAGACTGAACTGCAGTAAATGAACACACATAAGCAACAAATCAGTTTGTCAGTGTTTTTACATTCCTGTTGATCTTGAATCTTGGAAAAAACAACACTTTATTTAGCTTTTCTTAAAAAAAAGGATTATTATAAAAGGACTTTATGGGCCATAGCATCAGGACCTTAAACCCCCCCCCCCCCCACCACTTATAACAGGAACTAGCTTTCAAATGATTACATCTGTACATGTCACTCAATATAAAAAAACAAGGATCAAACTATTTTTCATTTGGCAGATTTCCTAAAATATCTTGCCTTTATTATTTCTCACTTTTGACTCCACCTAATGACATTTTCACTCCTGAGGGAGTCTGTTAGTCACTTCTTAAAATTTTAAGTTTAACGCTTCCTGTGAAGCTGTTTGTGGTTTGATTTATTCTATCAGTTCCACATGTGACAACAGCATGCAATTCTTTTGACCATTACTTTTCAACATCTGTACAACTAACTCATTGATAAAACTACAAGTGTGCACTTTCAATTGCTTGATGTTTGATTTAGAACCCTGTGTCTGCTTGTGCAGTGAAGGGTTGGAATCCATAGGTTGGTAACCACTCCACCAACAACTCAGACCTAAGGGTTTTACACTTAATACTGTACTGCAGCTGCATGGACAATCCGGCAATCTTGCTGTTTATTTAAATACATTAAAGCTGGCAGAGTGTCGCATCAGCTATGTCTCTCTTCACATTATCACAAGTCTGCTTCTGATCGCTTGATCAGTCGAACATCTCTTTCCTCACAAGCAATTGTTTCCAAGGACTTCAGTTGAGTCCAAAAACTCAGACTAAACCTTCTGATCTATCAAGAAGGTTTTACCTGACTGAAGGGTGTTTCACCAGACAATGTCACCATCAGTGCCCGCATCAGTGAGCCTTTTGGTCAATCATAAGTGGTCGGCATGTGTAGTACAATCAGATGCTTTTCACCAAAGATGACTAGGGGAAGGGGAGTATGGGGGTGGATTCCGGGCTGTCGAAGTGCAGGGTTACGTGTAAACCGTGAGACGGTAGCATCTGAGGTGAAGCAACAAAGTAGCTTGGACTTGACCTGTCTTTTTATCCCGATTGAAGCCTCACTCCTCAAGTCTTTTTGCGAGCAGTTCCAAAAAGTGGCTGTCCATCCCAGTCCCCGTGAACTGACTGGAGATCTGGTCTTCAGTTCTAAAGACCAGAAGCTACCACATCTCTGCATCACTCCAGATTGCCATTTCCTCTTTATAAATGCTAAATTAACTCTCCAAGTTTACTTGCGTTTTATATACCATTGCCGGCTGGGGCTCCGCGCACATTCCACACATCATGACATCACCCTCTGGTGCACCAAGGCCTGATCTTCATTCAATTTTTGTGGTAATATTACTATCAAGCTTGCTGGCACAAGTGCTGGAGAATTATTGCCTTGTCATGCCTTATTGATGCATTTAAAAGACACACTATGCCAGCAGTATTACCCAAATTTGCCACCATGGTGTGTCTTTTGAAAACGCCTTCAGTCAGAAATGACTTATCAACCTTTTGCGGAAAAGATGAACAGGATAAAAAAGGGGTCCCCATCCTCTTTTGCTCCCGGTGATTTTTTTTCTTCTCCTCATTGATTTTGTTTCAACTGTTGTGGTAAATCCATGTTTTCAGTGGCAATTTCTGTTAAATGTAGTTGGCTTTTTATCTTGGAAGTTGTCAACTCTATCTCTTTTCCGAACCTTTTATTTTTTGCAAATAAACTTTTTAGAAACCTTTTTTTAATCAATTTGCTTGCTTGTGGGTTTGTTTGTGGATTTGTTTTTAGAGGTGACTTATCACGTGACTAAGGCAAGCATTTTGACATGTGTCAAGAATGAGTTATAGCCGGGTATAACAGAGAGAATCCGGTAATTCTTTTTCAAAATAAAACATCTTTCAGACACTGATAATAAATAAAATGGAAATACTGTAAGTTAATTTTAGGGCCTGGGGGTTGGGTACCTCTGGGATAAAACCCGTTAAGACTTAGTTTGGACATTTTCTCCATACACACTTCTGTCAGTTTAACTTCATAAACTTGTCTGAAGTAGCCCTTAACATTATTATCAGTTCAGTTAATCAAGATAAAGTAAAAACTTGCAGATATCCAAAGGCTGTACTTTAACTGATGGCCTGTATGTTTGAGTGACCAGTGGGATGAAATAACTACTCAGAGCCAGGTATAGGTATCGTCTTGATTTTTAAAAAAGGGGTATCGTTGCCTCCCTAATTAGCACTCTTTGATTTTGCATATAATTATTAAAGTAGTATTTTCTTTTGCTACATGATAGAATATATAAGAATTGTAATCTGAAGTGCCCTAGTCTTTTTTTCTCCTTTTAGATATTTTTGCCTTTGTGGTGCTAACAGGGAGTTTATTTCAGTTGGCCTTCCAAAGCAAGACATAAGTAGACGATTAACTATCTTCTTAACATTGGGCAAATTGTTAAACGACAGTTATTATTTTAATTTTATATCCACATTAGATCATTTTAATTTGTTCTATTTAAAGAGAACTAATTTCTTCTGCTCTTAGGTTCCAAAAGTATTGACCAACTACTTTGTTGAACACATACGCAAAGACTGACATGTACTCAAAGAACCCAGGAATCACAAATAATTACTGTGTCTCCATGTAATTGACTCAAACCTAACATCAGTGCTATGATCAACACAACCCATTACCTGTAAAAGAACGAAATCAAATGAAGGTGTGTAATGAAAGGCTGACAAGAGAGAGTAAAAAATGGCTGGAAGAAAATTAGAAGAAAGTATTAGTTTTTCTCTGGTACAATATATCTTAATTAAATCCAAAGATATGTTAGTCTATCTTTTTGATTGAAGTATTTTTAAGTTATCTGCTTAAGCAAAGTCCCTTTTATCAGTTTTACTGCTGATCCTGTTCAGATCAAGGAAGAGTTACAAAAAAGGCAATCTTCACAAAATTGTCAGAAAATGAACAAGGATTTAGATGCAGGTGGAAAAGCTGCTTTAGTTATGTGCAACTTTTACTCTATACTTAAATATTCACCCCTCAATCTCTTTGTTTGGGTACAAATCAACTCTTCCAGAATGAAAAATATTGTTATAAATGAAATGAGTAATTCTGCCTCAGATGCTCAGTTTATTGCTTGATCCTAATCCATTACTGTCATATCTGATTACAGATGGATAAGTAATTGCATATTATATGAAAAAAATCCAAATATTAGTTAATGGTAAGTGATATTTCATCAGCGTCTCTTTTATTTCCTAAGTTTTTGAAGTGAAAGCCTACAAAAATAACCCATTCGTTTATTTTTCTTCATTTAACATTTTTAGACTATCCAATGAATGTTTTGATGACTAATTAAAATGTAGAAACTATTAACAATTTTAACTAATTAAGGGCTATTAACTTTGGGACAGATTGAAGCACCACATTGGACTATATTTAAACATGTTTTTCACTTTATAGTACCTGATTAATTTTCACATCTATGAATCTGAACCAATGTTGCCACTGTAATAATGATATGACTTAGTCCAAGTGTGAATATTATTTTATTTATTTAAATAGCTCAGTTTAATGAGCTGATTGTAAAAGATACTCATGCTCAAATGGAAGCCAACTAACACACCTTCAAAATTCAGTTTTTGGAAAGACTGCTAAAGGGAGGTGGAAGTATTTCTAAGTATATAAAAATAAAATTGGTCTTGTTCTAACCATGACCCAAAAGCAAAAATGAACTGCCGACATAGCTGAAGTGTAAAACACTCGTCCTCTTGGTGTTATTTACAGCTCTGTGTGGCATTTAGGCATGCATTTATGTGTATTTCATCCCTCTTTGGTATATATTTTGATACCATCAGGAGGTCTCTTCACACCCCCTGCAGGAAGCAGTTCTCACATATTGGACCACCCATGGCCACAGCCGCAAACTCCTAGTGTTGGGGGACATGCATGAAAAAGCTACAGGGGAGACATCTGATGCACACACGCATCCGCAAATAAGTGGAAACACACCCTGAGACCTCAGAGAAATGTTTTACAAATGCTTGAGGAGGCCAAGGAGGCTGTTTTTGCCAGGGTTTTCTTAGTTTGTCTGTAAGCATCATGTCTCAAAAAGGTATTGAATGATTTAGATGATATTTTCAGAAAATGTCCGCAGTGGGAACAAGGAACAAGTGAGTGGATTTTAGGGGTGTTCCGGATCACCGTCTGGTGGGGTGGACGAACTGTCTGCTTTTCTAGTTTTTATATTTTTGTTTCAAAGTCTATGTTTTGCTATCGAAATACAACGTGGTGGCGATAATCTTTAAATTCCTGAGAGAACATTCAGTAGAGGAAAGTTTCAACAGATGTGTAAAAGCAGCTCTGTAAGAGCGCAATTTCAAGGGAGCACATTACGAGGGCCACACTTTTTTTCTTTTAACCCGTTATAGTTTTAAACCGATTGCTTGTCAGTGATTGCAAAGCATATTAAAATCTGCTTAGAATAGACAGTCTATCAGCAAAGACGCAAGAATACACATGCTGGATAGAGTCGTAATGACTAGTGATGGGTTAGTTGTGAACGAACCAGCTCTTAGAGGTGACTGATCAGAGCTGATTCCTGTCTGGGAGCAGGTAACAGGACCACCTTCTTCTGTTCAAACTGCACTTTGGGACTGGGAGCGGGAAGAAGGGTAGGGGGAGTTGCACACACACATCGCGGCACAAACACACAAAGAAGTGTGAGGCTGCAAGTGGAGAGTAAAAAAGCAGTAAAGACAAAGGTGCTGGAATGGTGTAAAAAATTAGTGACAGCAGGTTACGCAGCAAAATGATGATGCATTTTAAGTATCTTGATAATTCAAACGCAGAGAGTAGGGTATGAACAATTAACATGTCAAGCAGACTGGGGTTATCTAGGTTTTTCTATGTTTTTCTCCGTAAATAGTTTCAGTTTGATGAATATTTTAAGCATACAATAAGTCTGCTTTTGTACTTTAACGTTATTTTGTAGCACTGTTCCATGGTAAATTTTATATTTTCATATAAATAATAAACATGTAATAAATGTATGTTTGTAGATTTCTAATTCATTGTACACACAATTTTGTATCCTTTTTGATATATTAATTTACAAAAAAAACCACAAAAAAAATGTGATGAGCTGCTTGGAAGCCGAATGAGCCAGTTCTCTTTAGTGAGCCAAGCCAGATTTCCCTTCCCTACTAATAACCATCTTTGGGACATGTTGGGACTTGTCTGCAGCGCTCATCTCTCTGAATCTTTCCCATTGCAAAGTACTCCTTTATTTGTTTTGAACTTGTCAAGCACATTGAATTGCACATGTGTGCTACTGTATTGGCCCCTTCTTAAGGGAAGGAAGTAGCTTAAGGTAACTGTGAACACTTTAACAGTTTTATTCAATTGTTGCCACTTAGCAAAATCAATCCCCAGGACAAGTGGTTCCCAACCTGGGTCAGTGGGATTTTGTTTGTTCTGAGGTTACCGAAACTATATTTCTAAATATTACATTTATAAAATTCAAAAGACAAAAAAGAAAATTGTATGTATAGCCTATACTGTAAAACGGGAAGAACAACAACAAAAAACTACATCTGTTTAATTTTTGCAAAGAAGACCACAATAGCATGTATATTTTTGTTGAGTATTTTGCCACATTCTCTTTGTCATCCCCCCGACTAGGGCTGGGCGGTATATGGAAAATGTACTGATATCGAAATTTATGACTGTTACCAGCATCATTTTGTCCATGCCTGTAGATTCGGTATGTAAAAAAAGAAAAAGAAAAGCAGAGCGTTTTTACCTTAACAGCTCCGCTGCCCAGGTCCTGTTCAGGTGGAGCAGATATTAACCCTGCTGAGTTGCTGTGCTCCCATGTAAAATGTTTTCTGTCTAAAAAAACAACTGCTGCACACTAAAATCACCTATTTTACTCAGCCCCCCTCACTTTCTCATATAAGCTGGTCTATGTGATCAGTTCTGATTCTCTGATCTCTGATCTCTAAGAAATACAGAAAGGATTTGTAATTAAACACTGAATTAAAAGGCTGTTTGAAGCTGTTCAATAGCAAGAATCCAGCATATATCCCCCCCCACATTTTTAAGAACATTACATTATCTAAATTTGGCAACTACCGGACATTGACTACAGAAAAGGGCGTGTGTGTGATTTGGTCCTTGTTATCATCCATTTATCGTTATCAAGGTTAAAAGCTCAATATACTGTAATATTAATTTTAGCTCAAATCGCCCAGCCCTACCCCCGACCATAAATAGTCTGAGGATGGTTATGAAGAATTGTTATCTGACTCCATTGGCTCAAATGATAACCATTTCTCACAACTTCACCAACAATGTCAACAAGCAATTAGGAATACATCACATATTGTTATATTAATTTGCAATGTTAATATTGCAAAGGGACGTTTTAATAGCAGTGTTTGCTTTCAATTGTATTTTGAAGTGTTTCCACAGCAAAGCCAAAACTGACAGTCCTTCAATGCTTACAGCCACAGTGGTGGAATCTCTGGAAACTCAGGATTTATTGCTAATATTATCCCAATTGTATACAGTAACATTGCAATTTTGAGATTTCCCAATATTGTGCAGCCCTAAAAATCACAGCTACCATAGCTGGTGAAGTCGATTAGAAATTTTTGCGAAACCTAGACCTATCCAACTACATAATGGACAACAGCGTATTCATTTGGCCTTGTGTTTTTTATGTAAAATGTTTTACAGTTGGATCTAAAATACAAAGAATATTTAATAGGTACTAGTTTGTTCTAAGACTTCTCTGAATCTAGTGAGCAGTGACGGTATTGGAGCAGTCTAATGAGGCTTTAATAAATGCGTAGCAGATTGGGATCAGTAGCCCTGCCTTATGGCCTGTCTCTGTCTTCACTCTTTCATTCAGTAAATAAAAACCACAGTCAGTATTCCTAAGTCTCAATAGAGAAAATGTCCCATATGTTTACATAAAAATACAAACATTTACATAATCCGATAATGTTTTATAGTGTAGTACTTCATTAATGCATTCATGTTTTTACATTAAATAACATTAACCTAATTAACACTTGCACATGCACAAGCCCGAGTCCATAGTTCGTCCAGGCTTTGCCAGTTTAACTAATTCCAGACGAACACACAGATACACCCCGCACGCGCTGCCTAAATGAATTAACAAACACAAACATGATGCCTGCTAGTGGCTCATGAATATTTTAGCATAAATACTGACCAGACGTATTATTATTTATCAAATTATTGCCCACACGGGTACACACATTCACACAAACAACCCTCAAAAAAATTGGGTCAACAGCCTTGAATTGAAAGGACTTAAAGCTTATTATGTCTGATTAATAACACATCTGTTGTGCTATATGTGTGTGGAAGTGTGTGTATTTTAGCTTGGTTTATCTATGTGGCTGAAAGTATTAGTGTGTAAGTGTGTGTCCACTGCCTTGACTTCTTGACAGGCGATATGAACCATTACCACTTCAATGACTTTTTAATAGGAACTCATTTCCATATATAATCTCAGTTTTGGGACGTGTGTATGTATGTGTGTCTAATGCCCCAAGCACTCTGCAGTTCCGGGGGTCTCTCAACCATACAGAAATGAGATCCCTCCTTGTAGCTCCCCTTAAATCTCTTTCCCCTCACACTCTCTGTAATCCAATCGTCCCACCAGCCTGCTGTCTCCTTCTCAGTCTCATTTCATGTGCTTTTAATGACGTATGGTACAAGTTCATTATCTTGATAGGCTTACATCGGGTCAGATCTTAAGAGAGTCCTTGCTTTATTCAGCCTACTATTCATAACAAGAAGCTATTTTTTTCTAGAACAGATTTACCTGAGCAGAGCAGCACACAGTTTTGTGAAGATATTGCTGGTTGTGCAGAGAACTATTAACAATGGGTTTAAAATCAAATCTAATTTCAAAACCCAGCACTGTTTCCAATCAAAGTCAAGTCTGTTTTGCTAAGCCTTAACTGGTTTAGTGATTATTGTTTGCCCTGGATATGAAGGTGACCCTTCAAAAGCCTGTAAACATGTTTGAGAGTTAAGAGAAGAAATACCTACTGGGCAAAGGAGGACTTAAGAAGTCCCTACCCCTGTTTTTATATGTATTTTTTTTTCTCTTTTGGCACAACGGCACTTTATGCACTTCTACCTGGACAGGAAGTAAGTTAGAGAGATAAGGGGACGGCAGGCAGTAAATAGGAGTGGGGCTGGGAATACACCCCGGGAGAGCTGTATGAATCTGCTTCACATGTTCCTTCTAGTGCTAAACTAAAGGGGTATCTCGTAATTTTGTTTAGGAAATTTGGGCTGCATTTTTGTATATCTGGTTCAAAATCTTAAATAGCTGTCCAGTCCTCAGCAGGGTACTTCTATACTAAACAGAGATGGTTTGAAACACAGTTTTAGATTTGGAGATATATAATTCTTTATTGTGAAACACAGGCAGATTTCTCAATCCCGTTTCAGCATAAAAACACCCTTAGATTGCACAAAAAAAACCCATAAAAACTGCAAAATTTCTTGAATAAAAAAAAAACAATTTTCCCCCCCAAGCTTAGTCTCTCATCCCAGCTAGTTTGTGTGAAACCACTATTGTGCATCATCTGGTTAGTTTGATGTAACATTACCTCAGTAGGACACACCCATTTATTTAATCTTTGGGGAACTGTATTCAGTTTACTAGTGTATGTTGTATGTATAGTTTTATTTTCATATGCATTCCTTAAGCCTGCCGCACACAAGAGCAATCTGCTGAGCTAACAGTCATGTCAGCTAACAGTCGAGGCCGTTTGCTCAGCCGATAGCTCGCTGTGTGTGGCTAATTTTTGGTGATTTTTCTGCCTCATGAGGCTATGAGGTGAATATCAGACAGGTTTGGTATTTTGTGCCTCGCAAGTCGAGAAACTCGCCATGTGCAGTCTCTGTGAGCTGTCTGCTGAGCAAAAATATTCAAGCGACCAATAAGAATGCGGACTCCAATGATTCCATGACGGCACATCTTTATAAGGAGGCCATTTGTGCTGGAAGTTGTATTTAGGCGGTGCTGCTCATTGTGCAATGCTTATATGGACCCGTCTCAGCCGTCTTGTATAAAAAATAATTCTCCATAGTCCTCCACTGTCTGATCTAGCATTTTATGTTCATCCCAAGTTACTGCCGCAGTATTTATCTGGACCGTTGGCCAAACACAACAGATCAATCCTAAAACCGCTACAATCTGCTGCTTCTTCCGTTTTTGTTTTATGTTCAACTGTACGGGATGTTCCTCCCTGGCAGGAGGAAGCACAGCTCTACAACAGCGCCACGACAGGCGGAGAGGTGAAATTGTAGCTCATAGCTCCAGACTTTCTGGTAATAAAAAGCCAGTGTGAATGTGAACCACAACAGCTAAAAACAGCAACAATGTTGCAATTCTGGTCCCAAATTAAACCGAGTCTACCGGACTATTCAGCTGTCATTCTTTCACTAAGGTCATACTGCTACTTTATGTCCAAGCACAAACCTCTTTCGTGTCTATAGGATTTTCTGATGCTTGATTTGAATATAGATGATTAGAAGCAAAAATGCTTCTTTTCAGTCTTTCTTTAAAAAAATACTGTCCTCTATTATGACAGACAAGTAAGCTAAAAGAAATCCTAAATAAAGTGTCATTGGGAACATGTTGAAGCATAACCACCACCATTTTTTAGACAGGAGGTTTTGAGGTTTTAGAATAACATTGACTGGCTTAAGGTCAAAACAACCTGTATATTACCTTTCATTTTTATGCATCATTTTTATGCATAGTTGTTTTACATTTAAAATAAAAAAATTAACATCTGGAGACTGTCTCATCAAGCATCAAGCTGTCCTTTGTTAATACAACCTCGTTGTCATCTCAGACTTTCCTGCTTCTTAGTTTGGAGTGCATCTTAAATACATTTTAATGAATAGCCTAAATGACATAATTATGTGTGTCAGTATATTTATCTTCATCTTGGATACAACTGATGTTGTTTCAGAGCATTCATAGCTTAATCCCAAATTGTAAGGAAAATGTTTTTTTTTCTATGAAGAACAAAATAGGGGCAGAAACATAGACTATTAGATGGACGAAGACTCAGTGATATCACTCGTAGGTTTCTGTCGCGTTGGATTGAAGCCAGCTGGGCGGTTCCTACCGCCACCATCTTGGCCGCATCATTTGTCTTGTCCAAGGTGCAATCTCCACTGACCAAAATCTCTGGCCCAAGAAGAGTCACAAAACTTGCTGTTTCTGCCCTCATCCTGTAGGGCCTTCTACCCAGACTTTATTCCTTTTCTTTACAAAATTATTGAATCTGCCTAGAAGGCAGAGGGGTAGCAGAGCTGCTCCTCCGTTTTCTGACTAAACGCTCCCGCTAGCCTCCATTAGCTTTATTTAGCTGCGGGTTAGCTCAGTTAGCTCGTAGCTACATTGGCTGAGAGTGTCAATCACCTGCCACAACCCTCACAACTCCACTCTTAGCTTCACCTAATTGTCCATTTTTGTATTTTCCCGATGTGATCAGGCGCGTGACTTGGCCAAGATGGCAGTGGTGGGAACCAACCAGTTGGCTTCAATTTAGCTTTTCAGAAACCTACAGATGACGTCACCACTGCTTTGTCTATCTTTATATACGGTCAATAGTTTTCCATGCACATTATTATCATACATAACTTCAGCGGATAATCAGCCAGCGGATTTTGAATTTAAAGTTGAATTTTCGTAATCATTTGTATCTTCTAGTGTGTATACAATGTTGATATTTAGTGCTCTAGAGCAAGGTTTTGGGGTTTCCTTGTAGCAATAAATCGTTTTTAGAGGCTTCAAATTAAGCTTCCTTTATGACAACCAACATTCATGACATATGGACAGAAAATGACTGTCCATCTGGACAGAACCTACTACACTTTCCAATTACTTTTGATGAATTTATAGAATGTGTGTGACCCACTTGTACAATTACACAAAACCGGAAGATGTATGTACACACTCCCACACACACACACACACACACCAATGTATCTCGACAACCTAACGTGCAGTCTTACACAAAAGGTCACTCCTGCGGTTCAGAACTATGTGTGAAAGTAGGCTAAAGATGCTGTGTTGATATTTAAAGGATTGTGTGGGCTGCTGACATGTAAAGTCACACATGAATAAACACATGCATCAGGAACAAGGACATGTCTGTGTGCATTCACGTAAACTTATCTTTAGTAAACTTGCCTTTGAGAAGACGATTGCATGTAAAAGTGTGTTAGGTTTATCCATGATTATGATGCTACCTGCCAAGACACCCACACACCATGTCAACAGTCACAGTCGTTGCTCTAAATTAGGGTGGTTAATTACTGCAATTAAACTATTGTGTGTGTCTGTGTGTTGGTGTATAAATTGTAGTGCTAAGATGAATTTTAGTCAGTGTCATTTCAGTTTGGAGCTGTGTGCATGACAGATGATGTTTCTATTAGTAATGCTTAAGAATGAATTAAAGTAGTTTTGTATCCTAAATTTTCTTGTATGTTCCATTAACTGTATCAGATTCAGAGGTATTTTTTAAGTTGGAATTAATCAACAATTTAAACATCTAAAATTATAATTTTACTGTGCTTATATATTTTTTTATATATTTTGAATATTTATGCACTGATACATTTACCTTCATATCAACATTTGAAGTAAAAATAATAATATTGCTCTCTTTTAGTATCTTTAATTCCTGTTTTTTATCCAGTGTGACTAAGCTTAGTTTTGTCTCTTCAGAGTTTGCCTGATTTCATATACTAAGTGTGCTGCTGACATCATCCCACATTTTCTTTCCCTCAGTGCTAAGTGAGCAGATTTACTCTGGAATGAGATGGCCAGTGGGAAGCTGTTGAGGTTAGGGAAACACTAATGTGATTGAAGGTCAGACAGCCCTTCCAGTCATTGGCACTGTACAGAAGTGTTGCTTGCTTGTAACTGAGGTGTTTGTAATTCATGTGATGAAGAAGTGAATAATTTCTTGAAAGGTCTTGGTTTAAATGACTGTGGCATTTATGTTTATGCATCTTTAGGACAGAATTGCTAGACTAAGGGACATTGACGTTAAGCAAATTAACATAATCTAATTAATGTAGTTGTCTTTAGATTGCATTTAATAGAAGTTTACGCTGAAATATGTCTTGGTCATTTGTTTAAGAAGTACTTCAGATGTGTTTATAAAAAAATTTAATAACCATGATTAAAGTGGGTAAGTAAGTATAGTGCTTTTTACACTTTCATTTACTTCAAGATTCACATGTGTTTTATTAGGATAAAACTTTAGACTGTAAAGTAAGATTGACATATATGAGTTTTTTGTTTTCTTGCTTGTTGTAAAGTTAAATAAGTTTTTAACCTATAACAATCAAATGAAACAAACTGGTGTCATTTATATTAATGTTCTGTTGAAAAAAATCATGAAATTGCTTAAATGGAGGGGTGGGTGTTTACAGCCTAGCAATGTTCGCAATGTTTTTGTTTTCACTTATGTCATTGGAAATAGGGACTTTAAAATAACTTAGTGATATATTTTGAATTTGTATATGAATTTGTATATTATAATTTTGCATTATTGCCTGTGTGACCCATGGCACAGACACATAATGCTAGAAAGATTAAGATAAAAAAATGTTAAACATGAGCATATATGATGGGGATGAAATACAATTTACTCCATTTTCTTTGTATTTTCACAATATGCAAATTATATATGAGCTTGTACAAAAATCTACTGGGTGGCATTTATTCCAAATATTAACATTATCCTAACAATGTTAATAAAGTGGAAACATTTTTTATTGACTGTCTACTTAATTTAAGTTTCATATGTGGACATGCTTATGTGCATGCTGTGCTTTTTCAGTAGACAGCAGAACTGATTTTGAAAAGCTAAGGTTTTCTTCTGAAGTATGCTGATAATTAGGACGTGTTTTTACAAACTCACGGTCATGTGCTCAATGTTGAGCTGTGCCAGATTTTCAAATAATTTGCTTATTGCCTTGTTAATCACAGTATATTTTGGATGTATCTTATTTCAGATACAGTATAAATAATTTACTTCAATTACTTTTCTATCTCAACTCACAGGTACAACCTGCCTAACTCTGTAAAACCACTTAATTAAAAAGTTAACATTTCCTTGAAATTCTTATTCTTATATTCAACTTTATTGTCATTTAGCAAAGTACAGGTACATAGCCAATGAAATGCAGTTGACATCCAACCAGAAGTGCAAAGAAGCATTAAGTACCAAGTGCAGGTAGAGTATGGCAGTGTAGACAATATATAAATAGTGTACAGTGTATGGTTGGGTAATACTGGTTATCCAAATGACATGTCTACAGAGATTGAGTGGAGTATATACAGTATGCTGAGTAAAAATATGTATACAAGTAATCTATATATGTACAGTATATTGCACAGGTTTATAGGCAGGAATGGAATATATAAAAAACAAGTAACAATAATATGTGTATATACAGTAATGAAATTGTGTATTAAAAATTTGCACCGACCGAGCTATGGTTCTTCTTGGGAATGTTGCTACAAGTTTTTTTCACATCTGGATTTGGGGATCCTCTGCCATTCTTCCATGCAGAATCTCTCCAGTTCTGTCAGGGTGGATGGTGGAATTAAAATCAGAAAATTTAGTCTTGGTCTCATCAGTTAAGAGAATCTTATGTCTTATAGTCTGGGTGTCCTTCATGTTTTTTGGCAAACACTATGCAGACTTCCATATGTCTTGCACTGAGGAAAGGCTTCTGTCAAACCTCTCTGCCACAAAGCCCTGACTGATGGAGGGCTGCCATGATAGTTGACTTGGTTAAACTTTCTCCCATCTCCCTACTGCATCTCTGGAGCTCAGCCACAGTGATCCGTTGGTTCTTCTTCAACTCTCTCACCAAGGCTCTTCTCCCTCGATGGCTGAGTTTGGCTGGACAGCCAGGTCTAGGAAGAGTTTGTGTTCTGTTTGAGAATTATGGAGGCCACTGTGTTCCTAGGAACCATGAGTGCTGCAGAAATTCTTTGGTTACCTTGGCCAGATATTTGCCTTGTCACAATTCTGTCTCTGAGCTCCTTTTGCAGTTCCTTTGACTTTATGATTCTTGTTTGCTCTGACATGCGCTCTGAGCTATAAGATGTTTTATAGACAGGTATGCGCCTTTTCTTAACAAGTACAATCAGTTTAAACACAGCTGGACTCTAATGAAGGAGCAGAACCATTTCAAGGAAGATCAGAAGAAATACATTATGTGAGTTAAATGTGTCATTGCAAAGGGTCTGACTACTTATGACCATGCGATATTTCAGTTTTTCTTTTTCAATACATTTTTTGGTTAAGATGGGTTGCTGAGTGTGTATTAATGAGAAATAGGACTTTTTTGATTTTAACAAATGGCTCCAATGAAACAAAGAGTGAAACATTTGAAGTGGGCTGAATTCTTTCTGTACTCACACAGAAAGCCTGAAACTATTTGGCAGAAAACTAGAGTGATGATTGTTTGATATGTATAATGCATGATCAGGCTAACTCTTGTGTTGTTCTTGGACAAAGCCAAAAGGAAGTTCGTCATAGGACAACTGTTTCCTTTCTCAGATGTTTCTTCATTTATTTACATCATATCTATCCTGGAAAGTTAAATCATTTTCTGGGCTCTTACTGGGCTTGTATTTCTTTGATTCTTTGTCTAAAAAACAAACAAAACACTCTACAGGAGCATTTAATTAATATTGCTTTGGCATTGTGTTTTTTTTAAAATTTATTGATCTTGATTTGTTGTTGAGGCTCACATCATGATATCAGAAACAGAAAATCACATTTAAACCTGGTTTTCCTGTCTAGTTCTGTCTAGAACACTTTATGCGATTATATGAGAAGGTCCAAGTTTAAAAAAGTTACCTACTACCTATAGTTTGAAGTTTATCTTTCTGGTTTGTTGAAATATTATGGCTAAATAATCGCCAAAAGAAACACATCTGGCCGATCTAAAGAAATTCATGATTGACTGAGAAACCAAGGCTTTGGGACTCCAGAAAACCATAGTAAAAGCCATTATCCACAACAGGATAAAATATGAAGTTGTGTGGAATTTTCCCATAAGAGCTCATTGATGTTTCTGCCAGGAGGTCACAAAAGAACCAGAACAGTTTCTAAAGCTCTGGAGACCTAGCTTTCCTTAGTAAAGGTCAGTGTTCTTGATTTAATAATAGGAAACAGGCTGGGCAAAACAAACAAACAAATTTGGCTGATTGTAAGATTGGTGTTATGATCTCAAACATTTTAGTGGGACAAAAAAGCAAAAACAGGAGAACGTATTAAAGGAAGCAAATACTTTTCACAGTGGCTATATTTTGGTCAACTGTATACTGTTGGAATCGGTACTGCTTCCTCTATTAAAGGGTCTGCAACCCTTTGCTTGTTATTTTCTTTTGTTTAAAATTGGTTGCAAAGACTGTCAGTAAAAATGGACATAAACATTGTCTGGAAAATCCTTTCTTCCCTAATTATATTTAATTATTAGTAATATAAATCTTACTAAATAATAGTTAGGTAATCTTGGGGACATCATTTCAGCCCCACACCACTTGCTCCCAGAGGAAGCAGATGTGCAGTTTGTATCAAACCAGATGGAGAGAGGAGAGTAAGCAGCCATTTCCCGATGGCTAACTTCCCTACATTCCTGGCCAACGATAACACCATTGGCACACCTAATGACAAGGAGCAGCGCGAGGCAATTCAAAGGCCGCATTATTTGTCAGGTTATTGGGTTTATCTGGAGATCTACACACGTCTATGGCCTTGAGTAAACATGAGATTTTCCAAAGCATCTCTGTTCTCAAAACATAATTAACAAGGATGCCACAGTTGGTATGTGTAAAGCAGACAACACACAAGCTGAGTACTTCAGCAGTATTGTGCTACTGGAATTTCAGGAATGTTGTTTTGGGAGGAATACATTCACTTTCAGACCAATTAAATGCATCTGACCCTGTATTAAACAACCTCTCTGGCATAGCTCCTCTGGGGCAGACGTGTTACGTTAAAGAAGACTGCTGATGGTCTAGATGTAGGAAAAAGAAAAAGCTCAATCTCAGGATGCAGATGATGCAGCGAAGGGCCTTGACATGACTTTGAGACTGGCGTAATTTATCCCACACAAGTTGACAGTAGGTGCCTGGAGAACTCCACACAGCACTCTCCTTTAGGTCTGAAATATTGTAAACATCACAAATTATAGATAAATCATCTTGCAGCAAACCAGCACTTCAGTAATGTATTTTTAACATATTCTTTTTAATTATGAATACTGACGGCGGGTAATGATGTGTCCCTGTGTGGAGCTTGACCTCGAGCTTTTCAGCAGCCCTCAGAAGAAAGATTGCTCTCGCATCTGAGATGTTCTTTAAACAGTGCTGGTGTTCCCAGAAAGTTGTGCTAAAATAAAATCTGAAAAGATAAAAAGAATTAATGAACTCCAATGTTACAGAATCCCACACAAAAGGCACAATTTTGTGTGTGTGTTTGGATGATACGATCTATGAATGTGAGATTGGTTGCTTGTTTTGATGTTTTCAGACATGGTTGGCTTCGGAAATCTTCATTGCATTTTAATGTTCATGTGATGATGATATCTCCAAACCTTTTAAATCAGCTTCTGACAATTACACTTCCATCAATTTTAATTCATCCCTCCCATGAATATCTATCTAGCTCCTACTTTCTATCATCTGTATCTCTCTGTTAGACGTAACCGCCACACAGACAAACACCACTGTCCAATTAGCCAAGCATAATTTTTGCTATCTAAATGACCACATGCATCTTTCTGTCTTTCCCCACACAGTTAATGATAATGATGGTTGCAAACATTTTTATGCCAGTGTGCGTGCAATTTGCCTTGTGCCTCTGTAAGTACAAATCTATTTTTGTGTGCCTGCCTGAGATAATATGTCTTAACACATAGCTTAAGCAGACACTCGACCATTTCCAAAACTACAGCCCAGTGACAGATCATTAGACAGTAGCACTGAGCGTGGCTCTAATTTACTATGAAGCCGGTAGATCATCCCCTCTCGCTGCATCTGACCTTCCCATTCCTGCAGTAATTGTTTAGAGGATGGTTATTTTTAATGCATGTCACCGACTGTCATGAATAGGGTTCTACTAAAGCCTTGGAGCATTTAGGCACTCACAGCAAAGGGCTTAGTGAGGTAAAGGATTAAAAGCATTGAGAGGAGAAATGTTGACTGGTTGGCGAGCGGAGGGTGTAGGCTGTATTTGTGAAATATGTGGGTTAAACAAATTTGCCTCTATAGATAAAGTTAACCCAGAGAAAATTAGGAAATCTAATTTGTTTAGACATAACTTTACTTTTTTGATTAATCTTCTCTGCTTTTGTACCAAAATTCAAGTTCTACTAATGGTCTACATTAGACACAGGCTGATGACTATCATGAAGGTAAAATCTTTAAAATTGTCTATTATACCTTTATTGTCTTTTTAATGAGATGCCAGAATTGGTTGCACTGGCCAGAATTATCTCTAGCTTTATAATGGATACATTTACATCCTGTCAACCTTTCGTCACCTGCTGCTGTGTGCACTGCCCGTCAGAAGACTGTTTCTTCACTTTCTACAGAAAGATACATTTTGCAGTTTTAGAAAGGTTTGTCAAATTCATTATATTTGTTAGTCTTTAAAGAGCAGAAGAGCTTAAAGAATACAATATTTGGCGCAGAAGGCTTTTGAAAACTTCTTAAACGGTCTACATTAAAACAAAAAGACGCAATGAATAAAGCAGTAGAGAATATAAATAGAATAATCAAAAAGTTATCTTTCAGCAATAGGAGTAATAGGAGTAATTGTTCCCTTTCTGTTTTAGTTATTGAAACACAAAAAGATGTTTCATTTATTAGATCATTTTATACATTGTGTGAAAATCAGGTTTCAATGGACAGTTGCAAGGTTCAAAGCATAATCCAAATGTTGAGTTGCTTCCTCACTGAGCAAAATGCGACTAATGCTTTAACAAAATGATGGCACAAAATTTATGAGTTACATTATCAGAGGCATTATGAGTAATTTAAGAGCAATTATTTTATACTGTACCTGTATATTTGGAACCAAACCAGGCCTGGTAACACGATATATTTGAACATTTTGAGACATACAATTAAAACAGATTGAGATATCATTCGATAAGATTTATCATAAACTCCTTTTTCCTTAATTCATATTCTTTAAATTGTGAATTTCATACACTATTAGCTTTATTTATTATTTTATTAGTTCCTTTATATTTCAATGGCTTCTACCTCTTCATACTGTTAACATGTCTGATATAAGCTCGTGCTATTTGTTTGGATAAAAACAGACAACTTTTGATTAAAAATTCCCCTTGGCTTCAGCCTACGGGTTTAATATTCATTACCTACAATAGGTGAAGTTATTTTAAATTCAGCTAATGAGGTGCGAGATTCCCTTAAGTGTAAACGCATCTCGAATCAAAGTAGAGAAAGCCCATATGGGAGCTTTTATCTAATTCAACATTTTGTTGTTTTATTATTTTACAATCATTCCCTGTAGATGATCCTAAACTTATTATTAGTTGTGAGAAATTTCTTATATCCTCAGTTTAGTATTGACAACAAAAGCTTTAAAAATCAGAGCTTTTTAATCAGTGTCCGATTTAGTGTGATTTCTTTCCATCTATCTTTTCCAGAGGGAGTTTGTGAGATCTGGTTGACAAGTGAAGACACTGGTGCCTATGGCAGAGACATAGGGACAGACCTGCCTACATTACTGTGGCGGTTGGTGCAGGAGATTCCTGAAGGAGCCATGCTGAGGCTGGGTATGACCAACCCTCCTTATATCCTGGAACACCTGGAGGTACGAACAGACACACACTCTCTCATTTTCATTGCTGTACAGGATATTACATCAAAGTACCATATTTTCCCAATCATAACCCCAGCCGTTACTTGGCTAATGAGAAACCCTACCAGGTCCTCATAGTGTCATTAATAGTCTGCATGATGGTTCATTTCACACTTTCATCATAACCCTCAGATTGTAACTGTAATTTGATGTATGGCTCCACGATACCAATACCTAGACTCAATGCATGTCACCCAAAAGTATCATCAAAAATAATTATACATTTTTGTCAAATTAAACTAAAATACGTGGGCTCATAAGACCCATTTCCTTCACACCGTTTTATTTTTCACCCCCCAAGCCTCACACACTCTCTCCTCTTTGTTAAAAAACAATATTGCTCTGCTTAGATTTAATAAACTAAATTGCTGTCCGTTCTGCTTACCAAGCAGTTTAGCTCCAGCCTTCTCTCTGCTTATTAGTTCATTTTCTCCCTCTCAAATGAGTCAATTAAAGACCATTGTGTATTCTTTAGCCACCCCAATTCTATCAGTCATTATTGTCTTTTCTAATGGAACAATAGACATTGTTTACCCCCCTTTTTTTTCCAGTGTCTTCCTTTGACTTTGTGCATCTCCACAAAAGATGCATTATTCAGAATTTTCTTCTTTTTTTTTTAATTTAGGGGACCATCCGTTTTGAAACAACAGTCTAGAAATAATTGGGCAACAATTTGTTCACGTTATCACACATTTTCACTTTAAATTGACAATGCATATATCCATGGTGGGATTTTCAGAAATAAAGTAGCTCAGAGCATTGTTAATGACAAGTAGAACGGAGACGAAGGTTTTAGACTGAGAAAAAACTGTCACAAAAATAATCGTTTTTATAAAGTGTGGTGTCTTAGTTTTGGTAGTTAAGGATCAGTAAATTGTTAAGCGATAGAGCTATGTTGTGCACTTAATGCTGCATTTTGAGCAAGGAAACCATTTTTTCCCTAGTGATCAAAGGATATGTAGACATGTTCACTGCTCAACAGCCCCCATTAGTTTGACTGCAGGAGCTCGGGGGTAAATGGAGTTCTGAGGGAGATATTTCACCCTACAAGCACATCCCTGGAGAAGGGACACCTTTCCCAATATTTTAAGCCTGTGTAAATCCACCTGAGGGACCCACTGCTGGAAATTGCTGCTTTTGCTAAAATAATCTGAAAAACAAATTAAGGTTGGTTCCAACTATTAAAGTAGACTGTCAATTACAGAAATAATCAATTAATCATTGTTTGATTTTATTGTGGTTGTAAAATTCAAATTTGGTCACATCTGCTGATGTTATGCTTCTGTGGTCCAAGTTTTGGCTCCAAAACAAAGGCAACGAGAGGCATTTCTTACACTTCAGTAGGCATAAAATGCCAAATGGATCCTATAGTTGGGGAGTCAGAAGAAAGGCACAAGATTTATGTCAAAAGAAATTGCTCCAATGCTTAAAAAAACTTTAAAACACCAGTTGCTTTAGTTAAAAAAGCTCCTGTAACCTTTCACTTAATGAACGCTTTCGCCTTTGCAGAAAAGGTTGATTTTTAAATTCTATCAAGCTGAAGCCAGCCAATTTAAGAATTGCTCTCTGTGGTGAAAATGCCCAGAACAAGAAGTGCAAATATCATTCTTAGCAGAAATGATTTCTGTCCTTGTAGCTCACTTTCATTTTAGCTGTAAAGTCCTGCGATGGGATCATTAACGGGGTTGAAAATGTCAGTAAGGGTAGTAAGACATTATTTTGGGGAAAACTTGCGGTGATTTCCCCCTCCACATTTCTTCGTTTTTTTTCCTTTTTTTTTTTTGTCACGCTTTGATGTTTCAGCTCATCACATCAATTTAAATAAACATTTAAGAAAGGATTTCATCACCCCGGTGATTATCTAGCTGACTTGTAAAATGAAGAAACCATGTAAATAGAACCTGTCTGACAACATAAAGTATTTTAAAAGACCTCAAAAAGCCACATGAAACTAAAGTCATTGTAGAACGGGTCACAAAGAATCCAGAGTGTTTGGGACTCAACTGAACAGTGGTGACAACCATAACTCACACATGGACAAACCGTGGAACAGCAAAGTTTTTTTGCACTTTGCACAAAACTAATTAAAATCGTATCGGTAGGTAGTGATGAAGAAAAGTTTCTTGCCATTTCCTCACTATTTTCCTAATTTGCAATATACATTTTCCTCATAGTTATTGTCCGTCTATATAAAATCTTCTGGAATCCTCTGTGCCGACTGAATGTGTTTCTTTAGAGGTAAGGTATGAATGTGATAAATTTAGTTGAATCTGAATTTTTATCCAGATTGGCATACGCTTTGCTACAGTTCGGTATGTAAGCTTTTATGAATTACTAGTCAAAAAATTATGGAAAAAGTAGAAAGAAAAATATAAATAAAGGTGGAGAGCAGAAATAGTTGGAGAAAATATAAGGTAATTGTAGCCTAGTGTTGTTTACTTACAGTAGGTTTACTTATAGTTGAAGAATCAAGGATAACTGAGATCATAGATAAATGAAATGAGGGCAGAACTGTAAAAAAAAAAAGAAAAACATGGGGATGAAGGCCCGGGGATAGAGATGAGGGGTAAGGAAAAGTATAAAATAAGTGCTGTGGGAAGCAGCAATGGAGGTTGTAATTAACCAGGGGTTAATGGAGGTGTCTAATTGTCCCCCTCATGTATAGGTAGGCTTTCTGCTTGGCTACATTACAATTAAAAAACCATCCTCCTAATGATAGGGAATAACAATTAACTGATAATTAGAAATATACTTGGGTGACGCACTAGCTTACTCTGTGCCGATGTATGTTAAGAATCATTTCATATGCTACGAGCTCTTTTATTGTTAATGTCTATGCAATGAATTGAATTATATCTTTTTTCTGCTTTAATTCCTCAGTCAATTAACCTACATAAAGAAAGATAAGAATGGACTTTCTTAAGTTGTCATTTTCTTTTGTTCCTCCTGTCCCCTATTTACCCTTTTTCCTTTCCCTCCTCCCCTTGTCTAATTTTCTGCTAGCTCTAGTTATTTTATTGTGCACGTTTTTTTGTTTTTTTTCCGTTTACCATGTAAATTAAAATATATAGCGTTATTAGTTGCCCACCACTTAAAAGATTAATTCATGGAATGCATTTTTCCATGCTTTTATTTATAAATAATTTTCTTCCGTTTAGAAAGACATTCAAAGTCTTTTAGCTTCCCCTTTTTTTCCTAATGCTGCGACGAGTGCCAATTCGCAGAAGTATATTTATCCATCGTTTTTAAGTAAGGCCAAATAATACCCTGCTGTCTTTCCTTTTCTACTGAAGACCAGCACTTATATAAGATCATCAAACTGAATGGCTGTGATTGAAGCTGAAAAGGCCAAGTAACTTCGCCACTAGCCTGCTAAAGATCACCCTCTCGCACACATTCAGATCAACACTTTGTGCTGTCTCCTTCTGTCACACAAGAGCACTTTTTTTTTCTCGTCTGCAGCCTGTTTTTCTTGACAGATGTCTGCCGCCTCCCAGTACCATTTGTTGATTGGAGCAGTTAAAGGCCCAATCGCCTCTCATGGCCCACTTCTCGCTGACATTTTACTTGATTGCATTGTGCTGTCAGGAGTTCCTTTTTGAGTAGCTACATAGAAAAAAAATCTGTCATTTTCAGATATATCCCTCCATCCCCCCGATATATACTTTTGGAGCTTAAATTTTTCTGTCTCAACTCAAGTTTCAAGATGTATGTTTATGAACATCAGTGTGCTAATGTGATCTTTTATTGCTACGACGGAATATATCAGGATAGCAAGATCAGCATATAACGACAAATGATAGGGTGGTCAGACATAACTATTTGACCACCTCCTAAAGGACAGACATCAGTTGTTGCCTGGGTTACCATCACCAGTCAATAGATTGATAAAGAACGTTTCAGAGGGAGTTGGGGTCCCTAGTACCAGCAGCAATAGTTATAGAGGGATAGAAGCCCCATTTAGTCTTGTTATTAACAGATTTCATTCACCTTTAACCAGGAAGTTGTATTTAGGTTAGAAATGTTCATTATAAATCAGTGTTTCCCAACCCTGTTCCTCAAAGTACGTTGCCCTGGATGTTTTCTATGTTTTCCGCCATTAACACATCTGATTCAGACGATCGCAGTTCAGCAGAAGCCTGTTAATCAGGGTTGAAAAACACCTGCCTTAGATAGCCACAAACATAATGTATCTATATTCAGATGAAGTCAAACAAGCTTTACAGTATGCATTGACACCTGGGATTAGAATCCACACTGAATCATTACATCTCAGTTGGCTGCTTTACATGCAGAAAAATACAGAATACAAGAAAAATACAAGCTATGTCACAGAAAGGGCTATCACCACTACCACATCTCCTGATGTTTTCATAAAATCTCTCAAACTGTAACGCAACTTCAGTTTATTACTATTCTAAAAGAGACTATCTGTGAGATTCACCTGAATAACTTTTTGTGGGATTATAAGAGCTAAAAAAAAACTCTTTGTGATTCTAATTGCACAGCTAAAAAGTTACAATAAGATAGAAGCAATGAAAAGTACCAATGTGTGTTCAGTGAGAAAAGACAACCATAACCATAAAATCATGGTGCTAACTGCTCCACAAAAAGACCTGGTCCAGATGGGAACTTGACCATGGCACTCTATGGCAGTCACGCTAACTACTGCTTCACCTTGCGTATTCTGTTTAAACCACAAGTTTACATACAGCAAATAAAAAGAGACATCAATTCTTGTACTGCTGGTTGTAGGGAGGACCTTCATTGACTTCCATTCATTTGTGACTGTATTATGCCTAACCCACAGGGGTTTCTTACCCTAACCGTGAGTAAAATGTAATTGAAACCATACCACATTGTCCTAAAGAGAGGACCAAGCAAAATGTCCTCATTTTTTTACGTCCTCAGTTTGAATACCAGACGGGAGCTTGCAAACACACACACTCAAACACAGACATGCTTTTTTTCCTGCTGTCTGAACTTAAATCAGACCAAACTTTTCTTGTATTAGCTTAGTTAGAGCAAAAGTATTTCTAATTTCTAAATGACACAAATTGATGACCGTAACCCTAACATTAAACAGTTGGAATAAAGACATTTTTGTCTCTTTTGACTGAAATTTAAATAAGTAGTGATTGTGTGTAGTAGACAGTGCCCTTAAGAATTTTGGACTGCTTCATGATGCAGGTAAATGCTGCTACTTGCATGTAGAATGCTATCTATAAACACCTGTTGCCCATGGCAAATAGCCAAGAAGGAATTTTAAAAGTACTCAAAAGCATTTATATTTTAATTTACAAAGTATGATAGTGAACTTGGTCTTTTTGGAGCTCAAAATCTCAACACTGACTCTTTGCTGTAACTGAAGTTGGGTTGATGTTTTAGTCTCCATGTTTAAATATTCCAGGTTAGTTTCATTTTTGCTGAAAGTATCTCGTTTTTCAGCTCTTTGCTTCATTGCCCGTAACGTATCGAGTATAATTGAGTCTAAACAGCAGCTGCATATACCATCACTTTTTCAAATGATCTATAAAATGCTACTTTCTGTTGCACATTACTAATTAGGTGATTGAATTACAGTAATCATCCAATCCTCTTTTTAGTGTTATTTTTCAAAAGCGTAACCCCACCCTCTCAAAATTGTTCCCACAGAAAGCTTTTCAGATGTTTCTGTGTAAAATCCCCTTCATATATTAGGTCACCAGGTTTCACAAAGGTAGATAAACTACCAAACTATATACTATGACCAGAACAAACATTCATATGCACACATCAATCCACACTTATCTTTCAGAGTATAAACAAAATTATCAGTGGCCTACAATCTAACCTCCAGATGCAAAACCCTGGCGTATTCACAATCTTGTTTAATATGTAGTGGCATTAGAGTGCTTCCTGTTTGCTTTCAGCAGGAAAAGATTAAAGCAAGTCAACGCTGATATGCTATCAGTATGTAAAGAAAAATGACAAAATAGGACATCTATAAATGTTCCACCTCACGGTAAAAAAATAAAATCAGCACATCAACGCTATATGACTTTTAAATGCAATAAATTGACAAAATCTATCTTTTATATTGAAATCTAGATTCATAGCTGTAATTCTGCAGATCTGCTTGATGTATATAAATTGCAGCTCAAGGTGTTTGATCTGTGAATAACAACTTTTGTCTCCTTTAACCTGACTTACAACACTGTTTGGAAAAGGCTTGTCGTATAATTTTCTTTACAGGCACCCCAAATATAAACCCGGTCTATATTTACAGGTTAATATATCCAAATGTGATCATCTGCATGTAGTCTGGACAAGTATAGAGCCAGATATAATAATTAATTTCTTTCCTAACATTATATTCCAAAGATTTAAATGAATAAAAAATGCCCCGTAACACGTGATCTAGAAATTAACAGTTTAGTATTCCCACATCCAAACTATTGTTGCTTATATCGTAATACTCTCTCTCTCTCTCTCTCTCTCTCTCTCTCTCTCTCTATATATATATATATATATATATATATATATATATATATATATATATATATATATATACCAGGCAATTCATTTTTTAAAAAACATTTTTATATAGCGCCAATTCACAACAAATGTCATCTCAAGGCACTTTATAGGAAAAGTTATATTAGTAAAAGTTTTCTATGTAAGGAGTCCCAGTAGATTACGTTGAGTCATCGACGTGAGGTTATGCCCGGAACATGCAGACTCCAACCGCAGCAATCCCTCATACTGAGCAAGTATGTAGCGACAGTGGAGAGGAAAAAGTCCCCTTTAACATGAAGAAACCTCCGGCAGAACCTGGATAAGTACAAGCTGTAATGTGCCACGACCGTCTGGGGGTTTGAGAAGACAGAGAAGAGACACAAAAAGAACTGATGTAAGAATACTTTATATATTTAAAAAATTGACAACAGGACATGGAGGATGCTTGGTCACAGGGAGCAGCATCCGAACCGATGCTTCCCATCCAACAGGGCGTTTCATCTGAGCAGGCTACCGGACCAGGTGTAGTTTCTATGGAGAAAAAAACACTGAGACAAAACAAGGTTAACAATCACAATAACAGCAGAAAAAAAAACATCTGGATAGTAGTAGAAGAGGAAAGTAGCAGAGTGAAGAATGGTGGTCAGTCTGTCCTCCAACAGTCTAAGCCTATAGCAGCATAACAACAAAAATAACTCAGGATAACATAAGCCATTTTATCCATAAGCTTTATCAAAAAGGAAGGTTTTAAGCCTAGTCTCAAAAGTAGACTGGGTATGTGCTTTACACACTAAAACTGATAGGTGGTTCCACAGGAGAGGAGCTTGATACCTAAAAGATCTGCCTCCCATTCTACTTGCGGCCTGAGTGTGAAATGTGTAACAGTCAAATGTTTCGATATAGGTAAATTCTCGGTTTACCGCCCTGCCCTAGTATGCTTACTGTATATATGTACGTGGTGGGATTGAGGATAATCATTGTTCTGTTTTTGTTCTGTCTTGTTCTGTTAATCAAATATGATAGGGTGACACTGTATCCTTGCTGATGTCACCAGGACAATGTGTTAGGGATATGTGTGCAATCTTCACCCCTGGACATCAGGTTCACATGCAGTTGTACTGTGTGTAAACTGTACCTCCTTGTTGATCAACAAGCCAATATCAAAACTCCTGAGCTGCCTAAGGAATTCTCTCTCATCCTTTATTAAATTAAATCGATAACATTCTTGGTGCCGCCATGGATCCCAACGAGCGGAAGCGGGCTGACAGGGGGTCCAAGCTGTCTAAAACCGACCTGAGGGGGCTAGCCCCTAAGCCTCATGACCTCCAATAGCCATTAGGAGAAGGGAGGAACTTGAACCTTTGCCTGACCGACCGCCACCTGGGATTCAAGAACCCTTTGCAACCTGGTGAGAGTGATTTCCTTCCCGAAATGTAATTGAATGAAAAGTTTTGACTAGGGTCTGTGTTTAGTTTTGCATGTGTTTATTTATATATATATATATATATATATATATATATATATATATATATATATATATATGTATGGAATATTAGGACACTTTAATTACCGTTTGTATACTTTGAAGTATGTTCTAAGTTTGCACAGTAATGATCCTGTTGCCATTTTTGTTTTACTTTTCAGTTTGAACCAAAATACAGCTTAAGCCTCTTTTCTTTATTTATTATGTTAATAATCTCCTCTTGAGATTTGTATGTAATTTTATTTTTTATTTGAGGTATGGTACATGCTGGTATAATCTGAATGTTTTTTTGTTTGTGGTAAGTTGAAAGTGCAGTTTAATACATAATAAAAAATGTAATGGTAGCTGATTACTTCTTAAGTATGTTTTAGGCGTTTAAGAGTTTTTGTAAGAGTTTGAAGGGTTAGTCCTTCATTAAGACAGTTTGGAAAAAAACATTTATTGCCTTTTTTTTCTACTTCAGTTTGGATAGTCAGATTCCTTCTATGTCAAATATTGATGTGAGCTAAATATCCATGGATGAAAGGAATTTGTGTGGATTTGTCTAAAAAAAAACGCAGTCAGTGAAAGAAGATGGAAAGCTAAAAATCACCCAACTTTGGTTTTAATCAAGGGTAAACTGTGGTCAATTATGGTCGTTAGGATTTTTCTTTTTTTGGGGGGGGGTTGTCATTTTTATTATAATTTTTTTTATTGATGAAAACTTTACAACAGAAAAGGTGAGGGGATAAAGCAATCAATAGCAAATATCTAAAAGAAACACATGTCCATAAAGTTTGGTAAATATACAAATAATGCTTCCTTAGCAGACATGTTTCAGTTTTTGTGATCTTGTACATCATTCTTGAAACACGGTATGTTTCCACTGTGGGAAAATGATCCCTGTGAAAAATATGCAGGTAATCCCTCCTGCCACAGAATCTATTGTTTTTTTGTTTGTTTGTTTGTTTTAAGCCACTGATTCTAAAAGAGGGGCAATAAAACCATGCAGAAGATTCTGCTGAAGGGTTACACTTTGTAGCTTCTTTAAATTAACTTCAAAGTCCATGAAAAGGTGTAGATTTTACAAAAAATAAATACATTTCACCAAAGCAGACTTTTAAAAAATATTTTTTGCTTTTAAACTAAGAATTTTGTAGAGGAGAGAGGACTCTGGTCATGATTAAAACTCGTACAATAACCTCTCAAGTAGAAATAAAATGAATATAAGACCAGAGTACTTTAGTAGTTTTGCATAATGTTCCCCTGCAGAGAATAAACCCAATACACAGACCGATGCAGTGTATCCAGTTTCTTCGCTTCAAATGTATGATCCAGAAGGTTGTTTTTTATTTGTGCTAAAGAACAAGAACAGTTTAAAATCCTTACATAGTTCTTTGACTAGAGGAGAGTCTCCCTCTTTTTCCACACAACAACAACAATCTAAAGTGCTTACCACTTGAATTACACAAATTTCCATCCAAATATTCCAGGTATATGTTTAGGGTACTATGTTCCTGCCAAAACCTTTTTGTTGGATACATGTCCATTCTTGGAACTTGCTTATACTAGTAAATGTAAAGGAAAGGGGGATATTTGCTCCCCCAAACTACCAAGGTTCTTGGAAAAAGGTTCCTGTTGCTGAAATGTTCTACATTAACATTTTAGAAATGGTGAAATAAAATAATGAGGGACTATCTTGCACAATTGTACTTATTCTTGTTGAAGGTTCTCATGAAGTTTAGATCAAATGGGTTACTAGTCTGTCCTGAATTACAAACTGCATTGCAACATTAACCAAAAGTTAGAATAATTGTAAAATAAATATGCGCTCTCTGTCTCTGGTCATCTCTGACAGAGTGTATGGCATGTTTAAGTGCCACACAAAACTGCGCTTATTGCTAATGCTTACAGTTGAATTCCAAAAATCCCAGTTGGTAAATTTTGCTCTAAATGTAGTTTAGCTATAATCTGTCCAATTCCGATGCAGATTACAGATCTTTGGCTTGGATTCTCAAGCGTCCATAAGCATAATTTGTTGTCTGAGGCAGAATGAACGAATGAATGGAGGTGGTCATATTGGGACATAAGTTTGCATGGGGATTGAAATGAATGTAATGGTTTACCTTGGTAAACTGTATCTGTGCTCTAAGATCCTCCACAAAAAAAACAGAATAATAGTTATACATTAGGCTGTCTTCAACTCTACTGTTTCTTCTTATAACAGACAAGAATCAGTCCTAATTGGTTCTAACCAGCACTGATTAAGCAATGACATTGAAGTGTAGTTGGGGTCTGAATATTACACGGCCTATACAAATATAAATTTTTTGTTAATAAAGTATTTTAGCCAGTGGAGTTTTGACCTTTTTGTTTTATGTTGACAATTTTAAGGTTTAACAGCTCTGTGTCAGCTTTTAGGATTACAACTGTTGATCACATACACTTTCCTTTTCTTTTATATGGCCACTTGAATCTTATTTTAGTTTTGGTTCTTATACACGATAAAAAAACTTTTGCTTTAGTTGAAGGTCTTTAAATGTTTTCATCAAAGATAGGAAAAAAAATCAAAATGAGCATTCCCTTGACACAGTTCTTATTTGATCAGCACCTTTTATACTTCTCACTTAGATAATAGTGTGTGACTCGAATCATCTAAAGAAAGACTATTCTTCAACATTTTATTCAAAAAGATCCAAGCATAGTTTTATATCAGTGAAGGCAGCGCGACCTGCAAAAACCTCTGCTCAATAAAATTTTAATATTTGAATGTGTCTAGTCCTTGAGGTTACATTAAAATAATTTAAGAGATAATACAATACAGCCCATTCTGGAAAGGTACAGAGTGAGAAGTGTTTTTAACATTTATTACCACTAGTCAAATCAAGTGTAATTGTATCGTCATTTGAAGAGCGTTTGGTTTTTGTTACACCCAGATTTAAAGAGTTATAAAATATTGATTATGGTTCTTTCTCTGATGTATGCTGCATTTTTTATTCGACAGATGTCTCCTTGCTTGGTTTTAATGTTCTACTCTTAATAGGCTTCAAACTGGATATTTAAAGACATCAAAAAGACGTGTACTTTTATAGGAATTAGAAGTACCTTTAACCTTTAAAAAATTAACAAAAATGCGGTCTGCTTTATATGTTTTTTTATGGCACAACCACATTAAAACTCGTGCAGCAGCCTGATTTCTGTCACCAATCAAGCTCCATTTTCCAACCAAATTAATTCTTTCTAATTTGAAGCTTCCTGCGGTCAACCCCCTGTGGCGCTGCCACTGAGCTGTGTCTGTGTGCGCGTTCCTGTGCACATATACTTTAGTGTCTTCGTATGAAGGAGAGACTGTTGAACAATAGATCTTAATTGAGAAAATGGACTGCAATCAGCATATTCTTGTAGGGAATCATTATATCGTTCTTTCCTCCTCTCTTTTTTTCTCACTCCTTTTTCTTATGGTGATTAGCATAATGATGATACTATCTTGATTATGTCCATCACAAAAAAAAATCTTACATCTGTGGTCTCTCGAGTTTTTCTTTTTTTTTTGAGAGGAAATAATTTCAGTAAAAGAAAAACAAAAGACAAAATCAAAATGTAATATTCATGTGTAAAAGTGTATGAGCTAAGATAGAAACATTCAAACAGGTTGTGTTTTTTTTGTATGCTGTGGTTTTGTGGACCGCTGTTTATCCATCTAGAGGCTTTTACACATACTAGATTTATAACCAAATAAAGATGGTTGGTTTCTCTTAAATGCCCTGACATTTCAGCAGGAAATAACTCAGTTAAGTGGATTTTTAATAGTGTACAAGTCTTCTATTATCATTTTGTCACAGTTAAGCTATTTTTCTCAGACATGTTACCCTTGCTCGGCTGAAATTATGTCAAGAATCTTAATGTCTATCATCCTTATATGTTTTTCATCACTGAAAGTAAAATATTATTGTCATATATAAATATTAAATTAGAGTATTTTGAGTCTTTATTAAAACCCAAGTTTTTTTTTCCAAAGCGAAACTCTTCTGCTTCTTTCTTAAAGAAACTCCAGAACAAAGCCTTCCAAAAGTATTTGTATAACTCTTAGTAAAAACAGTTAGATACCTCAGGGCCAAAAATCTTCAGTGAGTTAATTATAGACTTATTGTATTTTTCTTTTTCTTCTTCCACATTTCAAAATAGGGACCTGGGTTTCTCAGCTGCAGCTATCAGTTTTTCTGACACAAAGAGTCTCTGCAAGAACAACCTTGACTCCTGGGACTTTGCATCTGCTGGGTGCGCAACAAATTCCCACTGCTGTTTCTCTTTTAGCAATATGAAAAAGATATGTGAAAAACTGAAAGGAGAAGGCATTATTGAAGGTCTGTAGGGAAAAGATTGCACAAAGAAGCAGGAATGTTAATGGAACCTTCATTTTATTCAATGAGCCAACAGAGATTTAAAATTCTTCTCCTTTAGGGGGTCGTGATTAACTTGTATAGAAATATTTGAGTTTCTCTTTCTGAGCTCAAATGACTTGCTATCACGAATCACTTGGCCCAAATATTAACTTCTTGGCCTCCACAACTGCAATACTCTTGTTGATGTATCTGTATTCAACTGCAATTGGGCCTTAAAAGTTGGATCCGATCCGAGCCTGAAAAAATACAGCCCAAGCCAGAAGAGCATACTTTTTTTGACACCTTATTAAAGCCCGAACCCGATTACAGCCGGACATTATTCAAAGGTCAGACACCAGGATTTCCGCTAGAAAAACGTTTCACTGGACAATGTGACCAGTAGGTTTTCAATTTACTGGTCAAATGTTTGAAGTTCCAGTCAAATAGGCGTATTATCTGAAGGTTAAAATGATAAATGAGGCGCTATAAGAATAATTTCAAGCATATCGATTAGGGATGTCGGATATTATGGGCCTAAAGTCATTATCGGCCGATATTGGCATTAAAATGTAATATCGGAAATTATCGGTATCGGTTTTTATTTTTTTGATAAGATGAGTTTTTCACACCATACACATATTATAGATCAAACTCTTCAGCTACTTCTTTTCTCTCTCAGAATGTATAAATATGACAGATTTGAGGTTTAGTTTTTGAGAAAATGTTCCAGCTACTTTTGAAGACAAAATAAAAATGGCACCTTTTTCAATTGCCTAACTAAAATTCTAGTACTTATTACATTTTTACAATTTTTAAAACTCAAGTATGCATGATAAAAGATATGTCATTGTGGTTACCTAAAAGGGTTTAGTAGTTTTTGTTTTTTTTATGAGGGAGGGTCCCCACATATCGGTATCGGTTTATATCGGTATCAGAAATTATGAGTTAGGCTAAATCGGTATATTGGATATCGGTAGAAAAGCCTATATCGAACATCCCTAATATCGATTTATAATCCTTTTTTAAAATATGCTGCTATATGAAGCTTTAACCGTTTCTGTTGCATAAAAGTCTGTCTCGCCTAGTCTGTGTGTGCTCTTGACCGCTTGCTCTAGATTTCAGGAGATTTTATCAGACTTGTGGATATCAGGGAGCTGCTATAAATGCAGGAGACCTGCAACTTGACACTTAGCATGTCTGGTGATAGTGCATTAACTTGAGGATTTTCTGTCTGAAAGTGCAGCGCAGCAGCCAGAGCATGTTTTCTGTTTTGATCTGAGAGGAGGAGTGGCCTGGGTCTTTCACATCATGATGCATGTGGTGTCTTGACAGGTAATTTTGGAATAATGTTAGTGGCCCACTGCAGCACTTTATTATAAATGGTCACGCTAATGAGATGATTAGCTGAACGCTAAAGCCTGAGCCTGACCCAAGCCTGTGAACAATGAAAGAATTTAAGCCCAAACCCTTTTTTTTTTTTTTTTTTTTTGGAATGGTGTAGTACATGGAATTTATTGTCCTCAAGACACTTAGAATTAGGAAAAATGTCAATACATTTGTATATTTTTGTATTTTTAAAATAAAATGTCACAGTTATTATAATCAAAAATAGACTCAAAATAGTTTATTTTGTGGCTGATGTTTATGGCACATTGTGGTACCGTGATTGGATCAAATCGATATATCTCATAATTTCCATAGGCAAAATGCAAATATGTTAAATCTCAATCTGCGAGTTTTGATAATATTTGACCCTGGGTATATGTTATTCAAAACACAATCATTTGGAGTTTGAAACATATTTAATCTTCTGTCACAGTCTAAAATGCTGTTTCGATGATCAAACACACAAATGAGTTTGACTCGGACTGGTACAGGAATCGTTCTGAAGAGTATTTTAGTGGCTTTTTATCCCTTCAATCTTTTAGTTCATGATTTTTCCTCACATGCCCCCCTCTCCTCTGTTTATCCCATTAGGAGATGGCAAAGATTTTGAATCATCCACGTGTTTATGCCTTCCTTCATGTTCCCGTGCAGTCAGCCTCAGACAGTGTCCTGATGGACATGAAGAGGGAATACTGCATTGACGACTTCAGAAGAGTTGTGGACTTCCTCAAAAACAGGTAAGGCTAAATATAAATGACTCAACTCATTTTTTCTTTTAGTTTATAAGAATTATTAATAGATATAAATCATAAATATACATTTAAAAACCGGCTATATATACATACGTGTTTTGTTGAGCTAAACACCATGTTCAAGCTTTTTCAAAGTTGAGTTTTATTTTTTTTTCTGCTTTGTGGAAGGTAAAAAGTGATGGCTGGTGATGAACTGTAATTTTTTCATTGATTTGCTGAGAAGTTTTGAAAGTTATTTTCAAGGACAGATTTCCAGGTGGCTTTGTATAACAAACCATCTGGTTGTTTCGGTTAGTTAGAAGTTGGCTATCATAACAGTGGTTTATTTTGTAAAAGAGACTTAGTGCATCTTAAAAGCATATATGGTATGAAACTGCAGTACAGTTTTTAGTACAGTACATTTTCTGAGTTTCGTCTCATGTCTGAATTTAGAATGACATAAACCTCAGAATGGCTGCTGGATTATTGAGCCCTATTTCCTGGCATACTGGATTAATGTTAGAAAAAAAAACAATTAACAAATTGACCAATTTTAAACACAGATCGAACATTTTTGCTTTAAAAGTTAAGGTAATCTTTTCTTTTCAAAATAGATCATTTGTTTTGAAACAATTTTTTATTGTAGTACACAGTGGAGTATTAAAGAAACACCTTTTAATACATGCTTTAAAGTGATTTATCCAAACTGTGTCTCTGTGACATTTCCATGTAACCCAGGAAAGCATGTCATTGCCAAATTACATATCTGGAAATAAAGAGCATCAGACATGTTATAAATCATAGTTCATTACATTTTATAGACTGGAAACGAGTTTGAAGAAAATCAGAGCACAGAAAAGATGTAGTTTCATTTTAATAATGTCAGAATCTTGAGGTACTTGCAATACATTCTTCAGCACGTTGAACACCTGGACTAAGAAGTGATTTTCAGCTGTGAATCAGGGCAGTAAAGCTTCTACATGAGCAATAAATCTCTCCCTCCCTGGATTAATTTAAACATGGAAGCAGTCTTGTTTGTTATATTTTCTTTAAGCAGCTGAAATCCATGCACAGCACGAGCTATTAATAGATAATATTTAACTCATATAGGTTGGAGTTAAGCCAGACTAAATATAAACTCTAAAGCCAGGCAGTGGTGTGGTTTTTTTATTCAGCTCATCGCGGTCCATTTGAGAACTGTCTCCACAGTTCCTCACTATATTAGCAGAGTTTAGATGCAGAACCTCTTGAAAGTGTACCCACAAGTGGTAGAAATCAAGATTTGGTATTCCTAAAGAGTTTACCTTTTTTTTATTTTTATTAATCTGCCTCTTTTTCTGAGTTGGCGTGTGTTTCCAGCATGTGTTAAATTATTGCACTTCCAAACAGGAATGTCTCATGTTGTCTTGGTAAAATTAACATTATTATAGCAGTGTGATCCATTTGGCTTCATCAGCGCTGCAGTTCATGTTCTGGGAGAGAGGCCAGAAGTTCAGGCCAGCTAAATATGTACACTCCTAGTTTGTGTGGGTCTACTTAAGTCACATGTTATAGTTGGTCTACAGACAAGAAATGGAGTACTATGGAAAAATGGAGAAAATATATCAGCCACTTCAAAGCTGTTAATGCTCTCCTGTAAGCTGAAAAGCCAAAAGGTACTCAAAAGATTTATTTTTACAAAAGACCTACATATTTATAAATATATCTATGAATCCAAAACAAACACAGAAACAGGTATGCACATTGCTTAATGACTTTATTTTAAAAGTGTATATTCCCACTACATATTCTCTAATTCTTTGGAGTTATTCATATAACATTCAAGTGACATTGTCACATAATTTTGTGGTTATTTTATCCTTGCCATTTTCTGCTGTGAATAATTCTAACAATTGTTTGACTAATAAGTAAAATTAAGGGTTAATTTGTACTTCTCTGCCAATATAGCTCTTTTTTTCACTTTCTTCTCTGTCCTGTGCTGACATAGAATTATGTAAGGATTTACACGATTTATCTAATGGTGTATGGTTAAAATCCTGTTAGGGTGGAAAAAAGCTGTTACACACTGTGTAAACGTCGTCTAAGGATTTTTCACACTTAGTTTATAGTTTGCTATAATGTCTTGGCAGATTTTCCCAGCACACTCATTCAGGATTAAATATGTTTGAACCATGGGGACTAAAGATAAAACACTTAGAATAAAATAGCCATGTGGCTGTGAGTAGGGTATTGCTTGTATATGTGTCCAGAGAAGCAGAAACTGGCAGCATTAATTTGAAATATTAGGGTTGGTTAAGCTGAAAGGAGGAAGAGGAAATGAACAAAATATTTCCACCAAAATAGGGAATAATAATTTGGCATACGTTGACACTGAATGGCTTTTAGTCTGTCCCAGGGATTGTGTTGGAGCAATTTATCGAGCTGATTGAAAGTACCCAGTAGGGCGCAACGATTTTGGAAAATAATCCTATTGCTATTATTTTTCTTCAATATTGCGATTGCGATTTAATATGCAATTATTTTTGTGGGGCTTTTGTCATGCATTTTTTAGTTAATGCAAGCAAAAAAAATTGTATTATAAACAGATTTTTATACATAATTTATTCTGTTCCATAAGATAGACTTATTTTAAGACAAAGGCAAATATTAACAACTTTATCTACTTTTAATCATCACACTCGATGGTCATCGGCGTCGTTCTGCAATCAAGGTTTTCTTCCTTTTGATCCCAGCTAATAAGTCCCTCCGGCTGCAATGTTTTCCTCCGTGTGGTTATCCAGTAAGTAGGAGGCTTGAAGCAACAAGCTATGATTTTTAATTCTCCATCGTTCTAATGCACTTTCAGATTCTGGTATGGCTCCGTAGAGCGGTTTGATCTCAGGTCAGTTGTTGCAAAATATTCCGCTGTTTTCGGTGCGGCTTTAACTTTCTGTCGGCATTTTTTATATGGCGCAGGTAAAATGTGGCTCAAATGTGTTCGTGAGATTGAATCCTAGCTTATTCATCCTGCTTAACAAAGCACACTTTTGGCTATAAAACCAGTTATAGCACGAATTATATCCGTGTGCCGTTTTTTTTATGTTTGTAAGGAGCAATTCTTTCAAACAGCTCGGTCAGCGATCCCTGTCGCCTCGAAGTTTGTTTACTGGAAATTGAAACACTGGTGGTGTGATGTTTTTAGGTGTTGATAAAGGTTCGTACTGTAGCCTACATTGTGAGGCAGCAACAATACCAAGACGGGCTCTGCATAATACATGGCGTGGCGCAGCATCAACATTTTCATAGCAGATATGATTTCTCACAACTGATGTACTGTTCCTCTTTGGTACCAAATATTGTGTAGTGTTGGATTCTGTTAAGCTTTAGGTTTTTTCAAAACTGGTTAAAGTGCAGCGTTTCCTTCTCTCCATGCATTTTTTGAGCTGTTTGCAAGTCACGTGACTTTACCAGATATGTTTACATCAAGTCAAATTGCAGCCTTTGCGATTAGGAAATTGCATTTTACCAAATTGCAATTTAATTGTTAACACCACTCCCTACTGCATGAAAAAAAACAAAAAAACATCACGTGCTGTAATGTATATTTCACAGTTTGGGTTGCCTTCTTAGTTTCCATGCTTCTAATCTTTTCCTCCAAATGTAATGAATGCAATATAAACTATGCAATTTGACATGACCACAGAGTAGGTCTTACAGAATTGATATCTCTGTCTGTACAGAACAATCTAACGCACTCCCAAACAGTCTAATTTCTGGGCATTTTCATAGGATTGTTTGACCAGATAAACCTGGACCCCTCAGGCCCCCCCAAGGATGAGCCAGATCCGTGGAGGTCCGCTAGTCTCCTCCTGATATCTTGGCTGAATGATTTTATTTTTCTAAGATTTCACAAAAGGAAGCAGTGTTTCTGACTCTATTTAAAACAATCTTGAAAAGACATGAAATTATTATTCAGGCTTTCCAAAAATTACTTAAAGGTATTGTAATCTTAGTGTATCTAAACTTTTGCTTTTCAAGTGATAAGAGGCTCACACTCTATTTATTTAAAAATAGAAATGTAACAAATAGAAACGATTTGGTAATTCTAACTTGAGCTAAAGTTTAATCACAGAGTCAAGATAATCATTTATTTTTCTAAATAAAGTGTGTAAAAAATCTGTTTTCAACTTGTTCACTAATTTGACTTCTGCCAAAGTTCTGGTAGTTTTCCCTCTCTCTTATCTTTAGGACTGTAGAATTGTTCGCGGTATTAGTGGCATGTAGCTGATGATCATATCTCAGAATGAGTAGCTAAAATGACTCTCTGCTGTTATAATATGTTGATAATGAACTTAGTGTGTTAGTGTTTGTCTGCGTGGGTCCTGAATGCAGCGGTAGTTTCTTGACGTGCACAAGGCTCCAGGACAGTTGTTTGTGTCCTGCCTGTGCATGTGATCTTATGTTAGTCATTGGCATTAGTCATGAGGTGTGACAGGGTTATATCAAGCCTCCCTGGGTCACGGCAGGACACACGCATCAGTAGCGTGACTACACAGTGTCGTGTGTGCAGTGCGGAGACAGTCTTCTGCTCTGTTTGTTGTTGAAGATACCTTTATAGCACGCACTCACACACTTTAGGGTTAATATTTCACATGAATTAGTGGGTGGGTGAAAATAAACAAAAAGCAAAGAAGAGAAACATTTTTTGACTTTGGAAAGGAGGGGAAAGTGAGAAGGGGAGACAGAAGCGGGAAGAGGGCAGAGAGTGTAAAGAGTTTACCGCGATAACCTGGAATGCTGGCGGGAGTTCTCAACATCGCACCCCTCCTTTCCCCCCTCCCTCCTCTCCAGCTGATGATTCAGCAGCAAAAGGAAATGGAGCGCAGAGTTTCTGTTTGTTTTGACTCTCTTTGAAATAAAATTCTGTTCAGTCACAGGAAAGATGACGTACAGCAATCTAGGACAACACAATCTTTAATATTTTATTCCGAATATTTGATAGCCTTGTCTGAGCTAAAATTTGAGATAAAACTTATGCATTTTTTATAAGACTTGTATCTAATATGTATCTCCATTTGAACTTTAGTCATAAACGTAAAGCAATTATAAATGCTTCTGTTTATTTGTCATTGATCATGTTTGTGTGTAGAAATTGTTGGGTGTTTAAAGGGAGTCTCCCTACCTTCAGACTTTTATGTGGATGTCAGTAAGCCAAACACTTTCAACTGGTTCCTTTGTTTAAACAACAGGAAACGAGCAGAGACGAATCATTAACTTCACAACAAGCTGAAACGGAGCTGTGTGCACCTGAGAGACTGTGCTCTGTAAAGCGAGAGCCAGCATGTGGATAATTACTCCTGCCAACTCCTAACACATTGTTGTCTTATTGACACTTCCTCTGGATTAAACCTCATTTCCTTCCCATAAACCACACACATGAAGCCATAAAATAAAATTGGCTTCTCTGTAATTACAGGAGTTAAGTTTTCCTTCATTAGAGTGATCATTTTCATTAAGCCTCTCAAACCACAGCACCGATCATTCCCGTCTTTAGAAATAATAGATGAGTAGAGGGGTATTGTTTGCACATGTAAAGGTGCTTGAATTTCTTATAATTTCAAATCATTCAAACTTTTTATTTGATACTGATCTCCAACAGCAGGTGGCAAAACAGTCCAATCCATTTATGCACACCACACACAAATAACTCAGATGTATTTTTTTAAATGCATCACTCTGTTCTGGACCTATTTTAATTCCAAGTAAAAGCCACATTTTCAAAGAAAATGTCATCATCTCTGCTGGTTGTTCCATCTTGTCTTACTAGTAAAATATTTTTCATGGGTCAGATATCTTAAAAAGTTGCTATTCTGATTTTTCTTTAGCCAAATTGCTGCAGTTTGTCTTGTTGTTTTTATCTGTGAAATTCTTTGATGTAGTTCTCACTCATGAGTCCTAAGGTCATCTGTGTTTGTAGAAGACTGAGGTTATGTTTAATTTAGCTCAGTGGGCCTACCTTTCTCACATTATCTGCGTGCCATGGTATTTGTTTCTTCTTTGTTTTTCCCCTCAGATCATTTGTACTCTGGTGTGGGAAACTACTTTCAGTGGTTCCCTTAATGGAAAATACTATGGACAACATTTTAAAATGTAGTAGCTCAACTGCATTAATTTGTGGAAAATTATGATTATTTTTGCTTATCTTGATTGTCTGTTAATGAAACAAAGTGCTGGTAATAAAATAGCAAAAGCTAAATTCAAAGTTCAACCCAGTGTAGAGTCTAGTCCAGTGAAAAGATAAATTGCTGTCAGATTTTTTCTTTTTTTTTTCTTTTTTTTGCTTCTCACTTTCTTCTTTCAGATTATTAATAATTTAGCTTAATAGATATATTAAGATGTTCGTTTAAGTATTTAATTTGTTAAAGAAATATAAGTACCTAAACTAAATGTGAAAACATACTAGTGTTTTTCCTATTCTTAGCAGTAAGAAGTGCGTTAAAAATTTTAACTGACTGATTTGACCTCCTGGTTAGAAATGTATCGCCCTCTCTTCTAGGACTGGGCAATACATTTACGGATACCATCATTTTTACTGTACCCAGCATCATTTTGCCCATGTGAGTATATTCAGTGTTTTTTTAAAACTGTAAAGATACGTTTTTGTTTAGCAATCCACAGGTCCCTTAAAGATTTGGAGTCACATTACTATGTAAATGAATTACTGTGCACAATCTGGTAAATCCATCCAATCCAGTCGGCAACAAGAAGGGGAACAGTGTTGCCTATGTTGTGACTTTGTATGCATATTTAGTGAGTTTTTGGACTTTTAAAAAAAAAAAAGTGCTAGCGACTAATCTCGTAACTTTTTATTGTGTTTTTGGAGACCTTTGGAGACTAGCATGTATCCTTGTTACTCTTCTCACTGAGTTGTGTTGCTGCACTTGGGACCACTGAGTTCATGCAGCAGACGAACAATCCACATGCTGCTATGTCAGTTTTCCCGCCCCGGTCCAGCTGGAGAGAGCAGATATTTACTCCGCTGAGTCCAGTGTGATTAATCGCGCACATTCAAAGTCGCCACTAGATTATTCTACCTGTGTTTAGATGTGAACGCGAGAATGATTTTGTCTAAAATAAAGGACTGCACACTATATAAATCAGATTTCACTCACAGCCCAGTCAGTTACTCACCTCGTCCACTTTGTGTGTGCGCCTCTCTGTGACAGACATTAAACAGTTATGTTGTCTCAGGCTAAACTGTACTCAGAAATACATAAGGGAGTGGGATTTGAACCCTAAAATAAAATGCTGGTTGAAGCAGTTTTTTGGAGATGTTACTGACTGTAAAAAACCTTGACAATTCAAAAACCTGTTTAAAAGGCAAAACCTTGTAACAGTTCCACCCTGACCATACAGTCATTAATTGTTAACAAAGCTATTCTGCAAAAAATGTTATTAAAAAAATGATTCTGACAGTAATCAGACTTCGAGGCCAGTAAAATTAAACTAATCTATCAAAAAATGTCCTTAGCCAAAGTAATAATCAGTATAGCTAATAACTTATTTAACCAGCATCCTTATTAAATTAATTTTTTCTTAAGATCTTGTGATGGTAGTAGTTCTTATCTAACAGGCTAATAATGTTTACATCCTTGCTATGTGTGCACCGTTTGACTAATTTAATTAACACTTCTGCGATTGCTATTTGCACATCTGTTTTTCTCAGTTTGTCTGTTAACTGCTTGTAAAGATGTATAGTTTTTATTGCAAAACTAATCATACATATTCAGTTTTTTTAATTATTCTACTGTGTAGCACATTTTAATCTGAGTAGGCCACTTTACATTTAACAACTGCACAGTACTTTGTTTTTTGTAACAGTGTCCTTAATGTACATATATTCTTCTTCTTTTTTATGCTTTTTCTACCTGTATTGTGTGATCGTGATTGCTTCTATTATATGTCAGTTTGCTGTTGTTATAGCGGAATTTCCCCTTTGTGGGACAATAAAGGATTATTCTACCAACAATATCTGGGACAATGAGACACGTGATGCAACAAATTCAGTACAGAGATGGGAAGTGACCCCTGTTCAGGGCTAATAGCCTCAATATTGGCTCAGCCTGCTCTGCCACTGAATCTCATTGACATTTTTTCTTTTTTATTTCTTTTAACTATTTTATTTGAGGTCTAAGAACGTATTTCAAACATAGACATAATGGTGGGGAAAAAATCCTCTCAAATATTTGTCTTGCAAACTTGTGTCTTGAACTGTCCTAAATCAGTAGCTGATTAATCTCAAGATTTAAATATCTTTAAGTAATTTTTCTGTAAGAAGTCTGTAATTTGTCCCATTTGTCCAGATATAGTTGCTAATTCATTTTGAGTCCGTATTTGAGCCTCTCCATTTCGCCGACCTCTTCAACAGTGGGTATCTAAAGGCTAATGATTGGCTTCTCCAACTGATTGAATACCATCCCAAAAAGGTTTAACATTTTTACATGGACAGAAAATATGAGTATGATTTGGGGTTTATTATGTTACATAATCTCCAGCATAGTTGGCCCTTTCTTGTCTGCGCGCTCTTAATATGAAGGTTTATAAAATATCTAATCTGGTTCTTCCAGCTAAATTATCTCCCTTCAAGTGACTGCATTGTACTGTTATGCATCTTCTACATTCTTCTCCATATTACCTCTGGGATTTCCTCCCCCAACTCATTTTCCCATTTATTATTGACATAAACAGTAGAATATTCTTTACAATTTAGCAAACGTCATACAAGGTAGAAACTATTTTGGTTATCTTGTTTTGGTAAGATGCTATACATATTTCTAACACAGGCTGAATTTGGTCTTCTCTTAAGATTATGCTTCTCCGATAGTAGTTACACACTTGGAGATATCTGTAGAAGTCCTGGTTTCTTAGATCACAAGTATGTTTGGCCTGTTAAAACTCAACAATTGTCCTTTATGAGTAAATGTGCTCATAAATGTAATACCCTTTAATGGCCACCAATTAAAGATGGAATCTAACTTCCCTTGAATTAATTTATCGTATGCTATCCATATTAGTAGAGCTCAACCCCTTTTCCCAGTTTTGGAGCTTTACCACTGAATACCAGTTTTCCAGAGTAATTTTGATATTGGTTTGGAATGTTCTTTTATGCAAATTTTGCTCTTGACTTTGCCTTATACTCAATTGGGACTGGAAAATTAAATCAGGAGTCTGGTTTTCTTCCCACCTGTCTGTGTGTCCTGGATTACACCAGTATACCACAGCACATAATTGGGCTGAGTCAAAATGACAATTTAGTTACGGGGGAGTCATCCCTCCTTCAGTCTTAGGTAGTAGTAGTAATGTTGTATAACGAATCCTCGGTCTCCTTCCTTTTTGAATGAATAAATGTCTAAATCTATCTAACCCATCTATAAAAGTGTGGTTGCAGAATGTCTATTGGCAGAGATAAAAAGAAATGTAATCAAGGCATTATGTTAATCTTAATTACATTTATTCTGTCTCTTAGTCTCAGAAGCTGCGTTTCCATTACCCATGAAATTGTGCAAATTGAATTTGCGAAATTAAATTTGCCTAATGCAATCACGCCACTTTCGAAAAGCTAACCTTTTTCGATAAAGTTTTTGCGGTTGGATGAGGTGGTTTTTCGAGCATATCGAAATTAATGTATTTCGCAGAACAGCAATGGAAACACCTTTTTCGCATCACATCAGTCACATGATCAACAACTGGATGTTACTACGAGCGAAGTAGTAGTAGTGGGAGGAGAAAGATGACGCAACGTTTGAGTTCACGAAGAGACTGAGTTGGTCGTGATTATTATTATTATTATTAATATTAGATTAAAAACAGCAAAGAATCACAAGCATTTACAGAGACCGCTCGCTGGGGGTTTGTCGCTCCAATGCCTCTACAAGCCATCTGTGTCTCCTCCTTATGGCTGATAATGAGTGCTAGTCCTGTTCCTGCAATATATGAATATATATGAATATATCTACTGTAAATGTTCACATCTGTCGCCACTTTTCTTACTCGTGTGAAAACTTGTGATTTAAACTGAGTTCTTTGTTGAATGTAAACACTGCAATTGGTAAATTCAGTTTTTTTCAACACTTGGACAATATCGACCAAGTTTTGCGCATATTTGTAATGGAAACGCAGTTAGAGTATATGTCCTATCTATCGAGGTCCTTTTGAATGTTTGAGTAAGTTGGATGGGAGTTACTTTCGTGTCAATCTACAAAATCTTTTTTGTTTATTCTAAGATATTTCAGGGAGTTTGAATTCAAATTTGTTTTCAATTCGTTGAGATCTTCATTTTGGGAAACATTTGAACAGTGTCATGACCATAATCAATTCAATTCAGTTTATTTATATAGCACCAATTCACAACAGATGTCATCACAAGGCACTTTACAAGAAAAGTAATTTCAGTAATATTTTAATTTATATTTTAATCAGTGGGGAAGGATGAAAAAAGTAATAAAAGTAGTTAAAATAAACCCATTGTTCCAGCTCTGCTCACAGTGAGTAAATCCTAAGTGAATGGGAACAGAATGGTTCTCATAGCAAAACCAAACTTGACCTGTATTCTCACAGGCCTTTATGATGGGAAGTGAGGTGGTCAAGCGGTGCAATGTGAAAATGCTCCTTAAAATAAAATAGGTGCCAACAAATATTGTTCTTAGCTTTCCAGTGTTTCCACTGTCCCAGTGATTATTCAAGGCTTCACTGAAGACCAACGTTTCATTGCGTGACTCGCTATTCACTACGTCTGCCGACATATTTCTCTTTTATCAGTATTTTAGTCCTTTCTATTTGTTTTTTCTTTAAAAAAGTTTCACTCATTTAAAAGGCACTAGTTTAAACATTAAACATGCATATTTAAAAAGTACAGAGGGAAAAAAAAGCAGAATAATTCCCCCAAAAATTTGTGACCTTGTATGAATATTAAAGTAAATAAAAAATGACAAAACAAGTTCAGATTCCCCAAACACTGGAAACAGGGGGAAAAAAGAAGAAAAATAACTCCTCTGTCCTTCTGCCTGAGATTGGTATTAATGCTCCTTTAATCAGGAGTAAGGCTGTATCCTCTTTAGAGCTCTGCTCTCTCTGTGGAGCCGTAAATAGCACCGGGCTGAGCATTGTTGAAAGGATGAGAGACATGAGAGGATCATTGTAAATCTATAAACCTTTGTTAGCTTCCTGTCTAACCAGAGAAGAGAAGGGCTGGAAAATACTCCGACTATAAGGAAAACCGTCTTCTGTAGACCCATGAAGAGCATCTGTGCGCAACTTTCACAGTGAAAGCTGTGAAGACTACTGTATAAGTAGACGTTGGATATATAGCTCCTGTGGAGCTGATTGAAAAGTCTGAGACATCACTTTTACTCTTAGAATAAAAAAACATGAACTCCACTCAGAATTCTTTTATATTCAAAGGTTTTTTTTATTACATAAAGAAACAAATGATTTTTTTTTGTGTTAAAAGCATTTAATGTGTTTATACTGCTTCCTCCTAGAGAAATAGTTTGTACATGGTGTTAAATTGAAACCGTTCATCTTCTGACACCGCACAAAATAATCAAAGCTGTTAAACAAATCCCTATAAATCCCTATTTTTTTATTTTATTTACAGACCTAAAATTATTTATTTTGGTAACTGACTATGATAACTGAAACAGATTACATACATTATAAACACAAATTGATGTTTTTTCAACCCCTTATGTTGTAATTACAAATTTCCACTCCTGATTAAAACATGTTTAAGATTAGCATACTACATCAGACTAATAAAAATACATTTGAGCCAAAAATGTCATCTTAATGAGAGGCCTGTTAAAGACATTTGATCTGACATACAAGCCGCATCAGACCAACTGTATACGGATGCTTTGTTGCCGTTTTGCTGAAGCAAAAAGTAAAAAATCTCTTTGATTTTTAAGATGCATTTTAAGGAAACCCTACAAAGTAATGTTGTTGAGGAGTTTTGGTGCCCCTCAGTTTAATGACTCATTAAAGGAGTAGTTGGTGAAGAATGATTAGAAGCCTGGTAGCGTCAATCTGAGCGCTGTGTTAGAAAACACACCTACACCTCTTTAATTGAATTGAATTGTTCATTAATATGACCAACCTAAAAAGTAGAAATTAGCAAAACCAAGCTTATTTTTTAACCTTCAGTCAAACTTGCTTTTTATTATTTTAGGATTCCAAATTTCACCGTTACATTAGCTGACTACCACAGTGAAGTCGCCTATGACTGGAAAAGGAGATGAAAGAACTATTTCAGGTTTATCAGTATATGTGCCTAAACTTTCTCTTTAGAACCAAAAGACTTTAGATATGTAACATTTAAATATAGGTAATTGTTATCCTAACATTTACCTCAGTGAATCTTTTGACTTCCATCGACCCTTTTTATCAACAGCTCTTCCGGACTTTGAAAATGTCACTTTTAATTACTGGACTTTTTAGCATTTTAGAGCTTTGACTCATCTTTTTTACAAAATGAAAGAAGTTACTTTTGCTTTTAGCGATGTATGCTATTAACGGTATTTCCAACTTTATGTGGGTGAACTGTGAGCTGCAGGATGAAAAGAACACCAAAGCCTACTTTAAAGTCATGTCAACCATTGATTGGATTCAGGTAGGACTTTTATATCCAGCAGTTGTCCAATGTCTTGATGTTCCGCACATCTGTATGGGTCAGGTTAGAAATGATGAATCACATCTTGCTGGCATGCCAGTGAAGGTTGGATTAAATTGAAATTAAGTGCAAAGGTTCAGTCTATTTAACGCCTGGCCGGACAGTCACAGATTTTACGTCTTTACACAGCTACCCTCTTCAAGCTTTTATAAGAATATGTGTGAATGTCTGTGTGTAGATGGATCTGTGGTGTCTTGGCTCTCATTACTTCTAGCTCAGACTAATGAAATGTGTACGTGTGGGTTCTCATTACCCTTCTCCAAGGCTAATGATGTATTTCTGTGCTGGCATACGCAACTGTGTGTGTGTGTGTGTGTGTGTGTGTGTGTGTGTGTGTGTGTGTGTGTGTGTGTGTGTGCGTGCGCGCGCGTGTGTGGAATTGAGCTGCAGTTCTGCTCAGCTGTGTTCAGGCCGTTTCATTAAATGATAAAGTTTACTGATGACTCCGGGTGAATCATTATTTACCCTGCTCTCCATTCATCCCTCTGCAGCCACCTCGATCCTTACAAATGACCTGCTACATAGACAGATCGAGATTATTTAACAGTGCAGCTTTAAAGCTTTGGCATTCACTTAATCGAGTTCCAGCGTTTCCAACATGTTTGCACTGCACAAACACTCATATATCCACCTTCAGATGATTTTCTTTTAGATAAACACAATTAAGAAAAATATGTTGATTGTTTTTTTTTTAAATTGAGTGGTTTTTACAGGGCAACGGAATAATTTTATTATGTCACTTTTATGTATTTAATACATTTCTTATCTTTTTTAATTTTTATCTTTCTGCCTCTGAAATACTAGTCAGCAGGTTTCGATAATGAGATATTTTTATCATCACCCTTGCTGCTGTGAGGACAACTTCATCTCCATCCTACTGCGATCAGACTGTTAGGTCATGACACCTGCCACTCTGATATCTAAAGTCTTTATTTTATTTTACATAAGGGTCACAATAAGAACTACTGTCTGCTTAGATGGCTTTAATAATTCTAAAATACTTTTATTATATGCTGCATAACTTGATGGGTCCTTTAATGTTACTGACAGCCTCCCACTTCATCCTACGTCGTCTCAGTGAGTGATAGCCAGGAAAAACCTCTTTCTCTGTCTCTTCAGCACACACTCTTCATAAATTGAGCTGTGACATGACAGTGCCATTACCTAAAGATGCCACTGCTAAAGCATACTCTTAAGGCTGTAAATGATTACCCATGATCCAGTTGAGTGTGTTCTTTCTTGTCTCTCTCTCAGATACAACTTTTACTATGGCATAGATTATCATGTTATGCTTAATGTGCATTAGATAGTCATGTGGTTTGCACGACAAAAAAATTATTGTTAAAGATGTAACACTATAAAAGAAGAAAGGCATGCTAAAGGGGATTTGTTTCCTACTAAAAATATAGTGGCACAAACATTTTATTTAGGGATGTCCCGATCTAGAGTTCGGATGGGGACGATATTTTCAGTTATCAGAGATCAGCTATATTAGCTGACGAGTCGCGCCAATTTTTTTTACAAAAGTACCTCGTAGTTATGTTTGACAGTTATTGCTCAAGAATTCAAATGTCTATAGCGGTCAAACAGGACTCTTGATTTTCACAAATCAGCATATCAGCTCAAACACAGTTCTAATATGTGTAAACTTTGACAAATATGCTTAACCATACTTTAAACTGTATAATAAAGGCATAGAAACTCAGCTTCTGGCATTTACAAGCAACAGTAAACCAAAAAGAAAAATCCCTTCCGCTCCCACAGGAAGGAGGAGTTTTTCCTCCTCCTCCTTGCCAGACTCTGAACAGCACCTGTGCTGCGTTCAAATAGCGTTGGAAATCTATGCTGGTTTCAGAAGCACAGGCTATATCACCCTGTAGTTAAAACACCAATCATAATACTACAGTTGGGGCTTTCTAACACTGGTATTTAATCAAGATATAGTGTGAATGTGATCTTATGAAAGTGGAGGCAACATTGTGCACACCAGAATATAGTTTGCCGGAAAAACGTTTTAAAGAACTTATACTGTATCAAGTGAGTGTTTTGCTTTTTTGTTTTGTCTTAAAAATTAACTTAAATTGATCTTTAATTATCTGTAAGATTTTAATTTCAAGGGATTTACAAAAATAATGGTAATGCTTATTGATGAAATCTGTCTCATTTCAGTTTCTTAAATTTCAACACTGAAGGCAAAATGTCGGATCGGGACTTAAAATCGGAATCGGATTTGAGGTTTGAAGATCGGATGGGATAGGAGCCCTAAAATGCTGATTGGGGCATCCCTAATTTTATCGAATTATTCTGAAAACCTTCCAAAGTACGTGTAAAGAATCTTGACAGAACTAATTGATAAAACACAGTGCCACAGATGCCATAATTTTTTGACTGTCGGATGCACCTGAATATAAGCCGCACCAGTTAAATTGAAAAAAAAAAAAATTTAATATAATATAGTCCATACCTAAATATGAGCCATATGTTTTCATGTTGTAACATTATGTGTTTACAGAGAAAGACTGTATACAGAAGATTGGTCTTTTTCCAGTTTTTAATACATCCACCAGCTGGTAATGTTTTTATGGCAGTTTGTCTTTTTGTGTGTCCGTTTGTCTCATGGACACGTTGAAACGTGATGTCACACACCCAAGCCCCCACGCCCAGCTTCTCAGTGGAGGGAAGAAAGACCAATCGCCTCCACTGCCTATAATTGTTATTACATGACCATTGTCAATAGATCCGCGCTACATGGCGGTTAAGGAAAAATCTATCGTCATGGTTAACATGTGCAGCGCTGTAGGCTGCAGCAATAGAAGAAAAAAGGATAGTAATAATATTTATTAGGTTTCCAACTGATTAAATATGCCGCCATCTATGGCTGAGTTAGAGTGGGTGAGCTATCCATCCAGGGATCCAGTCTGATGAACGAATCTGCTCATCTCCCACAGTGGAAGTATGTTGATGTTAATATATTTAAGCCTTCTCTGCTTCTGCTGGGTAAAGTTGATGCATGATGATCAAATAATGTAGATATCTGCTTTCTTACATGGTACTGGTTTTACAAACGGCTGCCTGATTGCCTGTAGGTTGTACGCTTATTATTTGATTTCTTTATGGGCGCCTGTTTAAAGCCTTGGTGCTGACGGTGATGTCATTAGCTAACTGTTCTGTACACGACTGCTAACGCAGCCTGCACTGTGTAAGCTGTCTGTTTGCTCTGAAATTGCTTTGTAACTTTTAACGTGTTGTTCGTTAGGTTTTGAACATGTATATGACATGTCAGTAAACTGTTATAAATAGTGGACTGTCGGGGGTTAAACTGGCTGAATTGTAACTCGGTTGTTGTGACTCATCAAACAGCTGTATTGATGATCGGTCGGTATAAAAATGTGTTAGAAGAATCGAGCACTGGGGGTTTTCCTAATGATTGCATGCCTTCCTGGTTCTGCTGTGTAAAGTCCAGACATGTTGATAATTTAATTGCAGATATCTCCATACTGATCTGGCGGTGGTCATATCTGAGGAGTTTCCTCCTGTAGCTTGTAACTAAACGATCATAAACGGTCTGGAAGCTTTGCATTACATATAGTTAGCTTTATTATGTGACTTTTTTGATTATCTGCAAAAAGATGGTTTTAGGTTTTATTTTGTTTGTCTAACTGTTCGACTGTGACCGCACGGCTTTGCATAGCGGTGTGGAAGCTTCTTGCCCTCCATTGTTGTACGCATGCGCAAAAATATCCGGATGAAAACAATAACGTTCAACATAACTCAAAAAGTATGGACGTATTTCACTGAAATTATCAGGAAATGTCCACAATGAGACCAGGAACGACTTACTAAAACCACACAGGTCTGGTGCCTTTTTTTTCTTTTCTTTTTTTTGCTGATGCCTAGTAAGTTGTTGATCTATCCAATTTGGAATGGCCTATGCACAGCTACACGTATTCTCTGCTTTATAAATCAGACTCTTCTGCATAAAATTAATCCGGCTAATATGGGCCGTGTCACTGATAACCATGGCAACCAAAAGGTTGAGAACGCAATTCAAAAGAGAGTGAAGCAGGCACATGGTGGCACTTAAAACTGTTTTATTTCACTCAGTCTATAAATGTTTATCCATATACAATGGGTAAAAAAGTATTTAGTCAGCCACTAATTATGCAGATTCTCCAAGTTAAAAAGATGAGTGGCCTGTAATTTTCATCGGGATGTAATTTTTTTAGGGATATTTGGGATAATTGTCATGCTGAAAGACCCAGCCACGTTTCATCTTCAATGCCATAGCTGATGGAAGGAGGTTTTCACTCAAAGTGTCATGGTACATGGTCTCATTCATTCACTCCTTTACATGGGTCAGTTGCCCTTGTCCCTTTGCAAAAAAAAACCCCAAACAAACTGCCTCAAAGCATGATCTTTCCAGCCTCATGCTTCACTAGGTATGGTCTTCTTTGGATAAAACTCCGCAATCAGTCTCCTCCAAACATAATAAGTAAGATTTTTAACAAAAAGTTCTATTTTGGTTTCATCTGATCATATGACATTCTCCAAATTAGAGATGCACGATACCACGTTTTTTCTAACAGATATGATACCGATACTTGGATCTGGGTACTTGCGAATACCGAGTACCAATGCCGATACTTCTAATACCCAAAAACGTGCAATGAATTGGAAGACAAGTTTGATTTTCTTCTCTGCTTGTTACAACAAATGAAGGTGAATTTTATTTAATAAATATATATAAAGTGAAATTATTGCAGACTTTCCACATTTTAAGTATCAGTTCATAGCGGTGGACTAACCAATACCGATGCGAGTACATTAGAGTAATATCTGCGCGATATTAGTATTGATATCGATGTATCCTTTTTCCCAATCCTCTTCTAGATAATGCACTCTCGAAAAGTTCAGCTGGACACGGACTGGGGAGTCTAAAGTGTGTGAAAAACGTAGCAGCTAATAGTCTCAAAATGCTAGCAAGTATTTGTCCCTTTACATATTACTCTATTATTTCCTTTTTTGTCACACTTTAATTTTTCTGATCATCAACCAGATGTTACTATCAGACAAAGCGAGCCTGAGTAAATAAAAAAAATAATCTTTAAGACACTGATAGATGAGACTTCCCCTCCCTTGTGGTTGATGGCAACGGTTAAATTGGCATCTAACTAGAAAGTGACCTATATATTTTTAGATAAATGTCATTAATATTGTATTTGCTCTCCCTTTACCACATGGCTTTCTGCCACATAATTTACAGGTGTATGTGACTGAATGGTCTGTGTTGGGTTTGGCGTGTGTGAAATGTATTCTAGTAAGTATTATATTTTTTGTTTTGTTTACAACTACAAAGTTTCAATAAAAATGTGCATTCCAAAAAATAAACAAGTTTTCTAATTATGAGTTAATTAACAAACCAACCTAAACTTAAATACTGGAATACTACACCTTGGAAACAACCGTTATCAAGCATTTACTATAACACCAGTCTTTTATATCACTCTGGTGGTATTTTAAAACACTCTTCTTTAATTAATTAATTTAGATAAGATGCTTCAAATCCTTCATTTAAAGTGGACCTGGTATGAAATTAGCATTTTTTTAGGTTTTTGATCATATATTTTAGTTCCCCCAGCCTGCCTATGGCCTCTAAGGCGTTAAAACTACTGATTAGTCTTTCCTTTGTCCCGGGGTATGTCTGCCTACATAGTGAAAGCATATTTCCTCAATAATGTCCTTCGGCTGTTAGTAGACATTGTGGCATTGTTAGAGTTGTTCGCTTGTCAATTAGCTTCATAGCTAACATTCAGAATTAGCTTCACAGCTAATACAGCAGTTTGTTTATGTAGCATTTGTGCTAGTATGCTTTGATTTGGGGGAAAAAAGATTATATATTTTAGTTGAACATTCGAAATATCGTTAGCGAATCATTGACCACATAAGCGCATAGCCTAGACCCCGCCTCCAAAACCCGGTCGTTCTGTGCTAATGCTCACAGAAGGGCCCCCTCGTCACACCTGCAATTCTACAACAATGCTGAATTACGGCAAGCGATCCTTTGATATAGTATTAAGGTACTTACAGTGTGGCTAAAAAGGGCCCAAACGTGGGGAATTTCATGCCAGTTCTACTTTAAAACAAATGGGTATTTTTATCTGTCTGTTTTAGAAATTAAGAGGTTGTGCTTTTTATCTTTGTCCTGCTGCATAATCGAAGTGAACCTGACCTTAAGGTTCAAACTGATTTTTCACAAAAATTTAGATTTGGATTTCAGTGAGCAATCCAAGTCCTGGACACCCCGAAACGACTGCCATGTTTGACTGGTAGTATGATCTTCTTCTGAAATGCTGCCAAGTCATACATCTTCTAAAATATTCTCTTGTATCTACTCCACATATGTTTTTCCCCAGAAGGTTATGGGGTCATCAGGATAATCTTTGTCAAAAATGTAAAATGGGCCTTGGTGTTATATATTATTATTTTTTTGGTTGTAAGGGGTTGAAACTCTCATAGAAATAATTGTTTTTCCAATCTATTTCCTGTTTTTCCCATTGTCCTATTTTTTTAAACTTTTTTTTGGTTTTGTTCTTTGACTTTGAAAAATAAACTTTACGGTCCTTGGGTATTTTTCATAAGCACCTATTTTTTTAAATGTGTGTCATGTAACCTTGTAACAACAAAACAGCGTTGATTTTTCCTAGCATCTTTTAAACCATATGACAATGAATACAAAAGCCAGTTTGGAAAATAATGTGGAAATATTTTTTTTGCAAAATGCATTGTTAATGGATGCTATTAAAAGTTTTCTTGGCTAGAGAGTCATGAAGCTGAAAAGATTTGTAGAAATGTCACCTCTGATTATGTGAGATGTGAATTTAATTTTCACACAATACGCCAGTTTTCTGTCATCCTCAAACCTGACTCTGTAGAATGTTCACTCTGACTGTAGATGCTGTTCTTCTCGTTCCCTGCATCACTCACAGCCGCACGTTTTAGTAATGCCATCAGATAACATCTGAAAAAAAGCTGAAAGCTTTTCAAAAAAAATTTTTTCCACAGTTAAATACATGCATTTCCTCAAGCCATTACATCCACAATTCCTTGGTATCTCTCTCTTGAACTTCCTTTCACTGTCTGCCTCCCACGCTACAACAGACCCCACATTTTCATTTCAGAGAACATACATCCAACACGCAGGAGCAGCACAGATGGATGCCATGCTCTCTTTCTGACACATGAATAAGTAAATATTTACCTTCCCAGATTGCATTTCATTTTTTTTTACCCATCCTTCTTCATAACACCTTCCTAACTACAACACCAGCCTACTCTCATTTTGTTTTCCCTGTCTTAATTTTTTTAGGCTTTCTCTGTAAAAGTCTTCACTCCTTTGGTACATCATGATGACCACTCATAGCTTTCTGTGTCGTAAAGAGGCCTGCCTACACTTTACACAAATGATTTAGAGGGTACAGATGTATAAAAACTGTTAGAGTATTCTCAAAAAAGAGTTATAATAAAACAGTCATTAAGGAAGATGAAGCAATAGTTGCTTAAATCTAGACTGTTAGTTACTCCTTTATCTAAGTTTGGTAACTTTGCCCGTTATTGCTCTGTGGTTAAAAAAGAAAGCAGTTCTCTTTACTTACAGGATAAAAGTACATTATTTTGTATTTGAGAAAAAGTCACGAAAAAAAATGAATCCCTCCTTTACTATAAACTGCTCTCTGGTAGAGCTGCACCATATGACAACTCCATGAGATTGCCCTTATATTCAGAATTCTGACAATGTTAACATTTATGAGAGGTCTATGTTTTTCACACTCTTACTTTAAGTGTCTTGGGCAATATAATCTGCCTCATGTTCTGGCATGTCTTGGTGTGAGTCACCATGAAGCAAGCTGATTATAACACTAACACAGAAACTCAGAATTTATGACAACCACAATATAAAAAAGCCAAAAGTACGATATTTTAAATAGTCATTAGGAATAATAATTTTGTGCACATTGCAAAAATGATATACGGTTACCAGTCCCTTTATTCATCACGACTGGGAACTGACATTCAAAACGGCCTCAAATTTCATGGCATTTATTCAAACAGTGTCGGCAAAATTTATCAAAATGTTTTGCTCTATTTTGACAGGACTCTAACTTGCAATAGGTGCAAATGATTCAGCTGCTCATCTGTTATGGGAATATTGCGTTCTACCACATTCAGAGGTGCTTTGTTGGACAGAGATCTGGTGGCTATGGAGCTCCAGTGGGTTACAGTGAATTTATGGTCATTTTGTTTCTGCCTCCAACAATTTTGGTTATCCTGCTGGCTGTAACATGTTTGGTTGATCCAATATCATTTGTATTAAAGGATGCTATCTCCAGCATCTTATAGAATTCAATACTAAGCATTAAACTATCACCTCTTTCCCAATGCCTGATCGTTTCTTGATAATATCTTCTTCAATTGATCCTGAGATGTATTTGTCTCCTTTCTGTGCAGCAGAGATTTTATTGCTTTTTCTTTTTTTTCTTTTTTTTAGTTAGACTTAGGTAAGATTTGCTCACATCTGCATTGGTTTAATTGAAAGCAAACTCAACAGAAATGCCATCTGTATTCTTGACTTCTTTTCTTTTTTATCATATTTCTTTTCCTCTTAGTATTTTTCAGCGGCAACCAATAATAAAATACATTTATCTTCTTTCATTTTTAACAAGGAAAGTATCACTGTGGTTCTTATTCATTAGTATCACACATCACACCTCTATCACCCTTAGATCTGGGAGAGACAGCGGTGTCAAAATGACAGAATGTGCACATGTTTTTTTTCCTTTTGTCTTTTTTTTAACCTTCTCACCTTCTGCCTTTGAAAAATCCATAAAAGTCAATTTACACCCTCCTTCTCTGCTTCTTTCCTCTGTTCAATCTCCTTCAGTTATTTTGAAGCAGTGGTCTGAATTGTACAGTTGTTGTTTTTTTTCCAGCAATTGTGTATTTTTTTAGCTCTCCTGCAATGATGCAATAAGATAAATTTCCTTTTTGTACTTTCTCATCACCACTGCTAAGAAACAACTATAGATTAGATTTGACATGCATATCATTGATAATGGTTACTTAGATTATATTCATGTATAAAATAATCATCAGTCCCCATAATAAAACTGATACTTTAGCATTGCATCATCTCTCCTTTTCTTTTTAAATCACTAGTCACACATTTTAGATAGGTCAATCCATGACTTAAACTGATACAAAGACAATAATTTGTGTGGTTAAATTGTCTCCACTCACTAGTGTCTAGATGTTTGTAAAGATGTAGATCATGGCTCTCGGGTGTAGGAAAAGCTAACCTGTTCTTATTCAGAACCACTGAAAGAAAAGCTGAAGATTGAAATACTTTTAAAAGGTATTTCTATTAGTTAAATGGTCAAAATAAATGCCTACATATATATTTTTTTTTGTAAATGAAAGATTTTCCTTTTTTTTAAATTACAAGGCTTTTAAATTCTTTAACACTACAATAAAGATGTTTTTAGGAAATATTTTTCTCTATTCTTCTTGGATTTTTTTTAAAATTCTGTTAAATAAATAAAATCTAGATTTACCAAAATGTATTAATGATTTTGAACTTCTTTGTATATGTGCATGGCAAGTCATAATGTGGTAAGGTCTAAATCATTTCAAAGGTACACAAAGGTTTGTTTTACTGTATTTTTCTGAGTGCTATGAAGCTAATAGAGAGATGTAGGAGGAAACTGCAGTGCTGTTAGTGGAGCCTGTATTTTGATTTGTTTGGTAAATGAGCTTTTTGAAAGAAGCACGGCAGTTGGAAAAACACTGACATGTAGAGAAACTTTCCGTTGTTTCCTCTCTCCTGGACACAATCAATTATGGCAAATCCTGCACGCTCCTGAGACTCATTTGTTTATCTAATAAGATAAGGGACTGAACATTCCTTCTGTTTCAAATAGTCAGCAAGGTCTAAAATAACCAAACGGCCGGCTGAAATATAGTTTTACCTAATGACCGTGTTTTTATTCCCCTTACACCAGAAACATATTTTCTGCTTTTTTTATTTCCATGCAATTTGACTTTTTAGTTGATAGGCGCATCTAAAAGGTCAAGGATGTCTTTGCCTGGAAGCCACTTGTTAATATTAATGACCATGAGCCAATTGTAACTCATCAATAGGTCAAAGGTTATCACAGGGTTGCAAATGCAGGAAGTTAATGCAATTAAAAATGCATCGTGTTGTTGATGGTAGAGAAAATTTATTTTCCAATTTTATTTTATTTTCAGTTTTGCTATCTTTGCTGATCCATCTTTCTGTTTGTGGTGCAGTTGAACACTATTGTGTTTTTATGGGATGTCTTTCTCTGTAAGGGTCTCCATCAATTTTTAACTAGAGAAACCACTTTTTTTTTTCACTTAATTTTGTCTGTTTTATTGAGTTTCTGTTAGGTGTTTTACTAATTTTAAAGTTAGTTAAAACAGAAAATAAAAGGAAAGTGTAAATAGACAGGAATTGAAGTTGTAACTTTTTGGTTACGAGTAGCATCCTGACTTTCTGTAGCAGAATGGTTGTCTGGTAATCTACTCCAATAAATGTTTTTTATAGTTTTTCTATTTTATTGGTTCTGCGTCTTGGATGCAAAGTGTGTAATCAATGGCTCAGTTTGCTTGAATTAAGAATGATTTCCAATTGTTTCATTTAGGAGACCTTTTCAGTTGTGACTTTAGGATCTGAGAGTCAGCAAATATCTGGACACTTAAAACTAACAACGCTGTCAAAAAACTATCTACGAACTTGGCTAATTTGGCACTTTGTATTGAGTAGTTCATATATTGTCGCCTTCTTGACTTAATCAATCAAACCCTTTGTTGACGTATCCAAAGAAAGGTTTCCTTTTTTACTCTGAAGGTCAAGTATGACCTCCAGAGGAACATTGTTTCCTGACAGATAGTGATGCCGTTACTTTAAAGCAATTTTACAGCCCATCTGACTGCTGCTAGTGCAAACAATATACATGCACGAAATCAATCCCTTCCCTGCAAAGCTGTCCTACTGGCCACAATTAATCGAGTGAGCAAGCCAGTGCCAATAATCTATAGGTAGTGATTTGCACAGGAGGTTGCTAATCAGATTTTGATTGGCTGAATGAGTCCACGGGGGAAAGCATTAGCATCCTGTAAGTGCTGAAGTGCCTCAAAAAGTTATTTTATTTTCTTATTTCAAAATGCTTTTGTAAACCGTTAGAAAATGTCTGTGAACTTCAGAGTAATTTCATGGTAGTCAATACTTAATGATTTTGTTGTTGTTATATTATTCATGCTATTGGCAGAATGGTTATTTCCAGGATGGATCATTTTACCTGAAAAGTGAATAAACAAATTATGAAAAAAAAACCTCTTATATTGTAGTTTTATGAGCTAGGATTGCTGGCCCTAAAGGGAAATTTCTGGTTGCATCGCAGGTTAGGAAGTTATTGATTTAGTATGATTTTGCAAACAAGAAATAATTGATACTTAGTTACCCAACAACAAACAAACGTTTCTGTCTTTGTTATAGAGTACCTGGGGTAACAATTGCCACAGATATAATCTGCGGATTTCCTGCTGAGACTGAGGAGGACTTCCAGGACACTTTAGAGCTTGTGAAACATTATCAGTTTCCCAGTCTGTTCATCAACCAGTTCTACCCCAGACCCGGTACGCCTGCTGCTAAGATGGAGCAAGTCCCAGCACACGTGGTAAGTGGAGACCTAATGAACATAAATCAGAGCTCATTATTATTATGTGACCACATTGGTCCAAAATGCTCCTTATATTGTGTGTGTAAATTATTTTAGTCACATACATTATAAGCTCCTTTTCATCAAAGCAAAAGACTAAAGATCTTTGGGAATAATTTGTAGATCTTAGTTTAAAAAGCTTCGAGTGCAAATTTAGGAAACTAAACACCTAGGACCTGCTGGGGTTTTAATTCTAATTTAAACTCACAAAGAGTTTTTTTCATTTTTTTCCCCCAGCTGTTTGCAAATGTTAAACTCGCTGAGTTTAACTTGACAGGAAAACTTTACAGTGTTTTTTTTTTTAAATTAATTGTAGAATGGAAGCTAGAAAAGCATTACTGCAGCATCATGAACTGAGCTTATAATAAACCAATGGCTGTGTGGCCTATCACCTTTTAACACACTGAACATCTTTTCCAATTTTGCTGTCCTGAACTTTAACATCGAACATGCTAACTGAACTCTGTAGTGACAGTAATGTTACTCTTGGGTCCTTTGCAATTTCTCTGAGCATAATTTGGTCAGACCCGAAGGTGAGCACACTGAAACATCCCCACCTGGAAAAGCTAGCAGCTGTCTTGAAGGTTTTTCTGTTGTCAGTAATCTTTCTAACCTTCAAAATAAACAACACAGAATGGCTTAGAAAAAGGCTCAGTGAACCTTTTATCAATTTGAAGGTCAGCATAAATGATTTAAGATTATTGATTATGTGCTTTTCTGATAATGTTAACGCAGCCCTCAATACTCCAGTTCTGCATACTACAAAAACATCTGCTTTTATAAAAACATCACTGCTTGATTATGATCATGTAATCAAGTTCATTTGATTTAACAGCACCTGGCTGCTGCATGTTTAAAGTACTAAGTGGGTTGCAGTTAATCTGAAAATATATTTGCATAATTTTAGGATCAATTAAAGAAAATATAGTTTTTTTCCATTATTTCTACTAGCTTAGAATTGATTAGAGGGTTTCGTTTATTTTGCTGCAAGTCTAATAAGCATGATAATAATGCACATTTTCATTCACTGAAAAAGCTTTTTGGTGGATTTTGACTTTGATTTATAAAAGGCTGAAAACAATTTACCATTATCTATTTATAGCCTACTGCATATTATGAGCAATTTGTTTTCTTGAGAGAAAAACCTACCTGATTTAGAAAAACAGCTTAATATTATTTTGCATTATAAGGGGTAAAATACCTTGATAAGAACTGCTCATCTTATGTCTTCTGTGTTTGTATTCAAGTTTCTTTAAAGTCCATCCGTATTTGGGGGACGTGTTTTACCACCACACCACAGCCTGTTTTTATATATATATATATATATATATATATATATATGTGTTCGGTAATTCTAAAAATGATGCACATTATTCCGCAACATAATGGAGCAGTTCCCATATTACATTTTTTTATTTGTTTGCACTTTTGTAAAAAAAAAGAATAATAATTTGGTCTTTTTTCTGCTCTTTAACGAACTAGATATTTGTACCTTGTTCTATATCTTGTCACTTTTTGCATTTGTTTTTACAAACTCCTTGCCATCAAATTCTTAACATGTCTCGTTTGTGTCATTTCTTGCTTTCCCCTCATTTCTCTGTCCTTCTGATCTGAGAGGGCACACTTACAAGTTAATCACTTTATTTCCTTCCTTCTTTCTTGATCGTTCTATCTCTCTCTTTCTCCCTCCTTTCTGTAATGTTTGCATTCAGATGGCTTGTGTAAAACTTGTCAAATCAGAACTTTAACCATTATATTCCCTTTTTAATGAAAAGTTTGGGTTAGCAGGTTTTATTATCCATTGCATGCTTGTAGATAAAGTGATTCCACATTACCTGCAGGACACAGATACCACATGTTCGCTTGATGATTGTAATTATGAGGGTTTTTTCTGCCAGATTCAGAACACGGAAAGGTGAGAAAGTCATAGAAAAATGTGTTGTTTGCAGGACACCTGCTACAGTGGTTAAAGTGCACAACAGCTCACTTCATCAATCAGCATGCACCTGTTTTTCCTACCATACATGGACACACACAACACAGCACGTGGTGGCAGCAAGGCGACATCTAAGCCTTGTAGGGTCAGTCATTAATAAAGTGCACCAGATGGTTTGTCTGGAACACAACTGTGTTGAATAACCACAGGAGGGATGGATGGAGGACTAGGTGGACTAGGCAGAGTGGCCCGGGAAAGACGGAACCTATAAAACAGGAAGGCTAAAAATAAACTGTAAGTTATGATGGATGGAGAGAAAGAGAAGAGACAGAAAGTAGCAAATAGAGGGGTTTGTCCTTAGCAAGGCGCTTATGAGTGACATTGGCATACATGGGACCATAAAAGTTGTGAGCTTATTCCGCTCGATTTTGGGAAAAATACATTTTCACAGTCAGCGTCTGTTTGAACCCAGAGATCATGACTGTTTCACTTTTTTTTTTTCAAGCCACACTGTTAAAGAAATGCATTAGATTTTCTACGGCTTTCCTTTTTGATTTGGGGCATTTAACAGTTTAAGAAAACTGTTAAAACCCATAAAACCATTTTTATAGTGTTTACATGTTTGTTTTTAATTTTGTGGGGGTTACTTTTTGTGTTAATGACTGCATGTGTTTCTAATTTATTAGCTTTTAATTATGTGTGATGTAGGCTATATTGTTTTTGTCTTATATTGCATGTTGTGCTGCCAAATGCATAAAAAGCACTTTTTTAAATAAATATTGTTTTGATTTTATTGGATTTTTTACAACTAAGATTTTATTTTTGCATGAATTATGAAAAAACACAAGGTCTCACCTTGACTTCTTTACAAACATTACACACTAAAGGTGCATCCAATTGAATTAGATCATGACCAGAGCTAATGTGATAAAAATCAAGGTCTAAAATTTTATTTTTTATTGACTCATGTTTAGACACATTGATTTACTACACTCAGAGCAAAACATTTACTTTGTTTCTTTTGATTTTAAATATTAAATCTACAGATAATCAAATCCCCAAACTTCTTTTTTTAGGGATGAAAATTGTGTACAAGAATGTTAGCCTTCTGAAAAAGAATGTCCACATTGTATACAGTATGTCAATAGTACATAAAGATAATCTCAATAGCTACAACTGTTTAAATAATGATTTCATCTATTGACGTTAAAAAACAGGTCCAAACCATTCTGGTTTTGTTTAAAGAAAAAAAAAGTTGTGAAGTTGTGTCTACCATTACCTCTGGCATGTAATGTACACATTATTTCAGAAAAACAATAGAAGCACAGCTGTCAAACATGAGGGTGCTAACATGATGGTCTAGGGATCCTTTGCTTCTTTAGAACACCAGCTTGACAAATTTGTAAATACTCAAAGAAGATTAAGTTTTTGTTTTAGTAGAGCTGGTTGGCCTAGTCAAAGTCTGGCCTTGATAACACACCATTAAATAGGTCGCTCCTGCTTGAAAGCCCTTTAGTGTAACTGAATTAAAACAGTTCATTGCCAGTTTCTGTAGATGCTTGAAACCACTTATTGGATATTATTTTGTTGAACTTTTAAATGTGACAAAAGAAAGGAACCAACGTTTAAGGGGGCATGTACATTTTCACAGCGCTCTAAATCATATACTGTATTTTCCGGACTATAAGCCGCTAGTTTTGTTTCATGTTTTGAACCATACGGTCTATAATCCGGTGCGGTTTATTTATGGATCTTGACACCTATTGACCAATAGAGGGCCCCCTTGATCTATGGAATGTAAAAGTCACGTCCTTCACCAAAGGATACTGTGCCGCGAGAGAAGTTTGCATGAACAGTAAAAGCAAATGTGAAACAGACAGACTTTACAAGAGCGAGACAGTTTGTGGAAATAAGTTTTCATGCACAAACCCTCATTAAATGAAGGAAAAGATATGATATGATTTTGCTTTTTAAGTTAAAGGCAGTCAATCTGGCTTTTAAAGAAGGAAATAGAGTGGCAGCGGCTTCATGTACCATTACTGAATCAATGGTGCGACGATGTAGTCACAAGCCTGAAGAACTCTCAATGCAATAAGACAAAAAAAGCTTTCAGAAGTAATAAAGCAGATGGCCCGAACTTCAAATCTTCCGGACGAGGGGTTTCCACCATGTTGAAGTGTTAATAAAATCAAATCTTCCTCAAGCTTGATAATTTTCCTGACAATCCCCACTGCATGAACTCTAACATACGGTAACTAAAAGTTAAAACAGCTGCAGCTTTTAATTGGGTGCGGCTTGTTTTTGTACATATTTGTGTTTTTCCCCTAAAATATGTTGTTGCAGCTTATAATCAGGAGCGCTTTATAGTCTGGAAAATACGTTTTTTTTAGTTTTTGCTATATGAGTTACTGATTACAAAACACAAATTTAAAAAGAAAATAATGCAGCAACCTAAAAGATCAGGTTGCAAGAGAACTGTCCACCTGCTATGAGGTCCAGGTGTTTAGTAGTTGTTTTTTTTTTGTCTCTAACCTTTTACCTGCTATGATAAATTATATATGAGAAAACATTGGATGCACGGGAGCATAGACACAGATGGAAAAAAATAGGAGACCACAGGGGTGGAAGAAAAAAAGGGGGCATCTTGAAAATAAGGGGATGAGAGTCCTATTAGCTTGGATCTCCATAATCATCCCATAGGGACCAGAACTTAGCCTTGATAAATGGACTGAGTGAATGGATGCGTAGTGTGTATTGTGCATCTGGATGTCTCTTGGTAAAGACGTGTAGAGAAGTAGCAGCTGCAGGAGGGAGCAAGAAAAAAAAGTGATAGTTGATTAGCTGCCCTTGTGGGACAGTGGTTTGTAATTGGAACTCCATTACCCATGAGGCACCAATGCAGCAGCTTTTAAAGTTAAACAGCTGGCCAGCCAGCAGTAGCAGCATCTTTTGGCCTTACTATCATTTATCCATGCCTGGACACAGACATAAGCATGATTGCATGCTTGTTTTGTTGCTGTGTCCAAACCTTCTGATACATATAAGGACAATGGGTAACTCTGGGTAAATGTAGACATAAAGTCTAAGGCTAATGGTTAAGTTAGTATCTGGGTCCTGCCTACCCACATGCTAACTAATTCATCCCGTCTTTACTTAGAAAGGAGCAAGACTCCCTGTGATCTTAGTCTTTGTTGAAATGTTATGTTAGACTTCAGCTGCCTTTTAACTTGTTTTATGTTCTGTTCTTAAAGATGACCATAGTACTGCATAAAATACTGCATACGGTACTACAAGGTACTGAGAAAAGTGAAAGTCAAAACTAGATTAAGGGTTTAGAAAAACAGTCTAAAGAAGAGGAATAGTATCTGAAAGTCCTGTCTATAACCCAATCGCCCCTATGGGGCAGCCACACTTCGCTGACAAAATCAATCTGAACACATGTTGTGCATTAACCAGTATATGCATATTGCATATCCACATCATGGGGAAAGGCTAATCTCAGTGACAGCAACAAATTTCTGTACCTCAACAAGATCCAGTTCCAACACAAAGGAACTAAATGAATAAACAGTAGATAGACACATACCTAGCAAAAACACACAAAAACGACAGTGAAGCCAGGTCCTACACACACAAGCGGCATTCTAAATTAAAACCCACATTCTGCTCTTTTTAACAGTATAAGTAATCATCCAAAGAAGAGGACAACTAAAGCGTATTTGATAAAGCTATGTTCTTGCCCATAAGCAAGAAAGTCAGCTGTGTCAAAACAATGCAATCATGCAATTGATTCCTTTTTTAGTCAGGCTTTGCTTCTTATTCTTCCGTACATTTTTTTTCTAAGCCTTTTTACTCCAATAGAACTACGATCGTTTTTCATTTCTGCTGTTGTGGACAGCCAGCAATGAAATGATGTATTTGCTAAGAATACCAATCTGTCACTCATAGCCAAACAAAAGCAAAGTATATTGTAGTGCCTTGAAGACCCACTAAGGTAAAACTCTGCCCACTCAACACAACAGAAGATACTTAAATGGCAAAAATAAAATGGATCGCATTTCTCCTGTTTTTAAAAAGTGTAAAATGAATTTTAATCAGTGCAGTGATTTAAAGACTAAATAGTATTGCTTAAACCAAATAGAAACCTGCCTGAAATCTTAACATGAACACAGTAATGGAGAAAAAACCCTAGATTTTCTAGTAAATGCGGAGTGATTTATAGCCTTTAGGCTTAGGTTGCAGAAGCTACAAGTGTCTGAATATAATTATCTTTATACTTAGTTGCAGTTAATTAGTTACCTCTCAATTTGCACATACCTTACTGTTGTCATAGTTATCCCTCCTCAGCATTGTGTTGATATCTCATTGTTACAGTAAACTTTTTTTATTCTGGCAGGATGAACCGTTTCCTCACATAACCTATATTAAAAGAAAATACTTCTGGAGACACTCCCAGCTCAGGATGCAGTGTAGATGGGAAGGAATGTGTAAAATGCTTTACCTGCATATTTATTATAAGGTTATTTGCTCTTCTTTTTACATGAAAAAAGACATTTGGTTCAGGCAATCATCTCTAGGCTTGTGAGTTTAAAGAATTGCTCCCAAACTCTCATAGTTAGATTTGAAGATCTGCATCCCTTTTCTCGGATAGACTGATTCATTGAAGATTAGACTGAAAAATAAGTTGATTTTACAATTCATTGTTCTTAACCATTTGTAAATTTCTCATAGCAACAATTAATATCATGTGTGTGTGCGCATTGTAAAGTGTTAAATTTTTTTGATATGGCAGCTTTACATGTGTCATAACAGTTACTGGTTTCGACTGGTACCATCATATTACTTTAGAAATTGTACTACAATATAATCATATGCTATACTTAGGGTTTTTATCATGGGAATCTGTGTGTAAGCATATTTCGTATATATGTCTAATACTATAAAACTGAAAAGATTTTGATAGTTATTATCCAGAGTTGACTAAACCAAGCCTGTTATTCTGCAGTTGAGTATCTTTGCAAACAGAGTTACAATAAAAGTGATGAAAGTGTGGTACAAGGAAAGAAAACGGTGTTGAAGAGTAATGAATGTTCTTATCCAAGGTGCTCCCAGCAAAAGTGGAGAGGATCCAGAGAAATTGTGTTGGGCCAGACTTGTAAAGAGAAGGATGTGTAAGATAGTGGAGACTGAATGATTAGTGAGTTTTTGCCCTCTGGATGAAACAAGAGGAGCGATGGAGGGGGGGAAAGCTCTGAGGAGCATGAGGAAAGTAAAAAGAAAATGAGTTTAAAAAAAAGGATTTGGAGATTGTGAAAGGCCTTCTGGGTGAAGAAGAAATAGGGAATCCTACAAAAACAAGAATGAGAGGTTGAGAGAGATGGTAGAAAGACATGGCCAATGATTACAGGATTGTGTGGATCAGAGAAGCCTTGTGTGAGTTCGAGATGAGCAGAAATATACTGCAGGGAAAGCAAAAGGAATGAAGAGATACACAGATGCGAGGAAGAGAGATTAGGGCAACTGACAATGAGAGATTCATTGAAGGAGGGTTCTCAGTACAGGGAGAGAAGTATACAATTCAAAGGTCTATCCCCAATTAAAAGACTTCTTCCCTAATACATTAATATCTCATCTTATCCCAACACTGTCATTTAAAAAAAAAGAAAATGTTTACATTTTCTTTTTCCCATTCTCCATCTTTCTCTATCTCAGCCTGTCATCTCAACCTTACGCCTCTGTCCATCTGTGTCCACTCAAGCACAGATACGGTGCAGTTTGAAAGCTATATTTTCTTCCTCTTTCCCTTGGGCTGTATGTGTCTGTCAAGCTACAATGATGTATGTGTATAAAACCATACGTTATCAACTGAGATTGTCTTTTCAGTATGTACAGATCTACGTTAGACAAAGAATCTTATAACAATAAATGTAAACTCCCCTTAGTTAGAGAAGTATATTCATGTATTGCCCACTTCTTCACCGAATGTGGTCTAATCAGCAAACTTATTAGCCGTTACTGTGACTGAATCAGTGTTGCGTAACTGTCTGCATTAAAGAGTCAAGTCTGATTAATACATGATATCACACCTTTCAGAGATGCCAACTTTGAGGGAAACTGTAATGAGAAATATTTTTCTTTGACAGCTGTGTAACTACAAAGATTTCCTATGGATTTAATAAAATATTGAAGACCCACCTGAGAGCCACTGCAATGCCTCTAAATCTGCCCTATAAGTTAAGGTTTTGTTGTTTCCATAAGAATACCATATGTCTTTTAATTTTTCCATATTAGAACAACTGAAAAGGTTAAGGTAATGGGAAAAGGCTGTATGTAAGATGATGAGCACAATAGTTTTTTTTTTTTTTTGTATTCAAGATGTTTTCTAAACTAAATAAGAATTTGTTTATTAATTTTTGTTTAGACTTTCCGTATATTACAGTTGCTCCTGTCCAAGATTTCTGTTTTCCAATTTGCTCCCATCATCTGAATTTGAATATCTATCAGACCACTATTTTCCGAATTGGGAAATCTTTACTCCAGCATGGAGTGATGTTTTTGTCCTGGTGTTTTGTCAGCTTTCATGAACAATAAACCACATAGTCACTACCATTGGCTACAATTCGTATCTATATATTCAGTAATTTTCCATTCACACAATTGAAAATTACATAATAAGCCTAAGAAAACTCTATTTTTGTTTGTATTCATATTTTTAGTTCCAGTAGAGCTGAATCTGAATATAGACTGCTGAGAGACAGAGGGATGATGGATGGATGGATGGATGGATGGATAGATAGATAGATGGGTAGATAGATAGATAGATAGATAAGACCTTTATTAGTCCCAAACATGGGAAATTTCATCATTGCAGCATGAAGAGGACAGTGCAGTCAGAAAACAGAGAAGATAAAAACAATATGATTTGATATTGAAAAACATATAAAAAAAGAACACTACCATTAAAAAAAATAATAATAATAATTTGTTCGAAATTAATAAAAAGAAAGAAAACATCTTTCTAAATCAACGTGCGGTTACAAGGGCATCATTATAAAGTCTGACTGCCGCTGGAAGAAATTATCTCCTGAACTTTTCCCTTACACAGCGTGAATACAACAGCCTGTTGCATGGTTGGTGGGGAGCACAACAAACTTGACAACAAAATTGTAGATAAAAAAAACAAACAACTTGCTCTGTGGCTTTATTAGTAAAATGGTTTGTGAAGCAGCAGGGAAAAGCATGTAATGTCTTCATAATTTATGTGATTATTCAGAAGCAAAAGTGATGTTTCCCTGAGTGTGTACTCAAAAGTCTTGTACCCAAGCAGTATAGGGCAAACACAAGACTGTAAACTGCCTTCTCAGAAGGAATTGAAAATAAACGAGTCGGTTTCTTACCAATCAGTTAAGCTACTTTTAAACTGCAGTTCTTAATGCTAAATTTTTATTTTTGGATTAAATCAGCTTTTTCTTTGCATGGTTGGTCACACTATAACTAAAATGCGACAGCAAACGCACCCCAGTGTGAACAGTTCATGGTCCTAAAGCGGCCTTTGTGCTCAGAAGAAGACAATATGTCACACACAACGTGCTCTGTTTATGTTAGTAAAAATGGCTACTACAGTTGTTAGTGTTTGGGCAGCAGTTTGGCAGTTAATGCACCGTCAAAATCACCAAAACTTCGACAAATTAATTAGAGAAAGACGTTGAGAGAAAAGAGAGCCCACATTTTATCAATGGCTTTGCATGGAGCTGTGGCTACTACAGCAATACAGAGATATATGTGGATCCAGACGCAGAACTACAGTCTGTGGTAGAGTTGTGATGTGAAGGGTTTCCATGAACGAGTCTATACATTATTTCAGGATATTAAGACAGACCTTTGAATACCTCTGTCAGTACTTCCTTCTGCATAGATTAGAAGGTCTGTCTCATGTTTGTCGACGTACACGATGGATTTAATGTAACATGACCATTCAGACTGAAGTGGCTTTCAAAAACATCAGATATGTACTGGATTTAGTATCACATTGGATTTGAAAAAAACATTGGATTTAATGCTTTTTTGCCTGCAGCGTGAACATAAACGTAAGTTTCTTTTCTTTTGGTTCCTGAGAGAGAAGTTATCCAGATGGTAAAGTACCACACCTCCTTAGAAAAAGAATTGTTTAAATTGCACTCTTCTTTGAGCGTATCACTCAAAAAGATCTGACGAATCTTTTGTTTTACTTGTGAATCTTAACAAAAACTTCCTCCTCACAATTCCTGATTTGGTATTAAGATTTGACTTATCAATACTGGGGGAAATCAGGAACCAACCAGCTCTATCAACCAAACAATGTCAGCTGGATCCAGTGCCAACATTGGGTCAGATAGGGCCCAGCTCTGCTTTATGTGCTAAAAAAATAAAATCAAGGACATGTATTTTAAAATATAATCACATTTTCAATCTAATAATGTGTGTTTTTTTTCCTGCAGAAGAAGCAAAGGACTAAAAAGCTCTCTGAACTCTTCCACTCTTACAACCCCTACGACCACAAGGTAAGATCTGCTACTTTTTTTGCTCTTATGGGAATGATCTTTTTAAGCACTTTAAGTAGTCAATATATTCAGGAAAACTTCTCTATAAATTCAGTCCTTTTACCATTCCGTCTATCTTTCTAAATCGGGGATGTTCTGTTTTTCAGCAAATTAGTTCCTGATCTCTGTCTGTTTTTGTGGTGAGCACAGCCTCGAGTGCTCAGTACCACCATCACTAGACTAGAGGTCATTAATCAGAAGCAGACAGAGCTTTTTTAGGTCACTCTCACCATCATTATATTCCATTTATAGTGGTGGTGTTTGTCTCCTCAGGATGGCTGTCAGTTGTCAACGGTTTAGTGGATGGCGGCACAAGTGATTACATTGTGAAACACTGAAGTACAAGATTGATTTAAATCAACATGTGTGTACTGTTTGCATCCGGGTTAGCTGGTGTCACACATAACCTTCCATATTTTTACACATGCTGATTTTGATGGTACTATTGTGACAGAAGTTTGTCTCCAAAAAACATTGAGCTGTGTTCCTACACAAGATCTTAAAGTAACAACCTTTTACCTGTTGTCACTGCAGAATCATCTATTAAGAGAGATATGTATGTCTCATTTTTTCCCTCCTGATAACAAGGTTCAGTTACACAGTTTAGACTTGTATCTGATCAAAACTAGAAAAATACATTTGAGAAACTGAGCATAAAGTAGGAAAAAGGAAAGATATCATTCAGGAAACATTGTTTTAAACAGATATTTAAATGAATCCCATCTCAACAGTAAGACAGTGTTCTGTTGCAAAGCGTAAGTTTAACATTTTCTTTATTTTATGCAGTTTCCTTTTTGAATTTGAACCCTGTGGTGCATCATTTGTTCCACACTAATTAAAAGAATTCAAGGAAGATCACATTTCCACTTTTGCAAACATTCATTCTTGCCTCCCACACAAAGAAAAAAAAGAAAAGAAGATGCAAACAAACACATTTTTCCGCGAGCATAGAACACACAGTAACATAGAGTCCATAACAACGGCACACAAAAATGAGAAGTGAACCTAGTTAGTGGAAAATGTCTATAATTCATTAACACATTTGTGTCTAAATCAGCTACTTGGTATTTGTGAGCTTGCACACTAATCAGATGTATTGAGAAATGGACAGTGTTGCAGGGTGCCTTATTGAACCTTCTGTGCTGAGTAGCTCCATCTCACAAACATCACTCGATTCTTCATTTTTCTTTCCTCTTCATTGGTATGCTTTGTGAACATGTTGACTTTACATATGCAGACCTACACCAATGCCTACGTAAGACACTAATTTCATAAGTGATTAATCTGCAAAAAGTCTCAAAGCTGAATGCTGCATTTCATCTCATGGTTGTTACATGTTCGTCTATTCACAGCCAAGACACTTCTGTTCCAGAAAACTTTCCCTCCTGTAAGATCATCTAAATTATTTTCGTTTTCTATTTGCCTTCCAAGTGAAATTGTATCAGATGCATACATAGGCTTTTAGTTCGTGTATTAATTATTTCAAAGTGGTACCTTGTACAGTTGACAAAATTGTTGATAGTTCAATAAAATTTATCTTAAAAATTAATAATTTAAAAATACCAATTTGCCTCCAAACTGATACAAACAGGGATTTTCATCTCCCCAAGTTCTGCAAATAGTGTCACACAGCATCAATGTAGATACAGACAGAATCAGAGCCTCATTTCCATGGAGAAGTTTACCTGATTTGTAAGAATAAAAACAATGAGCTTCTGCTGGAAGTTTAAGTTCAATAATGGTAAGTACATTTGGATAAAATCCTTGGTGATGCTCTTTAGTCGTACAGGCAACGACAAAAGCGTTGTTCAGAGCTTTTTTACCTATAAAGGGTAATCCTGCAACCCTTGGGAAAAATCTTAAAGATACATTTGAAGAGGTCACAAGAGCTCAAAACATGAAGGTGGTAAACTGGCCAGATGGCATAAGCTAACATTTAAGTTAAGTTAACCTTTGAAATATTGGTAACTTACTGTTAGGCATCATTGGTTCAAGTTCCTGCTTTGATTTTTTTCCCCACCAAGTGCATTAAGCCCAGTGAGCCTATCCTACTATGGGAACAAATTGATGGTTCTATTAGGTCTGAAACGGTTAAGTGATGAATGACCTACAGACCCTATGTTATTAAATCTCTGCTGAGTATCGACGGAGACGGGAACTAATATGGCAAAAAATGAAAGGAGTAAACATTAAAATATGGTGCATACAGACCGACTCCTGCAGTTATACCAGTGAATGGCCAGAATAAGTGGCAACTTACCCTAACTCAAGTTGATCGCCTAGTTGATGGCTAGGATGCAAAATGACGTGAAATGTAAAAGAGTGAGGCCAGTGCTGAATATGTATTTTTTTTGCATGGAAAATGGTTTCCATTTAATTGTGGAAGTTAATTAAAGGCACAAACTTCCATAAATCATATGAACTCTTCTAGTATTCTTTTCTACTATTTTGTTATACAGCAAAGCTTTTTTTTTAAGTGGGGTTTCTAACTTGGGCCATTTTTTTGTTTTACTACCTAATAGTTTGTCCTCTATTGAGAAAGCAAATTGTCACACAGTGATTGGTTGTATTTTTCTGGTCTTTAATTGAAAGATCCCTGTGTTTTCAAAAAGTGTTCTCTAGTATTGAAAATTGAGTATTATTTTACAGTTTCAACTGTAAATTTATTTCACTTTCACAGCTTTTAATTAATCTACAATAAATATATCAAAACTCTCCCTTTCTGATATTATTCAAACCATCAGATTTATCCAATTTCAGCCTTTTTCCTTCTTATGTTTGTATATTTGACTTGTCACATTTATTTTATTCCTTTGAATATGCTAAACCCCTAAACCTATTTGTTTTCCATACATACTGAAAATATGGAAATAAATCTCTGACAGAATAAATATATTTTTGAGAAATCGAGCCGTAAGCTACGATTAAAAAACAAATCTAATGTCAAGCATGCTTCCTCACAGATCGACCAGGGCTCTGCCTGTCCTTGCTTGTGTCTGTAAACTGTAGAAATGTTGAGTGGATCAGCTTATATTAAGCCCAAAAAGCCCCTTAGATAAAAATAAATTAAGTCTGATAAGATGCTTCATTTTACGTTAAGTTCCTTTGGGTGTCTGGCTAAGGTTATGGTTTATATAAGAATGGTGTGCATTTATGAACACTTCCTTGTGTGTCTCATCTGTTCATGTGTCTGATACAGAGAATGTTAGCAAGGATTTTAAACCTTTGTCTTTTTTTAATGGCATCAACCTACAAGGTTATAATTAAAGACGTATTTGTGGAGATCAGGGTGTGTAGGGTGAAGCTAAGAATGAACAAATGACAGCACCAGGTTTTTAATTTTTTTTGTTTTCTTTCAAATTTTTTCTTTACTCTTTTTCCATTCCTTGTATTTTGCCTCTGCATTTTAAACTCAGGGCTGATGTGTGTGTTTGGTGATCTCTTGCGTGTTTAAACGATTTACACTTGCGCTTCTCTGTTGAATGTGTGTTCAAGGGATTGCACTATGCGCTGGTGTGTGTATGTGATGATTAATGTGAGGTATCCTTTAGCCAGATGGTGCTGAACAAGGCCCATCCATCAGCATTGAAAAGACCAGTGGGCAGAAAGCTGGCAGAGCACTTTGTCTAGGGCCAATGCCCCCACTGGACACACACAAACACACGCATGCACACAAACGATACACACGGGATCGTGGGCTTCGACTGTGTAGCCTTCTAGGCTCTCGTGGAAAGTGTTGTGATTTGAAAGGAATTTTGCTCGTTTTGTGACTACGCCTGTCCTTCATAAGTAGTTTTGCGGCAGTGATTAAAACGATGGTGGGATGGCATCTAGACCTACAACATTTTATCAAAGCACTACTTAGATATTAAGTGACTGTTGTTGCAAATAACATTCTTTTGGGGTTTAATTGATTACTATATAATCACCCTAGAGATGCACAAGAACATTGTTTGATGACCAGATTCAGCCCCTTTTTAGCTTGAGCAACCCCTGTGACTGCAAAGATGGAAACTACAAAATCTAATCTTTTCTTCGCCCAGTTAATGCATCTGAATTTTGCACAGTGGTTTTGGACTGTTCTTCCACGTGGGAACCCAGTTTTTTAATCAATAAAATAAAAAGGAGATCAGCAATTTCTTCTATAAAGACAACAAGGATATCAAACAAAGAAAACAAAGCATCTGCGTGCAAACGTATTTTGGGTGTTTAACAATGAGGTGTGAGGAAGCACAGTGATGTTGGCAGCTATTTAAAAGGAAGCTGTATCTTTAATGACATTAACAGTTTTGTCAGACTACAGGGGAGTGAGTGGAAGTTTTAGACATATAATAGGAAGGCTAGATTTAGTAAAGCAAAGTTATATCTGCAAGATATTTGTAAATCTCAGGGCTAGGATAAAGCTCTACATTCTCTAGTGCGGATGTGCCAAACTGTTGTCCTCAAATGGTGTACCCCACATGTTTTAGACATTTTCTTGTTCACAGCTTATCAAATGGCTGAATTAACTCCTCAGCAGCACATCATTACGTTTTGCAGAGGCCTTGAAATGAACCATTCATTTGATTTAGGTATGTTGAGACAGGAGGCCTTTCAAAAAGATGCACCATGCCAGCATATTTGGGTAATATTGCCGAACGATGTGTGTTTTGAGTTCCCCATAGTGGTCAGTTTTAAGTGTTAATTTTGACAAACATTTTGAATTACATTTTAGTCTTTTGACTAAAATTAATTTCAGTTTTAGTCAATATTTACTCATTTGATTTAGTTTATAACTTATTTTACTCGACTAAAATGGCAAGCAATTTCAAAATACTAAAATATGTATCATCTTTTTTAAATGTTCTACTTCTGTATAGAGCATGGCAAAAATATCTACCTGGAACTGTAATTTAATATACAAGGCCCAAACCATTCCAACCACCTTGGATCAGATATAGCACACAGCTAAGAACAAATAATGTATCCAAATTATGAAAAATTCACATATTACACATTGTTGGAATAACTAACGTAATTAAAAAATAACAAATTGGACAGAACAAACACATTCCCAAATGTGTTTTTTTTTTCTCATTAAAAATGTAAGAAGAATAATACTAAGGCAGATTTCAGTGGGAGTTTTTTGTGCATCTAGAAAACTTAAATTGGCTTTATTGAAAATTCACAAATCAAATAAACGTTTCACAATTCAGACTTATTTTTAACTATTCTGCTATTAAAGCAGAATAATCTAGTCCCGGTTCGAAATGTCTCAGGTTATGCAGTTTTTAAACCAGAGCAAATTAAAGATGCTTAGGGTAGAGAAAATTTATTTAATTACCTTTTAGCCATTTCCCGAATGGAAAGCTAAAACCTAGAGTAACATGACTAAGGTGATGCCATTATTATATTTGCGTAAAAAGTACTTTTCGGGTCGTCACATTTACTGCGACAGCAATGTCAGCACGTCCAAGTCTTCAACATTATTTATTTCATTAAAACATATAACATCTTTGAGGGAATGTTAAAGTTTTAAATGCCTCTTCAGAATCTGTTTTCGATTTCTCTCAGTCATAGACATTTTCTGCGATTTATCATAACATGACCAGCTGTCTATACAGGAGTTTGTTCAAATTATGTTTAGCTTTGCTCCATCTCAGTAAAGTAACTGATTGGTTCTCTTCTCAGGTAGTCACTCCTGTTCAATTTGTTGAGTGGTTCTTTTCTCTGTTCCTCACATTTTTTCCATCATCTGATTGGATTTCAAAAATTGCTGCATTTATGACAGCTTGCTTGATAGTAATATTACCACAATATTGCCACAACACTGGACTTATAAAAGAAGGTCAGGCCTTGCCACAACAGAAGGTGATGTCCTGGTGATGACGGAAATGAGTCCTGACCTCTGGCAGCAATGTTTAACATGCCAGTCAACATAGGGAGTTCATTTAGCATTTGTAAACTGTATGAGCTGATATGGGAAACTGGAATGATGCAGAGGTTCGGGATCTTCTGGCCATTAGAGCTGAAGACCAGATCGCCAGACAGTGAACGGGGCCACTTTTTAGAGCAGATCGCAAAAACACTTCAGGAGCGGGACTTCAAACGGGATAAAAACAAGTTAGGTCCATCTATTTTCTCTGTTTACTATGGAATCTTCTGCCTCACAGTTCACACGCCACCCTGCACGTCGACAGCCAAAACACCAATCCCAATTGCCATTTTATCCTGATTTTAACCTTTGTGAAAAACACCTGATCGCAGCACATTATCTTTTGAAACAGGCTAGGGAAACATCTAAAACATACAGGACACAGGCGCTCGAGGACTGAGACTAGGAACTACTGCTATTGATTATCCATATAAAAACTATTTTTAGCCGTTCTGGCTGTGCTAATGTGTAATAGAATGTTTGCAATAGTACATTAGCCAACTTCCTGTCCATTCCTGTACCATTTAGAAGGACATGTAGTACAGAAAATTAATCACAAGATGCTACTGAATTGTTCCCACAAGGTTTTTATTAGGCAAAATAATCTTTTTAGCTGTCACTTGTGAGACGAAGAGTTGACGTAAAACATTTGATCAATTACGGAACACCATCATAAATTGAAATGAAAAATCAAATGAAGGATAAAAATAAAAGTGGTCTTTTTTCTATAAAATAGCACAGCAGGAATGGGAGGACGTACATGATTAAATTATACAAAATTTCATCTTCTGCTCATGTTTAAGGGTCATATTAAGTAAGTCTCAGTTGCTGATGTATATTCTGAAGAAACGGTGGTTTGCTTACTGGACGTTACCAGCTTTGGGGACTGGGTCTGATTTAGTTCTTTGGATACCAAAAATAGTTTTACAGACATGATCTGGGCGTCTATTTTCAAAGCTTAAGCTGCTCGAAATCATGTCTTAGTTCAAGCTCATACAAAGGCACTATCTAGTTTAGCGTACTTGCTTACAAAATGTTGGCTTCTAGTTGAGTTGTAGGATTTTAAACCTAACGCTTGTAGCTAACACTTGCAAATAGTTAATTGAAAAAGGAAAATGGTTGCCTCGGTAATAACAGTTGTTTTCTTTTATGTTGGCCGCTGTAAATTACGTAGCAAATTAGGCATGAACTTGTATTTTTGCCACCTAGGCACTCATAATTCTATCCTCTCTGGTATGTGATAAAGGTGAATCTATTTTCCTTTAATACATTTTGTAATATTCCATTTTCCAATATTCCTGCATGGTGAAATCAAGAATAATTTGTTTTGAATAGCACAGGTCTATTAAACAGCAACTGCTCGGAGACATTATGTGACATCGCCTCTTGTGATTTTAAATGGTTAAGGACAAATCAGGCTGGAAGACTAAAAAAATCGTACCCCTTATTTCTATATTATAAATTCTGACTGGCGTATATTTATAAATAACTGCTGTTTAATAGTAAATACCTTAAAGTACATAGACGGTTTAAACAGCTATTATTTTCCTTTTCCAGTTCCCTTCCTTCAAGCTCATACACATAAAAAAATATTATTTTTGCACTATTTGCAGTATTTTCAATAGTTCAATGGAAAAATATAATGGGGATATTTAACTCCAAAGATGAATAAAAGCATGCTTTCTTGTGTTAGGATGTGTAGTTTGAAAAAAGGTACGTAAAGCCTCCTCCACACACAAATTTCTGTCCTTTTGCTCCATCTCTTTGTCATCTCTTGTAAAGTAGTGCTCCCTGAAGGCTCTGCCCTTCCTAGTTGAGTTTGTGAAGCAACTATCATGCTGTCCTCACATTCAGCTGTATCTGGGAGAGCTAACAGGGAAACCTCCTTTCACACTGTGCAAGTCTCCCAAGAGCACACACGCAGAAAGCAACGCACATACATTCTCCACGCTGTGTTCATGGACCTGTATGACAGAGGTGACAGTTTTGCTCGTGGCAAGAGAGGAGGGACAAGCTGTCAACATGGCCTGCTGCACCTGCCCAGCCGCTCAAGACACACACACAGAGGGGGGAGGACAGAAAAAGGAAAATTTGACAAAGAAAGTGGAAGCTTCAGAAAATGGAGACTGATAATAAAAGATTACCAAGGTGTAGAAGTCCTTTTTAGAAAATAAAACACTTAATTAAACTTGGTAAACTTCCTCCTTCAGTTAGTGTAAAAACCTCAGAGCAGCGGACATAATTATATTCTAAAGAAAGAAAAAATATAATTAGTCTAATAATTCTCCTCCACTTGCTAGATTGTTTTGGTAATATATTCTGCATGCTGTTAAAAGGAACAATTAGCATCCTTTTTTCTATCTTTTGTGATTTAATTACTTTTATATTTTAGGAGTTTTTAAGCGACTGTTTTTCTCCACAGTTGTCACTACCTAACCTGTCTTAATCAATCCTGACATGACCATGGTCTTTTTTTCTTTTTAAACAATCAACTGTTCAGGGGGACGGAGGAATGTATGATGTGAAGAATTAAAGAAGTGGATTATTTTTTCCTTACCTGGCTAGGTATCTCTCCAGTTTTCTGTTATTGGCATCTATCGAGTTAAATGTATATTCTGTAGCATCTATTAGACTCCACATTGTTAAGGTGTAAATGTGATTCATGCTCCTCACCCATTTTCTTTTTGTTCCTTTCTGGACCTTTTTTCTTGGATCATTAGGAGTTGCTTTGCCGTTTTATATAATTTTAGTTAAATGTTATATTCAAAGCTTGACATTGAAATGATTATTTTAGTGTTGGGTCCACCTTACATATGACCTCTTAAAAAACTACTCTAAATGGATAAGTAGTACATGGACTGAATTTTCCTTTTAGAGATCCTTAATAACAGTTTTGTGTCGTTACCTTTATCTTAAAAAATACAGAATTGGAGCAGTTTATTAAAACTGCTCCAATTCTGTATTGTTCCAATACTGCTTAAAACTGTATTGTATATTCCCTTGTCTGATGAGCTTAATGTCTTTTTAAGTGTAGTTAACCTGAGAGAAAACAAAAACATTTCAGGTAATCACAGGAGGTGATCACTGATAATAATCAGTGTTTTGTTTCTCTCCGTGACTCAGCCTGTGGTACCGCTTTCTTTCTTTTTTGCCCAGTAATAGTGTATTGTTCAATGATGTTTTAAACAAAAGCACGGTGTATCAAGAATTAAGCCTTTCATTGTTTAATGTTAACATCTAGCCATATCTAACCATATTAAATAGAATAATGTGTATTCTACTGAATTGAAAGTAAGATATGACCTATAGTTGAATCTCACACTGGAATCAAAAACGAGAAAAAATATTTTAAAAAACCCATTCTAGTTAAAACATTCCTGCTTTTTCAGTTACTGCAATGACGTTGATTTTTCCAGCAAAGCCTTTTTTACACTTCCGTCCATTTACTCTGACCTCCCAGATGGCTGCACCAGTTTATACTATTCTCAGATGTGTAAAATAAAACTTTCAACATGCCATGTTTTTCTTTAAACTTAATATTTGTCTCAAAGTAATATTTTTAAAAGCCCAATTTTTTTGCCATTATTGCATTTAACTTCACAAACACTCATATCAGTAGCTCATTTAAAAGGGTTTGCATCTGCTTCAGCCAACTTGGCAACCCTCCAGAGTCCAGAATTTCAGTGCCCCTGCCGAAAATCTGTTGGAGCCACCATTCCAACCAAATTTCTCCCAATATCTGATGGCATTGCATATCATGTACACTCCCTGTTTCTTATGTGAGGGGAATGGAGAATGAAACATGTTACATTTGCATTTTGCCAAGGAAGGTGCTAGGGCTGGATGATATAGAAAAAGAGCATATCGATAAATTGATAATTATCAATAAATATTGCATAGTGTAAAAAATATATTTCAAGTGCCTCCACGGTCATTTTGTTTTTCTTCAATGAAATAATATTAACTAAGAATTAAATTAATCATTTTTTCAAACACTTATTTTTATCATAACAAAATTTGTAAGACACAGAAACAAATCCAGAGACCTGAGTAATATCAGTCAAGATAAATAAAAGTAATGTTATTAACCATTTTATATATATATATATATATATATATATATATATATATATATATATATATATATATATATATACATACAATATGTTAGTAATTTAAAGTCTTATCTTGATGCTTTTTAATCTTTTAAACATGTTATGACCCTTTGTAATATTAATGGCTGAAACCTTTGGTTTAGTTTGTCAATAAAGCTTGTTCTAATTCACTTCAGCTCTGGTTCAGCTGTTGGCTAAAGCTAACCAGATACTCCCCAGAGTGTTGATGGAGCCCAGAACTCTGCAGTTCAGTCCAGTCCAGTCACTGAGAGCTGAAGCTGGCAGGTCTATTCAACCATGTAGTGTTTTTTTGTTTTTTTTTCATTTTAAAAGCCACAGGTGTTGTTAGCAGCACGACGAGACCTGGGTAAGTTTCCTGTGTGTCTCTGTAACAGATTTGCAGCGAGCCGGGAGAGATGAGTCCTGCTTACGACAGCTGATTGTAGTTTTATTATTGCTACATTTAGTGTTTTAGTGCGTCTTGTATCGGTTCAAAAAGGGACGCAACCTTTACATGAGCCACTGAAACATTGATCTAGAACAACTTCCTCCACTGCTCCCTTGCTGTGACATCTCACGACGGTGAAGTTACGACGATGGTTCCCTTAAGGACTATCAAAAAATTCTGTTTCAGCTCAAATCATTTTATCCTTTTTGTGGTTTGAAAGGAGAGAGGGGTGGCTGACAGAGCTGCGTGGGTCAGCGTTAATGATTTGTTTGGAGTAAGTAATGATTGTTGTATTAAGCTGCCTGATAAACTTTAATGAAAAAAATGAGGGGAAACTTCTTTTTTCTATCAAACTTTTTTATCGACCCCCTTTTTTTCCTATTGCACACGTCTATTGATCGATATATACTGCTACTGAATTATTGTCCAACCCTAAAAGTTGCTATCTGGTACAGTTCCCTCATTCCGGACATGAAAATCCTTCACCTGTTGGTGAAATTTGCCATTTTGAATCCAAAATAGGTCACCTATGTAATTTGTATATGTCTATTGAGGAAAACCATAAGCAAGTTCTCAGAACTCTCTTTGTGTGACTGACAGAAGCTGTAATTTCAATTAGGGCTGCATGATTAACCTTTATCGCATCGATATTGAGGTTTTAACTCCCGCAATAACCTAACCTCAGGAGGCTGAGGTTTTTTGAACGCCCTTGACATTTGAGTGACAAACCTATTAGCCAATCAAAATGGTCGAATCTCGTGTTTCTGGCTTGCTGGCCAATCAGAAATGGCAATGGAAAAAAGGTTGTATGCAGTGCACTGGCGTTCTGTCAGCATCAAAGCAGCTTACTCTCGTGTAGCTCGAATTGTGCCAATAGAAAAACCTTGCAACTGCACAGAAATGGCCGAAGGCACTTCTTCGGAGATGGTAGAGAAAGTTGGGGAGCACTTGGTTAACAAGAAGGGTGAACTCCAGCTGTTTGGACATATTTTGGATTCGCGAACAACGTGGAGCAAAAGATTGCTAAATGTAAAGTATGTCGACATGCCGTATGTCGAAATGCCTTATGTCGACATGCCAGATCCAGAGGAAACACTACCAATTTATACCAGCATCTAAAAAATCACCACCAACAGCAATATGATGCATGCACAAAAAGTGCATGCAACGAAGCCCCGACTAGCCATGGAAAAAGTAAGCAAACAAGCATTAAAACCGTTTCTGATTTTGCATTTTCTTATCTTTCAAAAGACTGGATAATGTGTTGTTTTAAATTGTTATTTTTATTTATTTTATTTTATTTTATGTGTGCAATATAACAGTTTCATGTTTAGTAAATGGCCGTGGACTACTAATTATTTTGTTTTCTATTTGTAAATCTAAATCTAATAAGAACTCTTTTCTATTTTTCAGTGTTTAAGATTGTTAAATTTAAAAACAAATTACCATGGGTTTAAGTTAATTTCTATTTTGTCTTCTTATTCTTTGGTATTTAGTTTCAGGTATTTAATAATCACGAAGCATCAAACAATCTCATTACCTCAATCACTATGTGTGTAGTTTATTTAACCCTTTTTGTCATAAAAGTAACAACATATTTTATTAATTAATTAATTTCAGTTTTCTGCACTTGTGAACGCTAAAATCGAAAATTGCATCGCAATCGCAATATTTGTCAGAGAAACCGCAATTAGTTTTTTTCTAAAAATCGTGCAGCCCTAGTTTCAATTCCTTTTTGAATCCTCCGAGTTATTAATGGTAAATGACTTGTTTCAAGCGACCTCAGGTCTAGCTTCCTTTTATTTTGGTTGCGTAATGGTAACTGCGACAGCAGATCAAGGCTTTTTCTCCAGCCCGACTTTTAAAACTGTACTGCGACCAAAGTACTGGAGTTAAGTACCAAAGTAAATACTTTCTCACTCTCTTCTGACAGAGAGACTCGTATGAGTTTTTAGAATGATTATTAAGTGATTATTCCTAAACATTCAGTGCTGCTTAGCAGGGGCGTATCCAGGAGGTTAATAAAAAGGGGCTAAAAGGCCGCAAGGTGGGTCTTGGACTGTAGTACCAAAATAAAAACAAAGATGTTCGTTTAGTGGGGACCCAATTATGAGCTGGTCACATTTAAGAGTTTTCATAAATTAGAATAACATTTAAAGTAATTTCATTTTGCAAAGGTTTATGTGACAATGTAGCGTCTAACTCTGCTTGCTTTTCATATAATTTTAAGTGATTTATGAAAAAAAGAAAATCACAAATGAAAACATTGCAACTTTTTTCACAATTTTTTTTTTTTAAAGTGCAGGATTATTGCTGTTGATTTTTTTGTTTTCCAAATAAACACTGTAAAATTCAAATCTATTTTTTTTTTACGCCCCCCCTCTGCCCTTTGGAATATCTCCCTAATTCTGAGGTCTCAAGGTTAGCAAGTATGGCTTCAGCACATTTTGTGACTGAGAGCTGAACAGAGGGTAGGGGGAAAGTATCAGTAGGGAGGGAGGGTCAAGTGGCAGAAAGCTGAATGACAGAGGAGTGTTGGGCCTTGTGCTGCTAAATGGCTTCCTAGACAGGAGAGTGAATGCTTTCCGATTCAATTAAAAGGCCTTCTGTTCAGCTTAGGTGTTTTTTGTATTTTTTAAGGCTTGTGTTGTAGATGGGTGTGTATTTCGTCCTTCTGTTACATGTAGCTGCTCTCTAGGAAAGTATTTCTTTTGATGTCTTTTATGTATGTTCATATCTCTCAATACTTGAAGATTGGAAACAAGTTATCTTGTGCTCTTTTTTCCTGACTTTATTTGTTGCGCTACATTTATTATTACATATTCGACATCAGTGTATGCATTTAATACAATAATTGTTTTATTTTTTATCTCTCACATGTTGCAAACATTAATGAAACTGTTAAAATAAATGTAAAGAAAAATTGTGCTCTGAAAAAAATATCAGTGGTGAGAGCCACTAAACTATTGTTACCTCGTTTTATGGGAGATAAAGTGAGTCACATTTTCTCAGTTGAAATGTTTTATAATGAAAGCTGTTTGATTCCTCAGCACATACTGCTAACATAATGCCATATTCTCTTTAAGTTCTACCAGATTGCTTCTAGATGTGTAGATATACTGTGCTAGAGATAAAAGCAGAAGAACCACAAAGTTAAATCAATAATTGAAAGCAAGATTTTAAATGGTGCTAACAAACAATTTACAATGGGAGATAAGCCGTCCACAGCCTGTAAAGTGTGAAGATAAAGTTACCCACAAAGAAACTTGAGCATTTTTTATTTATTTACGGAAGACAAAGTGGATTAATTATTCTGAGCTTGGCTTTGTGAGTTATTCTTCTTGATAAAGAGTCTGTGACTTAAGATATGTAAGACTGATGAAGTGGGATTTAAGTGGAGGTAATAAATGAAATAAATCATTTTAGAAGACCCACAATAAATCTACTCTAATTCCCCATACTTGTGTTTATAAGTATTGCTCTCCCTGTACAGTACAGTGTAGTAGTTTTGAGAATTACATAAATATTGGAAATTGGAAAAGTTGCTGCTCAAGTTTTTATACTAGCAATTTGCTTATACTCCAGAATGTTATGAACAGTGATCAGATGAATTGCATAGTCCTTCTTTGCCATGAAAATTCCACTGCATTTCTTTACTGTCATTAAAGGACCTGCTGAAATCATTTCAGTAATTGTCTTGTTAACTCAGGTGAGAATGTTGACGAGCACAAGGCTGGAGATCATTATGTCAGGCTGATGGGGTTAGAATGGCAGACTTAACAAGTTAAAAGGAGTGTGATGCTCGAAATCATTGTTCTTCAATTATTAACCATGGTGACCTTCAAAGAAACGCATGCAGCCATCATTGCGTTGAATAAAAATGGCTTCACAGGCAAGGATATTGTGGCTACTAAGATTGCACCTAAATCAACAATTTATAGGATTATCAAGAACTTCAAGGAAAGAGGTTCAATTCTTGTTAAGAAGGCTTCAGGGCGTCCAAAAAAATCCAGCAAGCACCAGGATTGTCTCCTAAAGAGGATTCAGCTGCGGGATCGGAGTGCCACCAGTGCAGAGCTTGCTCAGGAATGGCAGCAGGCAGGTGTGAGCACATCTGCACGTACAGTGAGGCGAAGACTTTTGGAAGATGGCCTTGTGTCAACTAGGGCAGCAAAGAAAGGACTGAGGACTGGGGCAAAGTCGTATTCTCCCATGAAGCCTCTTTCTGATCGTTTGGGGCATCTGGAAAAAGGCTTGTTCGGAGAAGAAAAGGTTGAGCACTACCATCAGTCCTGTGTCATGCCAACAGTAAAGCCTCCTGAGACCATTCATGTGTGGGGTTGATTCTCATCCAAGGGAGTGGGCTCACTTACAATTGTGCCCAAAAACACACACCCATGAATAAAGAATGGTACCAAAACCCCCTCCAACAGCAACTTCTTCCCACAATCCAACAACAGTTTGGTGAAGAGCAGTGCATTTTCCAGCACGATGGAGCACCGTGCCAAAAGGCAAAAAGTGATAACTAAGTGGCTCAGGGACCAAAACGTTGAAAGTTTGGGTCCATGGCCTGGAAACAACCCAGATCTTAATCCCATTGAGAATTTGTGGTCAATCCTCAAGAGGCGGGTGGAAAAACAAAAACCCAGTAATTCTGACAAACTACAAGAAGTGATTGAATGGGTTGCTATCAGTCAGGATTTGGCCCAGAAGTTGATTGAGAGCATGCCCAGTCGAGTTGCAGAGGTCCTGAAAAAGAAGGGCCAACACTGCAAATGCCGACTCTTTGCACAAATGTCATGTACAGTAATTGTCGATAAAAGCCTTTGAAACATATGAAGTGCTTGTAATTATATTTTAGTACATCACAGAAACAACAGAAACAAAGATCTAAAAGCAGTTCAGCAGCAAACTTTGTGAAAACTAATATTTGTGTCATTCTTAAAACTTTTGGCCACAGCTGTACATGTCCCTATCTTTAGGTGTGTGGCAGCAAATATGTTGGAATTGTCAGTCTTACTTTTTGGCTTTATGGTTATCAATTTAAAAAAGAAATATCAATTTAAAAAAGAAATATAGCGCCATGGATATTTCAGTGTTGTTCTTGATTTAAGTAGCACACAAAAACTAGGTTATTCGCTAGTGATTATAGCCAAAATAGGTTGCAAAGGAAGACCCTGAATTCTCATTAAAGCCCACTTTGTTCAATTTTTTTTTACATTATTTTTATTTTTTGTGCCGTTTGAACTTGAGACCGAAATAGACCTAGACAGTTAAATAACAGCCTTTTTAAATATTTTTGTACAAGTTCCTTATCAAGAAACAAATCATTTCTGTCAAATGTTGCACATAGCACACATTCAGAGATTTTAAAAAACAAACTTAGTTTGCTTTTTGTAAATAAGATAAAACTGACAAATTTTTCAGCAGTATTCACCTTTAAAATGCCGTTGAAGCTTTACTTTAGAGTGCCTGCTAACAAAAATGTATTTTGCTATATAAAGTCTTGACCTGGGTGTAAATGATATGCATGTTGCATAGAAGGAAGGGTTTATTACACTCCTTTGCAAAATATTACAGAGTTTGCCTAGTGAGGCGTCCTCTGCATTCCTGCTACAATAGACATTATTTGATAACATATATTTTAGTAGAGATGAACTATATTATACTAACCACTATAATCATGTCATATTTTTCCGTTTATGGAGAAATATATCCAGATATTGACATGATGAATTTTACAGCTACACTTAACTACATTTGCTGGAGACAATGTATCCATTAGTTTATTTATATATCACCAATTCATAAAAAATGTAATCTCAAGCCACTTTACAAGTCATTTTAATTAAATCCTACATACATTCCAATCAATTTAAAAGTTTTCTATCTAAGGAAACCCAGCAGATTACATCGAGTCATAGATTTGCAGCATTCAGTCATCTTGTATCATAGAAGAAATAGATGAGACTTGTATAATGATATGCCTCTCGGGTGGTGGAAAAGTTAACCAGTTCTTTTTATACACACCAGTGAAGAACTGGTTTTATAAAATATCCACAAAAGGAACGTTTCAAGCACAGTACGAGGCACTATAATGTCTGCTTAAATTCAGCAGTATTTCTTGTCGCTGTGCTCACAAAATGATGCTCATCATTGAGAGATATGCCCCTTTTCCACTACGGTCTGCTGGGCCTGAGTCTGCTCAGCCCCTATTTAGTGCGTTTCTGTTGGGTTTGTCTGAACCGAGCCGAAACCTTCTTTCGGACTACATCTAGGTTAGTCTGAAGCGTGCCGAGGTGACCCTACACGCCCACCTATGGACTGATTGGTCTGGTATAGCGACCACACACCTATCTACATAGTGGTAGCCACTCAGTACATTTACATGCAGATCTAAATCAAGCTTTTTGGAGTAATTGGACTAAGGGCTTGCTACCTGCAGCGAGCCGAGTCCTAGTTTACATGTCAGTCAGAAAATCCATTTATTAAATGAAGTATGTTCTAGTCCTTTACGATAGATGTGACATGCGCTCCTACGTGTTAGCCTAATAGTGGTTAGCTTCCAGCTGCCTTCAGGCAGTAAACTGGAGTTAAAGCTGGGAGTTAAAGCATTTAAATGTTATAAGTAAATGTGTTGCATTTGGTAGAAATTCTGTAATACATAAATAGTTAAATGCAAGTGTTTTTTACAGGTCTTCTATTAATTCTTTAATATCTCAAAAATTGTTTTGTACATGCTTGAATGAGAGCTTTTCTTTTCATTTTTTTACACCTTAATTTACAAAGTCAGGCAAAGCAAATATGGCAAAACACAGATCGACTGACCTAACTTGATCTTACTCGTCCATTATGACACGAGAGACCAAGTCAGCCTTTACTGCATCTGATCTTCTTCCATTTCTCCTGTGAGAACAAAATATTTTTCCTTTTCCACTCTTTCTTCCTCACTGCCTCAGATAGGTCTGCCTCTGAAATGTATTTAAACTTTTAGTTTTTTGTTGTTGTTCAGACTAAACCTTGAACACTTTATTTCAGGCATCTTTTAAAAACCTTTTTTTTTTAAGTATATGAAAAATTAGATGCCACCACCTGGAAGCCCTGACTCAAGCTCTCAGTGAACATATCAAATGACACTGTGGCATTATCTTAATTGATGACCGTTAAAAATAGAACTAGCAGATTTGTTGTTTTGAGTTTTTTGCAGTCTTTCTTATACATTTCAAACCCATCAAGTTTTGACACATGTAAATAAACTAAGAATAATTCCTTTTATCACAAAAAGATCTAGATTTATTTTTTCTTCTCATCTGTTTCTCAAGTGTTCGTAGTTATGATAGGCATGGTGGAATTATCACTATTAGTTTAGGATGGCATTATTAGGTTGATCATTCTTGTTTTTTTCTAGGAAATGTGAGATTGAGAAAACAGGAGTGACCAGATACATAAAATATAAAAATCATGTTTTTTTTTTTTTCTTAATGAAATTGTATTAGTTCTTTTAAACAAAAACAGAACAGATTTGTCACAGAAGATTAATTTTGTGTAATGAGTAGACTTCTAATAATAGACACTAACCTTAACATAAGCAAGTGAGGCCTGCAGGGCTTTACATGTGGTTTTGAGTTTTTATTTTTATTTTTATGATTTGTCTGTTGATTCCTGGAATGATGTTGGTTCATCAGTTTATTGGTTCTCCATGTTTTTTGGTGTTTTTTTTTTTTTTGGGGAGGCGGGGATAATGACCATCATTATTCCCCATAACCCTGCAGAGGATAAGCAGTATAGAGGACGGACAGACACTCGCTCATTATGTTTCGGAAGTCCAAAAGGTCTAGAAATGGCTTCATATCCTTCTTTCAGACCGATACATGTCAATTCCGTTTCTTTTTTCTAAGATGTTTCAGCTCTCATTATGTTTTCAGATGTGTGTTATTTACATGATTACCCGATTCAATAGTCTGCAATAATCAGGCTTCAAATGCATTGTACACTTACTCTGGTTGTCTATGTCTGATATTAATATTCGTTTAATTATCTTAATAGAATAGGTGACCAAAAGCCAAAATTGAATAAATATATACTTTTCCACAGCATTGTGAATTTACTGTTGTGAAACATTTTATGATGTCATTGGTTCAAGAAAATAAAAAAAGCAGAGGACTCTCCATTTGGCTCTGTTCTTGCAGCGCCTGTTATAAGTGTTCACCCCCTTGAATGTCTTACCCTTGTTATTGCTTTTAGAAGTCGATCATAATCAACAAAATTTGACTTTTTTGAGGGAAAACATTACAAATAAACTAACTACAGTGAAAATAGATTGTTTTGCAAAAATAATGACAAATATAATATGTAACATAAAATAAGTGATTGCATAAATATTCACCATCTTCAAGCCAGTATTTAGTAGATGTGCTTTTGGCTGCAATCAAAGAATAGACTGTGTGGATAGGTCTCAATCATGCTTGCACATCCGGACACTGCAATTTTCTTCCATTCTTCCTTGCAAAACTCTTTAAGCCCCGTTGACAGCCGGCAGTCAACAGCTTTTTTCAAGTTCTGCCACAAATTCTGTACTCTGTTAATATCTGGGCTTTGACTCTGCCACTCCAGAACATCTCCCTTTTGGTTTTTAAACCTTTTCCATGTAGCCTTAACTGGATGCTTCAGGCCTTCCTTGCTGAAAAACAAATGTTCTCCAAACCCATAGTTCTTTTATAAACAAACGGTCTTCCAGAATTTCACTATATTCTGGTGCACTGAATTGACCTCCAACCTTCACAAAGGTTCCAGGCTCTTTGACTGGGAAGCCTCCTCACAGCAGTATGTTGCAACTTGTGTGTCCATCCCCTGACTTATACTGTTCAGTAACCTTTTCTCTGATTTGCTTGGAGTTTAGTTTCGTTTTAATACTGCAATGTCACTTAAGACACACTTACTGTACTCTTGATTCCGCCTGGATTATTTGTACCGATTGGCTGGGCCTCTGTTGAATTAGGTCAGTCACTTTAAAGGAGGTAGTAAATATTGATAAAGCCATTTATTATTTGTTTTATAGTTTAATTTAACCATCATTATGTTGTAGAAATCAGTGTTCACTTCTTTTTTGTTGTAGAAGCAAAATTATGTATATCATGATTGATTTTTAAAAGCAATAAAGAGTAAAGGGGGATCAATACTTTTTATAGGCCCTGTACATTCCTTTATTTTTGACTTTTCACCTTTGGAAAACTTTATGTGCATATTTTTGTTTCAAATAAAACCGTAGACAACTGCAAACCAGGTGTTTTTTCCGTTTACCATATTGTCTCATTTCATAGTTTCTCCTTTCTGCCCAGCATCCCATGCTTTCTTTGCAGTCGAAAGCTGCTCGTCTCTGTATACTGATGTATAAAAGCCAGGCTTGTTGAAACAAAGTATGGTTGTTTGAAGTTCTGCCAGTGAAAAAGGGAACTCTAAGCTCATTAAACAGCCAAACGCATTTGGGATTTTCTTTCCTTTTAGGAGAACAGACAAACTGCAGTTGTTTTAATGTTTGCGAGAAAAAAGTACATAAAAAAGGTGAATGGGTGCAGGTGAGGATCAGACATTTTCCTCACGGCTCAGTTTCTTTAGCCACACCTACTTGTTCTATGGTTTCTTAAAGGCAAAAGAATGAATAATGATTCATCTTCTTTTTAAAGTCTGAGTATGTGTCAATCAAATGAAATATTAGGATAGCATTTAATGTTTTTTTTGTGAAACTATTATGTGGCAATTAAAAGTCATATTTTGGAAAATATTTGTTCTAGAGGGTCTAATCTGATGAACACAACTATGGTTAGTTGGATCAGGATCAATGAAAGCAAATTACATAAAATATGTAGTCTGGAAATTCACAAAATTTGAAAGTTGATACCAGCAGCATGAACATGTCCCAATTCACTGTAATGAATGAATTATTTTACTGCTCATTGAAACAATAATTTAAATCACTATACATTTCCCTCAGTTTTTTTTTTTTGATCTACCAAATGAATATAGTTTAGTGTGTCTTTTTTTCTGTTTCAGATAGATAACCTGTTAGAATAATGGTATATCCATACATTGTTAATCAAACTGACATGGATTTATGTCTCTTTTTCTTTATGTTGCTCTCTCTCTCAGGCATATGTGTTTGATGATGTTTCTGTTACTAACTTTAAATAGCCCCTTATTTAAAGAGAGGGAGCAGCACCCTGAGGGCTTGTCAGCAAACTTGATGAAATGACGTTTCTGTTGAAAGAAACCATGGAAGATCAAGTGCTTCATGGCCACCTGTGTGTGATTTAAAGTCCTTTTATGTTGCCTCTTAATTTTGTATGGACTGAATTTATTAATTATATCATATCAATTTAGTTTTGTGTTATTACTTAAAAGGTAATTTGGTGCAGTAGGAATGAAAAGATGCACGGCTGATCAAGGCCATGTCCACACATAGCCGGGGTTTTTTTTAAAACAAAGATTTTCCTCTGCTCCTTAAAAAAAAAATCTCCATCCACACATAACCGGATACATGTTTTTTCAGCACATTCATAGACGTGGCAAACCTGTAGGGGGAAGTAGTTCTCCCAAATCCTATTTCCTTCAGAGTAACTTTCTATCCTCTATCTTCACCACGCAGCAGTCATAGAGCTGGTAAAAGCAAACAAACAAAACACGCTTTAATAATGGATGATGCCAACACAGCTCTGAGGGCATAAATGCTGTTTGTGAGAGTAAAACAGGTCGCTCAGGTGATGGTTGAGCATTTTTTGTTGCGGATGTTGGCGTTACGGCTCTTAAAACTCAACTTTCGTCCGTCCACACACAGATACTGAAAACGGAGAAAACGCAAATCTCCATTTGTTTTTGGTGCCGAAAATCTCAGTTTACGTGTGAATGACAGGCCAAAGCATAGAAAAATATCTGTTTTGTGAGATACCCGGCTACGTGTGGACAGGGCACAACTCTAATATATCTTGACTTTGAAGTGACCATTGTTTTGTCTACAGTGCTTTGCAGTCATACACCTAGAAGTTTGCACACTTTATAACTTTACAACCAAAAACTTCAATGTGCTTTATTTAAAAGTTCATAAATATAAAGTAGATGAAACAGATGCATGGTTTTTAGTTTTTTTTTTAGAAAAATAAAAACTTTGTTATGCAAATGTATGCACCTTCTTTTCATCCCTTCATACCCCTAATAGATATAGTAAAACCAATTACCTTGAAAAGTTTTCAAGTTCGTAAAGACATGGCCATCCACCTTAGCTGACAGGCTGGTTAAGGAGTGCATAAATCAAATTAAATTACCCCATCATAACTCTGGAGGAGCTGCAGAGATACACAACTCAGTTGGTAGAAACTCCATAACTGTAAATTTTGTCTTTATGGAGGAGTGGGAAGAAGAACATTTCTGAAGGAAAGTAATAAGAAGTCTAATTTAGGTTTGTCAAAAGTTATGTAGTAGAAATAACTGAAATGGTCAGATGAGGCAAAAATGTCACTTTTTGGACTATGTGTACAAATCCCTCTGTAAATATAATCTAACACTGCACATAACTCTGAACATAGCCTATCATAAATGAGACATAGGTGGTGGCATCATGAAGAAGCTTTTCCACGGAGACAGAAAAGCTGGAAAGATGTAAACCAGCCCTCGATTGCAAAAGACATGAGACTGAAGTGAAGCTTTATCTTACAACTCTAAATGTACAGCTGGAGTGGCAGGGGGCAGGGTTATGACCAATGCATATTCATGTTTGGAATGGGATTGTCAAAGGGGAGACCTAAATCCAACTAGGAGTTTGTGGTAAGGTTTGGAAAAGGATGTTGAAAGAACATTTAAAAAGTATTTTTTTTTAAATCCATCCATCCATTTTCTGAACCGCTTAATCCTCAAGGGGTCGCGGGGGGGCTGGTGCCTATCTGCTGCTTGGGCGGTCCTTCAAGGCGGCCTTGCAGCCGCTGCAAGGAAAATTTATCTTTGGGGCAGCAACCAATCAGCGACGGGATGTCGACATTAAGAGTGGGGAAGACGGAGGATGAGCTGAGCCGCCGGCTGTAGCTACTTCGGGAGTGGGGAAGACGAGCCAAGCCGCCTGCTGGAGCCACTCGGGGAGAGGGGAATATGGTGGATGAGCCATGCGCTGTAGCTACTCAACGAGCACGGTCTCCGCGGTGATTAGAGGGTAGTCGGCTAGATCTAGCTGGAAAGCTTGGGAGTCGGAGAAAATCTGAGTGCCAGGTAAGCAGTTAAATGTTTTTTTTTTTTACTTTCTTGTTATGTTAGCTAACATTAGAACAAACCCGGTTAGGGCAAGTATGGCTACTAAATATACACTACTAGTTTCCTGGTGGAAGATAAATCATTGCCCTCTCGTTGATCTACTGACGAGACGCGCCGACGGAGAGTACAAAGTGCAAGCAGCTGGGTTTGAATTTTCAAAACAACAACTTTCGTCCATATTGAGCTGTTTGACGCCTGGCAGCAAAGGCCAGTCTGAACATGCCATTACTCTTCTTTAACATAGAAAGTACTCCTGGATTGTTTTACTTTTTTTATCAGTATTCTCAAACTCGCAGTAGATTTTGCCATTTGGCTCTTCACACTAAGCCAGGTTCTGCAAGAGATTTCCACCTGTTAAAGAGAAGTTTTCCATGCTCCTCCTGGAGGACTGAATGCTGCAGGTCTATGATTTGATGCAGTCTGCTAGATTTACTTAGAAAACTTTTTTAAACAATTTGAATTATGAATTTACTAATAAACTAAATCTGACTGCATTGTTTAATAACTAGGATCAATTGGGATGTATGTGTTATTGGGTGGAATTGACTATTTTTTGTTAAGTGCCTTAAGATAATGTGTTGTGAATTGGCGCTATATAAATATATTGAATTGAACGTGACATACAATATTCCAGTCCAACACCTTGTCTGCGGCTGTAATGTGACAGCTTTACATTTTTATTCACACAGCAGTACATGGTTTTGCAGAGTAACACTTTCACACATGTAAGTGTTGAGCATTAAATTTTCAATTATTTGGCCTGGGAGGGGATCACTCCTTCCTATATTTATAGCCTATTTATTTGAGGTGGAAAATGTTAAACTGGTCACATTTGTTCGTGGATGAATATGAATAATACCAGGGAAAAGAAGAAGGATGAAACAACAACGAAAAATGAAATAACAGGCAGGCCACTTCCAGTCATCTTCTCTCATGCAGAAGCAATGTGCTGCCTTGAGCGAAGTCCTTTCCAGGAACTGCGGCGTAAACAAATTAAGTCAAAGTGTCCTTACAGCTCTTTGTGTGTGGTTATTTGGAGATTTATGGGCCTCTGTTTGTGTGCATTTGAAATTTATGTTTTTCCAAACTATCTTGGCTTTAGTTTTTTTTATAGGTGTGTGTGTATTTGAGTGGAAGAGAGACGTAGAGGGAAGCAGTCATTGTTTATATGTATGGTCTCTGCTATGGCTCCAATGGGAAAGCCTGTCTGTCCTCATGCTTGCAAATAGTTAGTGCCTTCTGACTGCTGCTCTCTAAGGCAGTGCCTGTAAAAGTAACTGCAAGGCTTTATTGTAATTACATTGTTTGGAGAGTATTTTTCATCTGAATAACACATGCAGTGACAACAGTACCCCGAGCTAAAACTGGGTTTGGAAATGTGCAGTAAATGTCATTTCTCTAGAAGCCTCATAGGGAGGAAAATATATTCTTTTAAAGTGTTTCTTTTTTACATTCTTGACATCAAACTCAGGTTAGGATGCAGAGAAAAGGTATTTTGCCTGGCTTTTTCATGAGATGAATAAAACATTTTTGTGTTACAGATAATCCTACTGTTGGTCTTTATTTAAACCGTTTGAAGTGTTTAATTTCTCTTTTAATTTATTTTGATAGCACTACTTCACCTTACAAAGGTTATCACTAGGCAAATGAAAAAGCAAATTGAACCCATACTTGTCTGGATACACAACACATTTATTTGCATAAATTCAGAAAAAACAGTTTACTATAGAAAAAAGCAACCTCTGAATCCTAATGGTTTGTTCATAGGCTTTGTCAACAACAGCAACGTCAAGATTACATGTTAAGTCTATGGTTGTGAGCGTTGGCTCCATCAACTTTTCAAGCTTTTCCTGCGTTTCAAGCTTCAAAGCTCATAAAGCCAGCAACGTAGAAGTTCAGCTAGTTGAACTTTTGACGGTCCTAACGCTCTTGACGGTGGACGGAAACCAATCAGAGCGTCTCACTGTAGTGCCCTTGCCCAATGTCGACGCTGCCTAGCAAACCACGATCGAGTGTTTAAAACATTCAGCAGAGAAAGGCCCACCTACGAGCTTTACAAGCTTAAACTTAAAAATGTGTCTTCTGTGTATACACGTTGAATTAGTAGTTTTATGAGCGTTGTTTGAGGCTGACAAAGCCTGCAGTCTGAACGCACCATAAGACCTTTTGTTCTTGACTGAAGTTGAATAAACTATGATAGCGTTGTAGTCCAGGCTCCACCAGTGCATGTAGTGCAATGTTATTTTTTTCAATATTTAACACTTTCAGGTCTTACAAAAGCCCTAAGTCTCAAGTAAGGTTGAAAATTGTACATTATTTTGCGTTCTTTAATGAGTAAGTACCACTTTTCATATCAATGTATTTAAAATGCCTTCAGCCTTTACTGAGAATATTTATGTATTTCATGCACCAAACATGAATGTGTGACCTTTGCTGGTAATTATGGATGAGAGATGAGAGTGCTGAGGACCTATAGAGGGCGCATGCTTGTTTATATTCTAATGTTTCTGTAGCCATTTTCTTGCTGTTGACCTGTTCATTGGGAAACATTGACATTAGAGTATGACTGTGCATGCCCATTAGCAATGTGGCTTTTCAAGCTGACATAACAGCCTTGGTTTCCTAGTGGATGTGAAGGATTATTTACGTATCAAGTGTGCCACAGGCCAATATGCTGTTTGAGATGTGTCGCAGAATGGGCATAAATTTATATACTCAAATAGACAGTCACTATAGCCTCTTAAGACATGTGAAGCTAATTGAATTGTATGGCATTCTTTATTTCATGGGAATATGCAATTCAAATCCAGAATAATTTAGCCGACAAAGATCTTTGTGGCATGAATCTCTGACCTCATCTGCATTGAATAATTCGAGTTATTTTATCTGTTTTTCTTTCACTATTTGTTTCTAAAAACCTGTAATAATGTTAACCTTGGCTGAATATCAGGGTGTATTGTGAAGGGTAGTATTTGAGATACTTTCTTAGACAGAAGAGTTGATATGATTCACTTCACTTAAATATTATGTGCAGGGAAAATTCAAACATTTAAAAAGCCTTAAATCTGACAACAAAACTGGGGCTTTAATGAAGGGTTGCCGATCTTAAAGCATTATGGTGCTTTTCAATGCATTAAGGGTCAAAGTTGTTGTTGTTTTTTGTTTTGTTTTACGTTTTTTTCTTCTTTTTTTTTTTTTACTAATTTGTACCATTAGAGTAGATGCAGTTTTGACTATAATCACTTTTCAAAGACTGACAAATACTTAGCCAGACTTCAGTTGTTTGGCTTGTCACACACATGGACACTGAGTTCTCACAGAAAGACAGCCCTGTCTGTTTCATTGCCCTGCCTCTCTGCCATATCTCACCCAGGGGCCCGCCTGACATCTGCTGGAAAACAAACACGTAGCAATAGGAAATGTTTTATATGGTTCTCATGTGGACATAAAACTTCTAGAAATGTTTTAATTCCCTTAACATTCAAAATACACACCCTTAGGTGTGTACAGAGTCTTATGTATCAAGAGTAACCATAAAACGTCCCCCTTAAATTATATCTGCACATCTTTGTCTCATTTTTTTTTTTGTTATGACCGTGAAACCTTTAGTTCAGAGGAAAAAGTGTAAATATGAAATATGTAAAAAGTAAGTACTTTTTCACAACACAATATTTGTGCTGAGAATGGCCATGTATGCAATGTCTGCTCTTCACACATCCCTTGATCTTCTCTTGTTCATCAGCATTCTGGAATCTCTAGTCTTGATACAATGATGTGAAGCTACATGTTTGTTCTTGTGGTCATGCTTACCATATCTTCTTTTTTGGGGGGCTTATGACTGTAGTTTTAAAAGGTACAGCTGTGTTTGAGCAGACTATTTTCCATCTTCAGCAGGTAAATAGAACTTGATCTTTTTAATTAAAGCTCATTATGTCCAAGTGTGTACATATTTGTGTGTACATTCTAAAACGGTTTATTCTAACCCCCTTTTTCAATAATCTATGGTGTAGATTTCCCCTTATTTTATACCACTGAGACGTAAGTAACTCATCTTCTTGGTGATGATTTTTTGAGAAGTTTGTTGTATATTATTTGTTTTATATATATATATATATATAAATATATTAATCAATTACTTGATAAAAACAAAATGTACTTGCTATCTCATACGTGCTTTAAGGTATAATAAGTAAATTATGTATTTTCTTTTTTATATTTGTACTTGTAAGAAATGTATGTCTTTAGAATTTACTCTGATAAATTCATTGACAAAATGTTATGCACAATGATATTAGATATGTAGTTATTGTATTGTCGAGTCTTACATTTATTCTATAAAATATAAAATCAAAGTTTATAACGTAGCTTGAATCGGATTCCGCTTTATGCCCAAGAATGTTTGTACAAACGAGAAATATGACTAAAAGTTCAAGCAGTCACAGTTTACAGACATTATATATCAATATAAAACTTTAAGCCAAATGAATAGTATATGTATGTACAAGTTTTATATACCTTCAGTATTTGATCATAACAGACTTTTACTGCTATTACTTGTATTTGAAATACAACCAAAAGTCATAGGGTTTTACATGGTTGTATCTGTATGTGTGTTTATATACAACAATTCCTCTCTCTTCTGACATGTGTATTATTTCGAAGGGGACATATCATGCAAATCCCACTTCTTTAGCCCTTAAATGTAGTGTGTTGTGCATTTAGAGTGTGTAGGAATGCAAAAAAGCATAAATTGGTCACTCCCGGTGCTGTGGAGATGTTTTTTAGAACTATATTGGTCATATTCTTTAAGCCTTCAGTTTAATCTATTTCCTTTATGTTTTTTGAACTATGACATCACAGTATTTGCACCGGAACTGCTAAACAAGGTCATTGACTTCCGGCTAAACAGATGTTTTTTTTTTGTTATGTTGCTCACATACTAATGACTAAACATCACGTAAAACTTTGAAGAATCATAATCTTTGTAATTTCTTCATGTTGCTGTTTACATTTCTTGTGATCACAGTGAGGAACAAGGACTAAGGTGTAATATATTTTTTTGAAGAAATGATTAATAGTCTGATATTGACATACATAAAAGCACAAGGAGATGACGTCTGCTAATGTCCCACTGAATCGGTGGGAGTTATCCTTCTGCTGAGCGACAATGACCTTCTGCAAAGGAAGATGGCTCACTCATATGCACAAGCTGATCCACAGTAGGGTCGTGACAGTGGCTAAATTGCGGTTCTTTTGGTGAACAAAAAAAACCGTCCTGAACACTGATCTAGAACAGAGCGATCGTTCGGGAACACTCCAGAACCTAGTCAGTCAGTCTCTTTTTAAATTAAGTATAATACGAATATGTACATATAAAGAGTATCAAAAGGGGCAGTTTTGACTCGGAAATAAGTAACACACTGCCAACAGGTATTAAAAACGCTAAGGGGCAAACAAAAACAAAAAACTGGACCCGCCCATAATAAGCTGCGGGCCCCCCAGCTAAATTGCTATGGTGCCACGTCTGCTTAAGACCAGTACCTATATGCAATAAAGAACATCAACAAAATTACTGAAACCAACAACAGCCTGCATCCAGTCCAGTCTCTGGACTCTTCCAGAACCTTTAAACGGTGCTCAGGGCTGGAAAGAAACTTTTAGGGTTTTTTCACATCAGCCTTGTTTAGTTTGCCTCAAACAAAAATTAAATTTGTTTCCTCCCTTGGTCCATTAGGGCCGTTGTGAATACAACCCAGAAAACCCTGGTGCGTAACAAACAAGCAAACCAAGACCCAACTGGAGAGCCCTGGTGTGGAGGAAATCAGGTGTGAAAGCAACCGAACATTTTTTATGTGCGTGCTGCCTTAACATGTGAATGTCCCACACAATCCATGTGTCTGCTATTGTACACCTCATGTTGCATCAAACCATCTTGATGCTCCAACATTACTGTTAAGATCAGTAGTAACAGAGGGTGTGCTACAATCTTCGGTTGTAGTTCATTTTGGCAGTTTAAAAAACATCAGGTGATAATCAATTTTTTCCCCATCAATTTTACAAATGTTAACATATTCAGTAGTTAATTTTTGTTCATATTAAAGGAGATATGTCATGCTTTTAAATCCTTCCTTTTCACATGTAAATCATTCACTCGTGGTCTATGTAAAGTAGAACCACAGTGGTTTGGTCTGAATTCCATGTTATTGTAGCCCCACAGACCCTCCTTATACCGTTCTGAGGAGCATCTTTAGAGCAACTCATTTTCGCGCGGTCCCTTTAAATGTAAGCGAAACATTTCATGCCCCGCCCCCTCCAGGTTACAGAGCGTTCCGCTCCACCCCGTTCGGACATTTTTTGTAGTATGATAGCAGCGATTCAATTACTACCGGCAGATAAACTTTTTATTGCGAAGATGTCGTCGCTAAATTCCTGTACATCATGTGTACCCCATGACAAAAACCGGCAAAAAAGCCCAATCATTTTATTCAAAGCATGCAGTACAGTTATATCCTCAGCTAAAAGCTAGCACACATCGCTAACAGAAGCAGAATGTACAATGCTACAACTATCAAAACAATCGCCCGTCCGACATATCAACACACAACATTCATGTCTAAAATAAAGTTTACTGTCATTTTAGTGTTATTTGAAGCTTACCGCTTTGCTTTGTCCGTCGATTCCGTGGAGAGAAGAAACTGACCCCTCAATCAGACGAAGTCTTTTTTGGCAAATCCCTCCTGATACAGACCGAGGTTGCTGAAGCACTCGTCCTTGAAGTGCTTCGCGCAAACGAGGAGAACTTTCGCCATGGATGTCGGTATATTTCCACTAAAAATAAAATTTAACCAGGCACGTCTCAGAGGCTCTGATGCTGGGGGTCGATGTAGGGATTTGTGTGGGTTAATTTACAACTTACATTTATTCTCCTCTGATGCTGTATTTATATCTTTACATTCTTTTTTGGTCATATTTTTCAGTCTGTTTAGTTTTCTCTATTTGCTATTACGTTTTCTTGTCTATTACGTCACAGCATTTGTTTTTGAACTGCCAAATAAGGTAATGGACTTCCGGGGTAACCAATTTCGTGAAGCCGCCATTTTTTCTCCCCCACAGCGATTTTGTAGTCCAAGGTCAGTCATGTCGAAATTACAAGAAAGCAAGTCAAAATGTTCAATTATTGGGTGTATTAACCCACATAAATCCCTACATCGACCCCCAGCATGTTGACCTATTTTCACATGGCTTCCTGGTTTTACCCCACTTACACATTTTTGGGACCAGTGGCTGAAACACATTAGCACACGTGTTTTTTTGTTGAGAAACTCTGGTTCTGCTGTATTTAATCACTGTTTGAATAGGAAGAAAATGGGGAAAAATTTGGTCCGGACCGAAGCAAGTGAACTAACGGACATTCCTAACGGCCTATGTTTGAAGACTCCACAGATGAAGAGACAGAAATAAGTCACTAGGCAATATTACGATTTACTTTTAAAGCGTCAATCTTTTACCATTCTTGTCAGAGGTTATTACATAGAGCATCACAAGTTAGCATTATAGAACCAACAGTTGTTTCCTTTGTTTACTAGACAGACCTTCATCATTACCAATTGGAAAGGAACTGTCAAAACACAAGCACAAAACATAACAAAATACCTAAATCTCTTTTCTTCATCGTCTAATTAGTTCATTAAATGTTTGGTATAATGAAGGTCCCCATGTAATGAAAGCTTTTATTGCATCATTTTAATTCTGTAAAGAACTTTGAGTTGCAAATTCTTTTGAAAAGTGCTTTACAAATAAGGTTTGATTATTTGTTTGTTTAAAAAAATAGTTTGACCTACAGCATAATCCACCAACACTTTCGACTTTGCTGCTGATTTTCCCATCTCCTTTCATCATTACTGACCACCAAATAATAATAAGCAAAAGAATAATAGAATACTTTTTATTATCCTTGCATTCATGTTATTTGAGATACCATTATTGTAACTGCAAAGTGTAACCTGTGTCTAACAGATCTAAAAGACACACATATATGATACAACATGGTCACATAAAAATAAACCCTGACTAGAAATGGTTAGCAGATGGCTTGGATCACAATTTATAGTGTACATAAGCAAACACTCCAGAGAACTTCAGTCCCCTGTCTGTTGTCTTACATACAAATAAAGACAGTGGTGATATCCTTGTCAGAAACTGAACTTGTCTTACTTTTTCTCCAGTAAAGAAATGGAACACCAATATGTAAAATTGAATGTCCATGAAAATAAAATAAAATTAAACATACTATAAATATTTTTGCATGATCAATTTGCAGTTTATTCATTCCAATGGTATAGAGCTATTAGTCTAGCATTGACAATCATAGAGGTTAAATTATCTTAAGGGGTATTTTAGTAAAGTGTTAATTTATATACTGAACATCTACACACCTAAATCAAAAAAATCACTTTGAAACATTTCAAATAAATTGGAACATATCTGCTTTGATAGCTGATTTTTTTTTAAAGAAAATTCATGATTTCATGTTACAATCATGATTGACTCATGAGTAGAAATCAATGGTTGTTGAGACCCATTCTATGATACTTATTAACATTAACTATTGATAGAAATAAGTCAAGTTTTTGGCATGGGGGCATTTCAAGAGGATCTTTGTGCAACACTGATTAGTCATTGAATTACATACCTAAAGAAAAGTTAAAATCCAAAGACAAAATTCATGTTATTATTAGTGCAATGGGCTTCTTACAAACTGGCTTCTTTGAACAAAAAGAAGATGCATGCAAACCTTTGCTAATGTGTCAGCTAAGGATAAACCATTTTTCCTTTATACACATTTAAACATTTCCACAATCTTGAACAATCTAAAGTCAAAGAAGCGAGTAGGCAAAAAAATGTTGCCATTCATCGAAGGTCATGATCCAACTTTTAACCCAAACAGACACTAGGAATACATATCCTTGCCTTGTCTCACAGGGCCACCAGGATGACCTTGTAGGTCATGTTTTTCCTTTTGTTATCACATTACATTTTTTTTTTATCCTACTCTGAATACTGTAAAACGAGCCTTCAACAGATAAGGCTGGTTTGCCCGTTTAATGCATTTTATGTATGCACCAGTGATGTGACTTATCTTTAGGTGTACCCTGTAGTGATAATCACAATCACACTGCTTTTGCCCACGCCCTATGTTCAGCTGCAACTATACAATAATGTAGATGAATAGGTGTGTGTCTCACCCATGCATTTTTATCTTCCTCTCTGTCGTTCTCTGTTTCTTCCTCCATCTCTAACTTTGTACACATATCCACATAAATTACACACAACAAGGCCTCCAGGCCCACAGGGACATAACGCACAATCATCCTGACAATCACAGCTGAGCTCCAATTCATGGTGTAGTCGGACACACAGTTTCAGACACATAGATGCTGCAACGCCAAAGGCTTAGTCTTCCCCTCCCCACCCATCTTGGACACAGACGCCCACACAAAGGATTGCACATTTGTTCTGTGTGAGAAGCCCTACAGTCGAGGAATAAATAAAGAAGAGTTTAATCCTTAATTTGCTTTGTTGGGTTAAAATTATTTTTTTTGTAAAATAATTAAAAAAAATTTAAGATTATATTGCATTACTCATAAGATTTGATGAACGATTACTTTAAACTATAAACAAAGATTTTATTGAAAAATAGTGAGAAGTTGAAACGCTAATCAGGTCCAAAGAGACATTAGGTTATATCATCAATCAACAGTCTTGCTCTGCAAATTTACAGGTAGTTACCATACAAACATTTACGTTTTTCATCATTGGCTTCAGAGTTTGAGGAAGGAACTACACTCTGAGAACAGATTAAACATATTAGTGGTAACACCAAGTAAACAGTTGTGATTATTTCAGATTCAGTCCAAGTTGGACTGAATCGAATTGAAAAAGAGTTGTTGTCTTTGTGGTTTGTTACTATACATGTAAACATGTAATATCTTTTTCATTTTTATTTGTTTACCACAATTTATAGAATACTGACGTTTTTACAATCCAAACTCGTCCTTTGCCAGACACCCACATGCCACAAACTGTGTTCCTTCTTGTCTTTGACACTTTCTAATCTTTGCTCAAAGGCCTGCACTTCATCCTATTTTATCATTTAGTTGGGGCATTTTTTTTGTAGTTTTATTTTTGTGTGTATTTGCCATGTATATTAGTAAGATATGTTTTGGACGCTTTCATCCTGTATTTTCTGCCCTGTCTCTGTTGTGATGTGATTTATTCCAGCATCTCAGACACTAAACAGCCTTTGGGCTACTGTCACAGGGCCTGTGTGCTTCTGTGTGTGTGAGGGACATCTATCGGTCTCTTGTCTGGCAAACTTAATTTGTTGTACTGGTGCCAGACCTGACTGCCTTTTCTTCTAAGATGGCAAAAAACCATGAAGCACCTTGATTTTTCTTCTTTATGCTGTATTCTTTATATGTAATTTGTGAATATGTTATGTATTCAAAAGTGAAAGATACTCTAATATACTATAGGAATGCACTGATCTGACTTTTTCAGTCCCGATACCGATGGCTGGAATTTGTGTATCTGTCGATACCCGATACCGATCCGATACTATTTGTGACAGTGTGGAGGTCCTGTCACCATGGCTCCAATAGATGATGTGCCCTGGTTGCTTGGCCACTGGGATATCCCTTTGGCTGACTGGTTAGCGCACATGACCTTCACCTGGGAGTCGTGGGATCGAATCCCACCTGGGCCCTCGTTGTGTACCTTGTCAAATATTGTTGAATTAATAAATTTTATAAGTTCTGGTGCCTTTCTTGAAGAGACTAAAGGCACCAGACTTTACAAACTAAACATAACTGAGACAAAATAACAGATGTAAAATATAAAATTAACACAAAAATAACATTTCAAGTGAAAAATTAATCTTTTTTGGTGAATTTGTTGCAGATTTCCCCCATTTTGAGTATCGGTTCATGGTATCGGTTAAGTTAAACCGATACCGATACCAGTACATTAGTCAGAATCTGTATCGGTGCATCCCTAATATACTATGAGTTTTCATCAGTAGCACTGTAAAGGGAGAAAAAAAATACTTTTTTAAAGTACCTTAAAAAGAATCCATACCCCCAAACTTTTTTATCTGCTTAAGTAGCAGATTATTGTAAAGCAGAGGGCAAAAACCAGGCCTTAACTATAAAAACAAAAAAAATGTTTTGCAAAAAGGGTTGCTTTAGTGGTCATATCTTTGGATATTTGGAGGTTAAAGTTTTTCCTATTTTTCCTTGCAAAGTACCTTATTAAACTGGATGGAGTGTGTATGTTTTTATATATATAAAAACATCTATGCCATTCCTTCCACTTAATTTATGTGCTACTTTCTGTTGGACCATCACATACTCACTTTAAAATGTATGCGAGATTTTGTGATACGCAAAAATGTGAAAAAGTGCAACATGTATGAATACTTTCAAATTAGACCATATATCCTAAACATTTGTGCTATATTATTCTTTCATCTTTTGTTCTTTTCTATTATTTTTTCCTATCGTTTCTTAATTACTCAATAAGCATAAGTTACGATAAAATGTTACTACAAGATAACAATCTGAGGTTTTACTATGCTGTACTAAACACCTGAAATTTGTATGTTATCACTCTTAAAACTTGTTGCATTCCAACTGTGTCCTGTTCTTATGTTCTGTGCTTTAGGGTTTGGTTTGGGATAAACAAGTGTATTTGTGGATGCGTTTCAAGACAAACCTCCTACACACTCCTTTCTTATGTTTCATCTTGGAAAAAAAATCAGGAAGATAATTGTGGCCCATCTCAAGTCTGGTTTGTCCTTGGCTACGACTTCAAAATCGTTGAAGAGGTCACGTTGATCTTTTCAAATAATTATGCAAGCATAAACACCATAGGAATGTCCAGCCATCATACTGTTAAGGTGCAGGTTCAGCATTGAATATGTTTTAGTGGGAAATAGTAAATAAACCATAAAGGAAAACAAAAAATATCCTGATGACAGTGATTCGCAACCACTGAAACAAAATTTGACTACTTCTGTAGTTCCAAGTAGTGATTAGATATAGATTCAGTGTCAGGACATTTTCAAATATTTTTTTAGATGATAATTTACTTATTTATTAGCAATAGTACTTGTGGAATAAATAAAAAGATTTTAAGTAAACTTGGTTAATGCTATGAATATTATACTGCAATTCCTTCTGCTCTAATAGAGTGACACTTGGGTGTAGTTAATTACTTGGGCTAACTGCTCAGGTAGCCAACCATTCCTAGCAGTTTTTTTTTTATAAAGGAACTGGCATTGCAGAACCTGCTCCACAATTCCAGAAAAAAACTTCTGCAACTACAGGCGTTTTTATAGCGTATTATTGAAGAAGACTTGAAAAAGTTTTAAAACAAGAACTTTTTGAACTTGGGAGACCCCCATACCAGCCAATAGCCAATGTCCTACTGGTTACGAAAATATTTCTAGTCATGAAGGCACAGATCATCTTAATTTTGTCTTCAGTTGGAAATAATACAGTCCTCCAATTATTCTATAAAAAAGTCTACAGTATGATGTTGATATATGTTGTTGAAAACTATATCAAAGATATAGAAAGGTTATCTGGGTTGGTAGAAATATCTGGGTTGACTCTTCTGTGTACTGCCTGAAACGGGAGTCAGTAGTACAGCCCTGAAATGAGTGTGAAACCTCGCTGTCTCAAAGTTCTGACAGTCAAGCTTTAGAAATCTCACTGAGCCTCAGCCTGCAGATGAAACAAGGTTGATCCATTTTATCAAATGGCCTTTCTGCCCTCTTATATAAAGCTGTTTCCCACAGTCCTGTCAGAAATATTACAATATGTTTGTCTTAAAGGGAGAAGAGTTGGAGATTTATTTGCTGTAATTATGAGAAATCTTTTTAAACTTATGTATAGGTACCGTGAGAATGTTTTTAAGCAGGTTATAACAACTGATATCCAAAGTTGTTGTTGAAGAGCTTCATGTACTAACCTTCCTTTTATTTACATTCTTTATTGCTGTCTCAGTCTCCCTCTGAAACTTTCAAGACCTTGTATGACAGTCTGATTACCTCAGTCTTCATGAAAACTAATAGCACAGCTTTGTTTGTTTTGAGGATAAAGAAGATAAAATTTTTCAATCTTGGAAACTCTAGCTGAATAACCTTTCGGGGTTGTTTCGAGGCAAGTGCTAAGGCAGGTTTGCATGCATGAAAGATGGAATGGTTTATAATGGTGTCTCTCTTACTTTCTGAAAGCAATTGCTCACTGTTTTTAAATACTTAAGTGTTTCTATGTTTGTGTGTATGAGACATTGACAAACTGAGTGAGAGTGTTGTTAGGATTTTTATAGATCTGTTCTGGCCAAAAAAAAAAAAACACCCAAAAGATGGAAGGACCATGGAGGCTGTGATGCACATTAAAAAAGTGGTAAAGGCTCACAAATAAGCCCACATTCTGCTTTTGGGGCTTTAACCCAATAAGTATTCAGACAAGTATATCATTGTAATTGGTATCAAGCTAGCCTAATACAAGCCTCTGTTTATTGATTGATCTGTTGGTCTGTAACTTGATTTCAGGTTTACAATTTGTTCTGTTTGGAAAAACATTTTAATGGCTTTGTTTTAATTTTTATCTAAGCCTCTTGTTTCTTTTCTATCTTGTCTTATTTATCCTCTTTGCAATGTGTTCCTCTGGTATTCCTTTCCGCTGCTCTCTGGGGACTAATTAACATAAGATAAGTATATTGACCAATCACTTTCTTGGGAAAAGCTGGCTAGTAATGTGTTGTTACCTTATTTTTTATAGCATTTATTCAACAATTTGTTAGAAATAATCCTCAGAGTTGTTGTCGCATGTTGATATAATGGACTTGCATTTTTGCTAGAGATTGTTTATTTGCACATCCATGGTGCTACTCAACTGTTCCACTACATCCCAAAAGTGCTATTGGTTTGATATTTGGTTACTGTCAAGATCACTGGAGTGTAGTGAACTTATAGCCATCTTCAAGAAGCCAGTTTTAAGATCATTGAGATCACAGTCCTGAGAATTGTGATGGTGCAATATCCTGCTGGAAGTAGCCATCAGAGGAGGGATATGCTATGGTATTAAAGCGATGGGCATAGTCAGTAACAATAGTTATTTAGGCTGTGGCATTTAAACAATTCTCAGTTAGTGCTATTGTAGTTTTAGCACAATTATTGGTTGCCTCAGACCGTAACACCACCTGGAACTGTTAAAAGAAAATATGATAGATCCATACTTTCATATTGTTAACACAAAATCCTGACCTTACCATCTAAATTTTGTAGCTGAACTTGAGATTTATTAGATATGTTTACATTTTTCCAGTCTAACCACTAGGGCTTTGACTCCGAACCTGCTTATTCGAATATAATTCAAATGTTTTAAAAATTAAAGATATTCGAACCAATTTTAGGGATTTGTTAATATTTGAACCTGTATGTGAATAATTTTTTGCAAATGTGTTTGCTTGTAAACGTTGTTTTCAATTCAGATTCCGAACAAACGAGCGATTAGTAGGAATGAAATCGGACATACTGCTCCACCATTTTGCCTGTGGTCCCGTTAAACTTATCAACTTAATGTTTATTCTGTTGTCAAAAAACTATTAATCAGTAACATCGCTACACTTTTTCATGTATACACGGAAATTGCGGCAGTGTCGATGATTGACAGTTCCTCAGTAGCCAAGGTCACTGTTCTTCTACGATTTTGGGGCTTTAGCTCCGTTGTGGGATAGCGCAGTGTCCACCGGCTGCTTACTCTGGCAGTAGTACACCTCCGTGAACTTTATTCCTACTACTCCAATCCAAACTGCAGATTCGCATCTAATACATCGCTCGCTTACTCCTTTTCGCCTGCTACGTAGCATGCATAGTTGGGGTATTCGGATTCAGTCAGCCTTTCGTGCGCGTGGTCTATTAACATTAACTGATACACTGCCCTCTCGTGGACAGAACATATAGAACCTAAGTTTGATAACAATATTGTGCTTACTGAAGACATTTAATGGACAATAAATAATTTAATTAATAAATATTCCAATATATTCTAATTTTAGTATTAATAAACAAACTTCAAATATGATTTTTGGGCAAAACTCAAAACCCTACTAACCCCTGAATTAAACATTTCTTTCCACAAAAAATGAACTTGATTGATATTTTCTCTTTTACTGACCAGTCTGTGATAACTTGAGAGGTGGTTGTACATTAAAATCACAGATCAGCAGTTTCTGCAATAAGCCTAAGTGTATGGTGCAAACTCTATTTTTACCTACCGAAAACAAAATGACACACTATAAGAACATTTCTGAAAATGATTTTAAAAAATTTATGTACCAAGTATTAGGAAAATATCTACAAGACAGACAGTAAGTGACACATGTTCTCTATGCCTTTGGGCAATCTTCTCTTTTAATACAGGAAAAAAAAAAGTACAGACATTGAAAAGTATGCAATTATAAATGGTTTAAATGAGCAACAGACAGTTTTAAAGAAGTAGTAATATTAGACTGTTGTTCGAAATTCGGCTTTCTAGTGATGCTTATAGTCCATTCACAAAAGAAAATGAACAATTTTAAGTTTAACTACTTAGAAGAAAAGCTGCTGAGGATCATATCAGCATGTTTTAAATTAAGCATTTAAGCACAAATGTATTCATAGTTCAGTTTTAAGTACAAATAAAGAACTAACATGAAAGTAAATTACAGCTAACTACAGTCCTTAGGTAGTTCTTTTTTAACTTCATAATTTAACTTCTCTGTTCATAATTCATTGCTCTAAATCATATTCACAAAATTGTTATATTCATCAGGCATGTAATTAAAGAGTCACAGTTCAACTGTATTCCACTGCTCCTTTTTATTACCAATTTCTTAAAGAAACTTGAATATTTTACTGTCATAACAATAGGATTATCAGTTTATTAGTATTCATAAAGTGCCTTCAGGTTCCATAATGTACAAAACAAGCAAGAACATACTTTTTCCTCTTGACCCCGGCAAATCAAAACAGCTGAAATACACAAACATTCAGTCTGAATCCTAACATTTGATAGGGGTGGACAGTATTAATTAAAATTCAAAGCATGGCTAAACAATAAAAAACACCAAATCTCCTTAAATTTGGAGAAATTAATAAACATACAACCTGAATAACTATAATTCAATGTGAATGTACACCAGTTGTTACCTTTAATAGTTATTTATTTTGCCAACTCCCTAAAAGTATGATGAACACAGCGAACAGTTATAACAGCTCCTAATAGGCATGAAAATGATGATGGTTCAAGCACTCAATCTGCTTTGCCTATAAGTAAACTTTATTCCTTCATATACTCATGCTGAGGACTTGCTTTATTATATTATTTTCTAAAACATTTAGACAAATCATTAATAAGTCTTTTGCCATTTACGTTCACCAAACATATTTTTCTCTCTGTTTTTGACTGTTTCAAACACATAAGTCAGCTCATTTTTCCACTTTCTTCAAGTCAAAGCACATACCAGGTTTCATCGGTGAGGACTATATGCTCCAACTTGGACTGAATCTGAAATAATCACAACTGTTTACTCGGTGTTACCACTAATATGTTTAATCTGTTCTCAGAGTGTAGTTCCTTCCTCAAACTCTGAAGCCAATGATTACAGTGTTTCCCCTGCTTTGTTCTCTTTCATGTATCACTGTGTAATCAACATTGTAAGTACCTAGGACTGAATGGCCTTCATTATTGTTCAGTTATTGCAATTTTTCTTTAATCAAAATTAAATCGGGGTTACTGACGAGTCTAGATTAGTTTCTGGGTTTTGCATGATTTACTCTTGGAGTCATTACTTTAGGACTGGGAAGGGGACATGTTTAATAAGTTATTTACCAGTGATAACAATTTAAAGGAGAAACAAGATCTCAAGGACAACTGTTTAGGCAAGAGAGTTTCCTCCCTGGATAAAGAAAATCCCTTAGCAAAACCTTGTTTTTCAATATCCCCTCACTCCAAAAGCACCAGTGTAACAAACCACATGTTCCGCAGAGCATATTTGAGCCACCTGATCTCCTTTACTCAAGGTTCAGATGTTCAGGTCTCGTCATCCACCTGTATATTTTCCTGCATGCTAGAATGCACCCCTTTAAAGGAAGGAAGTCTCAGAGAGAAAGCTACATGACTGCATTGTAAAAACCAGATGGATATAGTTTATTGGCCGGAAAAGCACCTCCAGCTGCTGTTGATAACTGAGTTTGTAAAAGACACAACTGCGCCGGCTGCAGAGCATTGTAAAGTATCTTACTACATGCAAGGATTCAAAATCTTGAAGACTTCTTCTATTATTTGTACAGTTTGATAACGTTGTTTTTATTCACTCTATCTTTTTATTTTAAAGCAAATGATACAGTATGTGTCCTTATTGCTACATTTTAGCCTTAGTTTCTGCCTGTCTATTTCACTTGGTGTTGAATCTCCTTTTAAAGTAACTCATTTGTACAACTTTGATGGTTATTGATTTTACATTTGCTCCTGCAAACACAAAACCAAAGCTCTCCATAATCCCCCCAATGTTTTTGGCCAACTGCGAAAAGTTTCAGTTTCTTTGAATTTTACTTTGGGGCTAAAACAAAAAACTCTTTCAAAAGCTTACTCAAAGATAACCTCTAAAAGATCAGAGAATCTTTCTATAGTCCTGTTAAATCACTCCCCACAGGGATAGTTTTCCAGGGAACAAAACAAATTCTCAGGCTTGTTCATATAGGAGTGTCAGTGATTGCATGTTATGATAATCTAGGAAGGTGAATAAGTGAGTTCTGTGCAGAGAAATCCCAAATCTCAGTTCATTGTCCACTCTTGTTTCTAGTCCTAGCTCCTGTTTAGTTTTCAGTAAAGGATAATGGGAATACATCCCAGTCTATGCATACATAGTTGTATACTCACAAATGTATCTGAAATATTTTTGTTTTCATATCCTCCTAAACTTTAGTAATGAATGTTAGATGCATTCTCATGTCCTTCATCAAGTCACACTCCTTTCGCACCACTATGGGTCAGTTGACTCATGGTGTATAACTGTTTACAACCCTACTCAAAATCAATCTGAGGTACCTCCGGCTAGTAGATATTTATTGCAGTCACATAACCACAATGGACCATGGGCAAATTATACACACAATAACTTCAAGACTATGCATCCCAAACTGTTGTAAAACATACCAAAGGTGGGTACAAATTGACGTAATGGTACAAAATGACCCATGGTAGAAAACTGTCTTTTATTAACAAAATAACCTGTTTTTGTTTTGTTTTTTGTTTTTATTCATTTCGCTAAGAAAACAAGCAACAAACAACAACAAACAATGTTGAGGAGATAAATTGGCCAGTACACACATAGTACTCTTTTTATCATTGTCCAGCTTTTCTTCACAAGTGTATAACATCATAAATCAGCATTTGTTGCATGTATAACATATAGTAAATGGTTATACTGGTGAGTTATTTGTCAGAGACTGGCTTCTGAAAAGTACAAGGACTTTTTTGTGCTGCTCGTTCCAGTGTCAAATTAGTGTTTCCCTTGAGATAGTTATAGGAAAAAGCTGCGTAAGCAATATGGTTTTACAAAAAGACCAAAACCGATTGAACAGTTTAGACTGGAAAAATATAAATGTGAAATAAGTGAACATCTGTAGTTGTTTTCAATTCAAGTCTATTGGATTCTGTGTCCTGTGTGCTTCCAATGTTCCTTTTTCGTCACTCTTGATTTAGATAGATGGCTGATGAACAGGCTCACTGAATTCAAGAAAAGACACTAGGGAACTGTCTTCAAGTGGGGGAACATGTAAAATGAGCTGGATAGTGGGTCCGTAATTGAAAAACATGTGTATAATTGGAAAACATGAATATAAGTACTTAACCTGTAAATTATACTATAACTACTGATTAATGCTTGTGGTCAAGGACTTGAACTACTTAAAGCTTATTTTAGTTTTTTATTTCCCTTTTACTTTGATGACATAAGCTTTTCCATTCAGCTTGGTTCACACCATAATCAATTTTATTAATATTTTTTTATAATTTAAAGATGCATTTGCAGGATGGATGGATAGATGGGTCTACAGTATGTAGGAGTGCACCGATACTGGTATAATGGTATAGGGTGAATACCATTCTAATGTGCTCATATCAGCATCATTTAGTTTATCGATGCCTAGGGATGGGTATCAATATTCTGTGACATAATGGCACTGTTTTTTTTTTTGTTTTTTTTTCCATGTCTCTTGTCTGGAAGTGTGGTAGTCAGAATTGGTTTCTGAGTATCAAGAACAAGCCCAACAGATCAACTTTCTCAAGCAGAGCATTACAGCTTTTGCTATATTACTCCACTTGACATATACTTATGATTTTTTTTTATTAGAGATTGCTGTGGGTTTCATTTCGTAAAGTTATGGACCCGGAAACAGAAAAACAAGAGAAAAGAAAGAAGATGAAGAAGAAAGGCAGAAGTGGGAGGAGTGTGAATTGACGATACAAGAGAGGAAGGAGAACAAAGGGAACACAAAACATCCCAGCCCTCAACATCCACAGGATGGCAGAGATGTGGGGGTAAAAAACAACCACCACTAATAAAACAGAACATTCCCAAAACCACCAAATAATATGAACTCAGATTCACAATACAAAAAATGGGTAATACAACAATAATGTCACTCAGTACACTTACATGCACATCTCAATTGAGGTTTTTGGAGAAATCGAACTAAGGGCTTGCCCCTTCTTGAGAGTCCCAATTTACATGTCACTCAGTAAATCAAATTATTAAATGAAGTACGTTTGACTCCGACGACGATAAACAATAGATGGCAACATGTGCCCCTACGTGTTAGCCTTTTAGCGGTTAGATTCCAGCTGCATTCAGGCAGTAAACTGAGGCTGGCAGGAGTGAAATGATATTCAGTCACTACCACCTCCTCTTCATAAGTCCAAACATGCACTGATTGGCTGCTTACCTTTGTCATATAAGCCATATGTCCCTTATAACACTACTGTTGTTATAGTTGTGTCACATTTCCGCCTCTCCTAATTTCCCGAGGAGGTGCGCGAGTGCGGGCAGTGGCGGATGGGCTGGTTGCAGAGAAGTCAGATTCCAATTACATTATCTGGGTAGAATAGCCAAGCTTCTGAAACTCTAGTTCGGTTTGACTTGAGCTGGACTAAGATGCATACATGCCTTTTAAAAGTCTGATTTCAGCCGGACTAATGTAATATTTCGACTTTCTCTTGCTGCATGTAAATGTACTGACTGAAAACGTCCAGAGGGCCCCAGGGCCTAGGAGCTCCAGGTAGACTAATACAGGGCTGACCATAACCCCAAGAGAGGAAAAGAGGGAGGAACATCCAGCAGCTACAATGCTGGGGCCTGGGAGGCTGGAGGAACGAGTCCATGGGCTCTGCTGGCAACCGGCTACGCCAGGGTGGGCCTGGTCAAGGAACCAAGGGCCCGACCCCCAGCAAGGCCCCGACCAGGGATCTGGCCGACAGGGGTCTCCCGCTTCAAGACAGGGGGTGGCCACAGCCGGCTGATGGACGACAACCGCTGCCGCTGAGTAGAACAAACGGATGGTGTTTTTTTTGCAATAAAGCCCCTGCTAAACCTGTCAAAATTAACACAGGTCGATTAATTCAAAAAATTTACTAAAAAAATATTTACGCAATAATCTACACTTTATTGGTATTTCGATTGCACATGCTCAGGCTTGGAGCCCCGGTCATGGCTTCAGGAAACCAAACAAAGCTCCGGCTCGACTGTAAACAGCGTATGTATGCATGCATGTGTTTTCGTTAATACAGAGCCTATTAAAGCCACTTAAAGGCTGTTTTAGGCGGACTTGTCAAATAAACCCGGTACTCATTGTGTTGTAGTTGGCTGTGGAAATGGCAGTCACCACATTGAACGTTGGAGAATTCAAAACGCACCACTGTATCAACAATACCGACCCTTGTAATGAACTACCGTTTATTTTATATGCATTACATACAGAAAATAAGGTGCGAGGTGGATAAACAAGGTAAGCAATGTGTGATTAGACATGGTGATCGTTCGATATTTCTGTTGATCGTCTAGATCTAACAGTTTTAATTCTGATAGGCTTCTCATAGCATGGTAGGCTTTGGTCTTCGCTGCATACTGGAATTTGTTGAGAAAGATTAATGTTTAGAGCATCACATCCTTATCTGGGCTCTTACTGGTTCTAAGAAGTAAAAAAACCTATTAAAATGAAAATTGTAAGAGTTTAAATGCACGACGGAAGCTCATAAGCTACGTGCTATCTGCTAGCCATAGCGTGGGTATTTCACAAGCAAGAAAATACCTTCGATAATACAGTACAACTTGACTCCATGATCTCTGGGATGAAAAGTAGCTCACTCCACCTCTGCATGCCAACATTCGCTTCTTCCCAGCCATCTAACAGCGTTTGTGGTTCCGGGATTGTCACTATATGGAATGTCAACACGCCGCTATAACCAGCCTGGACTACGCTGCTTCTTTCATCAAAGCAATCAATAGTTTCTGCACCAATCTACAGATTGCTGTCCAGCAGGGTCTGTGTGTCTTAATTACATGAGTATATTACTATTGCCGTATTGGGTTGATATGATTATAAGTTCATAAGTTGTCTGAGGGAATTGTCTTTACCGTCCGCTTGCGGCGTATTTTTTTTTTTATGCATGTTAGTTCACTGTATAGCTTTCATACATTTAATAGTCAGTTACCGCTGCGTTAAAATTTGAACTTATTGTATTAAAGTGATGTTTTCGGACTTGAATTTGTGCTAACTCATTAGTGGAAGTAGCTGTGTACATCTTCACAATAAGAGCGTTAATTTCCTGATATGATGAACCGGGGTTTGATCTTATGTACCGACTTATGGAAAAATGGTAAATTGGGACATTTGATTTCTAAGTCTCTATTACATTTTATTTGTGTGATGATTAAGACAGACTGGGGATATCCAAATGTTAAGGTTATTCATATATTTTTGTTAGTTCTACCTTAGTGGTGTTTGTTATTTTTCATGTGAAACACACAAATATTATGAAAATGATTGTGAAGTTCCATTGATTTCTACTGTATTTGATAATTTATATAATAATAATTTTGGATTTTTCCTTTATTTACACAAACTATTTTTTTTTGGTAATTTAGGAATGGTGATTAATTCACAGCTACCCTGTGATTAATTGGATAATAATTTTAATCGTTTGACAGCCCTAGTAATAAAAAAAAAGGTTTTTGGACGAGGTTTGCATTTCTTTCCATTCTTTAAGCACCATTTTGAGCCCCATTTAAGCATCAGCACTGTTTCAGAAATACTGGTTTGGCAACGGTATTGGATAAGACTCAGACGATACCCATCCCTACCGATCCCATGAACTCAATCTTGAAATGTGGAAACTGTAATAATTTCACAGAAAATTTTTCTTTTTTTTACTTGAAATTTGGTCCGTTTTATTATTGTATATTTTGTGTAATTCCCAATCATTTTTTCTAACAAATGGAGAAGAAAATAAAACCTGTCTTCCAATTGAATGTAGTTTTTGTGTGGTAGAAGTATCTGCATTGTTACTTAAAGAGTAACTCACCCCAAAATCATCTTTTTTTGTTGATAAACTGTATAACTTAGTGTATAATAGCACTATCTACATTTACAGTAATCATTTGATGTATTTTAGTACATTTTAGTGAAAATATAAATTTTGTACCCAAAATCGTTAGTTTAGTGCCTCAAGTGGTTAAACAATTACACTGCACTTAATTCACTGGAATTCAAATCCTGCATTCCTAATGGCTAATATCGGGTTATCTACATAGGCTTGGAATAGTGACGAAAGCAGCCTAGCCGTGATGGGTATATAAGAGGTGCCGCCTCGGCCACACCTCCGGAGCGAGGTGCTATGAACTACTTGTGTGTTGTTATGCAGATGGTTACACCTGCTTGCTGACAATTGCTCATTACCTATGATAAAGGGAATAACTTACATCAGTGAATGGAAAATAAAATCTGGGCTAAGAGTTCATTTTTAATGGAATAATTGTGATAGTGTGTATTTATTTTTATTTTTTTTTTCACATTCCTGATATAACTTTCTCGTCATGCTTGGATACTCTATACCGGGCATCTCTCTGCAACACATTTTCTGCTGCAGACAATGACCTACAGCGGCTGCAGATGCGCCTGTCGAGGCAGAATCACACGAAATTACTCGAGCTAATCGATATTTAGCATTAGATTTGGTAACAACAATCTACCACTCCAAGACGGCACTCATTCTATGCTGCGATGCCGCTACAGGTTCGGCGTCTTCTGCTGCTCCGGGCAGAGAACGAGACATCGTCCCGAAATGATATGACTCGGAGCCACTTGACTTCTCCACAGAACTCGAGACGGAAGTGGAGAAAAACCTCAACCTAAAGAATATTTCCCTTTGAGACAAAGGAGCTTGCGTTGCTGTGGCTCTCTCCATCCTTCTGGCCGTCTGTGACTCTGCGCTGCTGCCTGTCAGTCACAGCCCAGACCACGCCCAGCCCTTAATCCCCCAGCGTTTTTCTTGGTCCGCCAGGAAACGCCTTCTTTTGAGCCATTTTTCAAAAATAAATAAGGGCGGGGTTATACTCTGGTAGGGGGGTGAGTTGCTCTTTAATATCTGCAAGTACTTAGATCCAAGTATCGGTGTCATATCGGTTTGAAAAAAGTGGTATTGTTGCATCCCTAGTATATTTCTTACTGTAGTTAAATAATATACATGTATGGAGGCTGGATGTTAAATGTTGAGTTTTTCATGATACAGTGGTAGAAAATCTTACACCTCTCTTTAGACTGAAATACTTATATTGAAATACTCATATTTTTAGTTCTTTCAGAGTAAAACATTTTTTTTTTTTAGTTTTCACTCTGGTTAGAAATGTAACCTAATCCAGTTTTAAAAATCTCTACAAAGCTATAAAAATATTTTGGTAAACAGAGGAACAGCTTGATTAGAATTCAAAGCTGCATTTCTCTCATTATTCCTGTTATGATGAGGATTAATTATCAATTAAACTCATTATCCCACAAATCTGGAATGGTTCTGCTGTGTATCATGGGATGTTATACTCTCAATGGTGAAGTAAATAAATGCCTTGGTGTAAAAAGACTTTGATGTTATATTTGGTATGCTGTGACTCACATCAACAGATGGAGTAAATAGAAAGCTAAATGCATACACCCAAAAATGCATTGCTGAAAGGAAAGACAAACAGTAACGGAAACAAAAACCAATAAATATTTAGCATGCACATGAATTATTATAATTGTGATGGTGTTTGTGGAAAAGCTTGAAATGATAACGTAATCTGTTTCAGTGAAAAACAATTGTAGACGCAGCCATTGAAATAAAAAATAACATTTAAAAAATGGACACTGAGAATGCAGTCATGAATTACAAATAGAGGAACGTAAGGAAAGGGCTTAACATTTGATCAATTGATGCCCAAGTTTTTCATTTGACAATATAACTGATGCATTGTTGTTGATATTTTGTAGTCTCTAAAAATTGTTGTCTACATGAGTGAATTTATGACCAAATATTAATATAAAGTAAATTGTAAAGGCTAATTTTACTAGCCACTTTAAGCCACGTTCGTTTCTACCATGCTTTCATGAAATTTGTCTTTAGATGTGTTTGTCACACACATTTGTCACACTTTATTTGTCTGATTTCAAGGTTTTCTAAAATCGAATTCTTTCACACAAAAAGGTTTTGTAAACAATTTCAAGAAGAGAAATGAATGACTGTGATGGGATTAGTTTCAAAAATTAATTTTTCAAATGTAAAAAAATCCACCTGCCACTTATCAATAGGACTTTTAGTCATTTAAAGAAGTAGCTGTCATTGTTAAAGTTAGGGAATATTCCAAGAATAGTCCTGTACAACTTTTTTTTATCTTAGCATCTGCATATTTTATCACATGTTTAACTGTATAGTAATTCTACAGATTTCATGCATAATAATAATAATAATACTAATAATAATACTACTACTACTAATAATAATAAAATTGCTGACATATTTAGAACCTCCTGAAACACAACTGCATGTCTTACTCTGACACGATTTTAGTCAGGAGAGGAATTTACAGAAACATCAGTCTAATGCCAGATCCCCTTTCCTGTGTTTCGATGGAACATTCGATGGGACAAGTTCATTACTTACAAACCGTTTTTTATTCTTGACAAAACACAGGCAGACAACATTTTTGATGTTGTGATGGAAATATTTCAAGATAATGTGAATTAATTCCTTTGCTACATTATAATATGGCACATAAGAGATCTTCAGAGTGTTTAAACTGACTTCTGTGAGGAGGCCTCTCGCCTTGTACACTGTAGCTGTAGTGAGAAGTGTTTACACCATTTGTAATGCCACTCTTACAGCAGCATGTTGCTGTAGCACTCTCTCACTGCTGTCGGTCTGGTTTGGAGATGAGCGCCACTTCTAGGAAGTCGCATCGAGCAGGCAGACTGGCAGCTTGTAAATCTGCTTGTATGGTTTGTTGTTTGATCAAATGCACATGCCACTTCATTAATTTACCTGCTTTTGGCCAATGGCATGCACTTATTTGCATCCGCGATTGCTATGATGATATTGATTTCTTCTACCGTATATTTCCAAGCTAGGCTTCTGAAAGCTTCTCTTCCAGGATTTTTCTTGAGATTTAGATTCTCAATCGCTAAAATCTGTATTTGATGAATAGGCCTTGAAACATTATGTTCTGTTAATTATTAAATCCGAAATCTGTTAGGGGTGTAACGAATTGTGCAGCTCTAATATAAATGTAGGTTTCGATGTTGGCCCATGAAACATCGCTCTTATTTAAAATCTTGCTTGTTTTTTGATTGTAGGGATTCTTGTGAATAATTTTGAAGCTTTACAACTTGACTGGCATTCCATTGTCAACGAACAATGTAACCAAATTGTGGGCAATCCATCAAAATCTAGACCGATTTCAGAAAATCGGTCTAGAAACAAACCGTTTCCTCAGTTTAAGTCAGTTTAGTTTTTGTCTTTGGGTGCAGCTCCTTGTAGTATTTATTCAAGTCTAATTATCTACTTTCCACAATGTGTTGTTGATTGAGCAGAGGGCTTTAATGTATAATTGCCTTTTGAATTGCAATTCAATCAACATAATCAAGGATATGCCACAATCACATCTCTGTGTTCTTACCGATCACTGTGGTGAGGATTAGATATTACTAATACCAGAGGATCTACACATCAGTCATGCTTAGCTCTGCTTCATTCAATGCATTTCTAATCATGTATAAAGCTTGTAAGCAATGCATAAAAAACCTCTTAAAATTCATAGTAATTAATGCACATCACACTGTACTAAAACTATGAAAGTTTTTTTGGAATTGAATTGTGAATCTGTTAAAGATTAAGCTTTGTGTGTTTTTTTAAATTTTTTTTTTAGAAATGTATTCTGAACTTTAAAATGTACCAGATGAAGTAAGCGCCTTATGCTACAACCAAAATGAGCCCAACCTACAAATGAAAAAGTATATAATTTCTATACATATAAATATGGTTTCATGTTAATGTCAGAGCTATGAGCATTCCGTCCGGCTCACTCCCTGTACAATCATTGTCTGCACCTGTCTCGAATCTCATTCACACCTGACACTCATTTCCTACTGTGTACTTAAACCCTTCACCTCCCCTCACTCCCTGTCGGATCATTGACATCTTCTATACTGTGTCTCACCCTACTGTCTTCCTTCTGCCTATTCGTGTCAGACAGGTGTCCTGTCTCCCCATTCCTGCCATTATAATCATACTCAGTAAACAACGTTGCACTTGTCTCCAAATGTATTTGGGTCCATGCTGCATCCTAAGACACCTGACAGTTAAGGCACTTGTCACAGAGATCAGTTTGTTTGGGGCACCATATGGAATAGGTGACCCAGTGGGAAAGAAGCACACACATCTTGGAATCATGTAAGGTGTATTTGCTGGGATATTAAAGAAGGCTATCAGTGTTTTAGGCCACAGTTCACTTGTTAAAAAGTGAACTGGCTTGAAGCCGCCGCTTTTTCCCACTTGTGCTCTGATGTTAAATATTTTTTCTCTAAAATGAACGACTGCACACTAAAACCACCTATTTTACTCAGCCCGTCACTTCCTCACCTAATCCGGTCTGTGTGATCACTTCCAAGTTTAAACTGGACTGAGAAATACAAAAAAGGAGTCGGAATCAAACACTGAATTACAACGCTGTTTGAAGCCGTTCAATCACAAAAAAAACACACACATTTTTCAAATTTTAAAGAATATTACGTAAATTTGGCCACTACCGGACATTCACTACAGAAAAGGACGGGGGTCATTGTTATCGTCAACTTATCGTTATCGAGGGGAAATGCTCAGTATAGAGTGATATTAATTTTAGCTACTATCGCACAGCCCTACTCCATTCTCTGAGATATTATCCCTAAGGAGTGCTTTAGTTTAAAAGTATTACAGAAGATGGTGTTCTTGTTGGCATGCAGTACCCTGTCCTACATTTTCTCAGACTGTTGATGTAATTTCTTGTCCCACAGAAAGGCTGAAACTTATCGTAGAGGTACTGAGAACTCTCACAGATAACAGGAAACTCAATGGATTGTTAATGAGCATACCAGTACATATATGATGTGTGTCTCTAAAGCTGTGGAAGAACGAATGGGGGCAAAGTACTAAGAAGGCAGTAGTCTTGGAAATGCAGACACTGTTGGGGAGCCAGGTATTTCTTAGAAGAGTTCTTTAGTAGGATGGCAATTTTACCTTTTGTCATCATAGTACTTATTGGAAAAAAAATGTTAAAAAAACATGTGCCATTGCTAATGTTCTATAAATCCATAAAGAAATTAGAAAAAGGGAGGAACAGCTGAGAGAAACTTTTGGAGGATGAAAGGGGCTGAACAACAGAGGGAATACTCAGAAAAAATTGTCACATGGAGGCAAAAGGATAAGTCTGGAAAGAGAGAAGAAAAGAGTAAGGATTATGGGTGTCTGCAAAAATGGAAAACCCCTAGGCTATATGTCAGAACCGTGACTTCTAAGGCTTTGACATATTGCCAAGGAAATGATCAGTCAGCACAGTTTTAGAGTACAGGGCGCATCATTGGCAGACTTAAAATGCAAATACTTCCTGCTAAGCCTACAGGACTCTCTGTTCCCAACATTTTCAAGTGTGAGCTTCAGATATTTATAACCCAGGTGGTTTTGCACTGCAGCAGTATTTCCTAAATTGCTGGCTAGGATCTAAACTTTGCATTTTGTGGTGCTGTTGACATGAAAACATTCCTGTAGAAGGAATAGTATAATTTTGCCTCTGAGCAATATATCTTATAATGTGTACAGTACAGGCTGTAGGTTTGGAGACATTTTCTCATTCAGTGCGTTGTCTTTATATTGACTATTTACAGTGTAGACTCTCTTTGAAGGCAACAGAACTATGAATGAACACATGGAATTATGTAGTACTTTTACAAAAAAGTGTGAAATAACCTTGCCTCCAAAGTCACCGGACCTAAACCCAACCAAGATGATTTGGGGTGAGCTAAACTGCAGAGTGAATGCAATAGGGCCAACAAGTACTAAGCACTCCATTAAATGCTTTGCTTTCAGTTATAATTTACTTTTATTGTCATCCTTTCAAAATAATTTAAACTAACAATCAGTTTTTTTAATCTGTTTTGCATGTTTTAACCATTTCTATTAATGGATTTAGCTTGATATATTTATATATATTTATATATATATATATATATATATATATACACGCGCACACAAACACACACAAAGAAAGAAAGATTGCTTTCATGCACCGATCTTTGCCCGCAGTCACTCTACAGAGGTGTGGGTAAGAAACCAAATAAATATTTCTTAGAATGCTCTTAAAAAGGAATCAATTCTTCACTTTAGCAAATCTAACCTGTAATGTTCAGGACAGCAAGCACAGTTATGCTGTAGTTAGTGTATTGCAGTGTTTGAGAGAAAGCATTTAACAAAGTGGGACCTTATGTGGAAATACAGTACATTAGCTTTTTTCTCTTCGTATTCAAAAATGTGATGTATGATATGTGATATATCAAGAAAAAATACTTCATTTGCACTGAAAACTGTATCGTTTAATATTCAGAGCATCAACAAATGACTGTGGATATAGCACTACTGTGTAAAAATAGAGTAGTTTGAAGATACGTCTGTTTGGATGGATCATTTTGAAACAATACCTTTCTTTACTTTTCACTCAACATTAAAGCAGGATATATTTGACCTTGCAGTGCTTTCACTTGAGCTCTTTTCTCTTCATCTCTTCCTTCTTCCATGGAGTCAACAACATTCTTTAACAGAAAATGTGCTTCTTATCATTATGTCCAAATATTAAATAGCTAGATTGGGAGGCCTTGTGGTGTTTGATTTTCTGATTTTCTGAATAGTCTGTATTCTGTTCACATTTGAATTATATCCTTTTGTGCACTTATTTAATTCTTTTTTTTTTTTGCAAGGACCTGTGTTGAATAGTGCTTACTGTCGTCTCTCCGCAAAGTGCAAAAATGAAGTAGCTTAGAAACCTTGAAATTGTAATTAAAAGGTGAACCGCAGCAACATAAAACTTGAAGAAAAAAAACATGTACGAGCAGAGCTTTTATTGCCTCTACAATCTTTGTGAATAGACGCATTACTGAGGAAGTCTGCTTCTGTCAAATAAAATTGAGGACCATTCACAGATTAATGCACTGCCTGTGGGACAAAACTGTTAACAGCTTGCCAGAGCTATAGTTTTTTTAATTTGACAAGCAAAAATATCTGCTTTACATGGTTTAGTTACCTTGTGAATGTGTTGTTTTTCAAGCTTTCAACAAAATGAATTTGATCCTGAACAAATTCTCCATAATTATTTGAGATTCTGAAATGAATAGACTAAACTAAAACAGACTTGCATGTCCAGGTTTCTTGTTTCCTAATTTTTATTGACTGCTGTAAAAAAGGCACCCACCCCAGATGACCCTGAACAGAATCTGGAAGGTTTAGGATTAAATGCTACGGCTAAAAAGTCTTGATATTGTGTGTGGGAATTTTTAAGCTTATTCTCACCTAATCACATTCAGAAAATCAGAGCTATAGACTCTTTCTTTAGGTAATAAAATACAATATATTATATATTTTTTGTCTCTGTGTATTTGTTTTAGGTAGGAGAGAGGCAGTTTGTGCTTGTGACAGAGGAGTCTTTTGATGCCCAGTACTATGTTTCCCACAACAAGTTCTACGAACAGGTAAGGATGCTGTTAGTTGTGGTGATCAACTTTACTTTGTAGGCTTAAGACTTTAGTGTAATATAAGGTCAAATCAAACTTTATTTATAAAGCACTTTACAAACTATAAAGTGCTTTGGAGATTAAAATTCCTCCACCTCTTCCCAAAACCAAAAATAAAAACATCACTACAACTATACACCCCCCCACTCATCCCGTCTCCCATGCATGCACATACTTAAAAGCAACAAAAAGCATCAAAAAGAGGCTGTGTACAGATGAGCCAGGAAACGTCATCATGGGAGCCATCCGCATCGGCATCAGCAGCAGCAGCCAAGGCACTGACACAGGGCGTCCAGAGGAGGGAAGGCTGGTACCCCCACCTCCACCCAAGCACTACCCGGAGAGCACCCAGGCAGCCATAGCCGACCCCCACTCCCATTACAGAGGGCTCCCATAGAGGAAACACTGGAAGGATGATTAAAATAAGAAGTTACAGGTTTAAAGTAAACAGTAGATGGGATTAAATAGAAAAATACTGATAAAAATGTGAAGACTCAGTGTTTTAAATTATAAAGTGTAAAACAATGATAAGATATGATCAAATAAAAGCGTGAAGCAAAAAACAATAATTAATAGATTAATACTCGGGTAAAAGCTAAACTAAAACTTCAATCAAATAATACATACAGGGCAATTAAATAGAAATGATTAAAAAGTCAGTTAAAAGCTATGTTAGAAAGGTGATTCTTGAGCCTGCTCCTAAAAACATGAACGTTCTCTGCGGCCCTGAGGTCTTTGGCAGCCTGGCAGATAATAAGGAGACGGCTGCCAGAGCAGCTCAGAGACTGCGAAGGTTCATATGGTAAAAGCATTTCAGAAAGATAAGAATGCCCAAGACATTTAAGACGGTTAAAAACCATTAAGACGGTTAAAAACCATTAAAAGAACCTTAAAATAAATCCTAAAATATACGGGGAGCCAATGCGGTGATTCTAAACCCAGTGTAATGTGCTCATGCCTCCCGGTCTTCTTTAGGACACGTGTTGCTGAATTTTGTAAAAGCTGTAAACTTGAGGTAGTCTTTTTCGGAAGACCAGAAAGCAGAGCATTACATTAATCGATTCTACTGGTGATAAAATCATACATTAGCGTATCTGTATTGGTCAGAGAGAGAATGGGGTGGAGAATGGATGGCAATGTTCTTTAGATGATAAAAATCTATTTTAGTAATGTTCTTAATGTGTGGGATAAAGTCAGCTCATAGTCAAAAATCATGCCCAAGTTCTTCACTTGTAAAGAGGGATAAAAAGACAGTGATTGTAGTTTTGCTAAAAGTTTATTTCTCTCTTGCAGCCTCAGGACCATTTTACCATTTTTTCAGGACCGATAACTAAAACTTCACTTTTGTCCTGGTTGACCTGGAGAAAGTTTTCTGGCATCCAGGATTTGATGTTTAAAATGCCGTTAAAAAGTGCATCCATTTGCCGTCTGTCATCAGGAGACATGGAGATGTACAACTGTGTATTGTCAGGATAACTGTGAAAATTAACTCAGTGTGTTCTGATGACACTGTCAAGAGGGAGCATATCCAGGCTAAAAAGCACTAGGCCTAAAATTGAACCCTGGGGCACAACACGTGTGATCTTGTGGACCTTAGAGGAACAGGTATCTAAACTTACCATAAAAGTTCTGTCTGTGAGATATGATGTGAACCATTTATGAACAACACCAGAGTGGCCGATCTGTTTTAAACGAGTTAAAATAATAATGTGGTCTACTGTATCAAAGGCAGCGCTTAGATCCAGTAGAACTAACACTGTCACTTTTTTAGCATCATAGTTTAATCTAAAATAATTTATAATCTTTAAAAGAGCCTTCTCTGTGCTGTGGTTCATCTTAAATTTCTCCAGGACATTATGAGCATTAATAAAATAATTTGAATTAAAACAAGTTTTTCTAAAACTTTGCTTAAAAATGATAAGTTAGGCAAGGGACAAGAGACAAATGAAATATGCATTTTACAATAAATGTTCTGTCAAAGCACTTGCCAAAAAACGCAAGTCGAAGTCATACCCAGTTTGCCTCACATTCTGAGGAATAGTTGATACCTTCTAGTATTCTGTCCTCAAACTCAAAGCCTGGGTGATGTAAATCTACAAACTTGTCTGGCAGGACACTTTACTACTACTAATGTCCAGATTTTTGTAACAGCAATCACTGTGCTCCGACAAACAGGATACATTGTGAAAACCGCTTTTTTGATCACGGTTTGCTTCCATCCATCTGTTACCTATTCCCTCTATCCTAGCATTTGCAGGGGCCTGGTGCCTATCTCCAGCAATTATTGTGTGAGAGGGGAGGTACACCCTGGACAGGTCACCTGTCCATCGTAGGGCAACACAGAGACACACAAGGCTCCCATGGATACCCACTCATACCTAAAGGAAGTTTAGAAAAGCAAATGACCTTAACAGGTCATGGTTTTGGACTGTGGGCGGAAATTTGAGTACCTGAAGGGAACTCGCGCATGCACAGAGAGAACATGAAAACTCAATGTAGAAAGACCATGGGCCAGGATTTGGACCCAGAACCTTCTTGCTGCAAGGCAACAGTGGTACCCACTGTGCCACTGCAGCCTGCATCTGTTCGGGAATTCATGAACACACCTAAACATGAACATGCATGCAACTTTGACCAAACTGTATGAATTTAAAGAGAGAAGGAAGATGTTTTTTTTTTTCATCTCTTGAAAAGTTATATTTTTGAAGACGAAAAGGTTTTTTTTTTCTAACAGTAGCGGCTGAAATCACTTTATCCTTTGTTGTCGGTTTTTTCTTATCAGTAGCATAGAAGCACACAGTGTTGTTTCCCTCACTTGATGCTGCATTGCAAACTACATATCTCTGAATGAACTGCTCTGGTTTAATTTCAGCACAGACATTTCAGCAGAGAGAAAATCTGTTAACACTGACATGAGATGTATAATGAAAATCTATGCTACTCTACTACTACTGCACCTCTCTGCTCACAATGTAAAAAAAAAAGTAAGAAAATCCGAATTAGAGTTTTTGTCTCTGGGATGTAGATCTAAACCAGCTCTTTCTCATTTTCACACCGAGTAAATGACGTCCGAGGGTTTGCTTTGGTCGCACCTGTAGCACTCGCAGCAGGTGTCGTTTGCTTGGCTTGGCTTGTATTCACCAAAGTAGGTTAGCTATAATATCTGACAAACAAATACTCACCAACACACCCTGGGTGCCAGTTCAGGGGAGAATTTGGCAGCTGATAACAGCATTACTTTCTTTCCTCCTTTTTACTGTACTAACATTAAGGTCAGCCCTAAAGACATACATATTTCATGCACACATGACATACACACGCACTGCAGTTGCATGGCTTCAAAGACCTGCAGTCAACCTGTGAAAAATTCACTTTAAAACATCTTCAAATAAATCAATTTCCTCCTGCTTTAACCATCATCAGAAACATGTTTGAAGTTATGTTTTTTATTAGCAGAGAGGGCATGGGACGGTAATAATTTTTTCCTCCCTTCTACCTCTTTCCCCTCCCCTTTCCTCCTCCTGCTTTGCACCTCCTTCTGCAGGCTATAAAACCGAGATACAAGTGTTACTCGGTTCATGCGTGCTGTTGGAGTGCACATGCTGGAGTCATCCCAGTGTGCGTTTCCAGGCATATGTGTCAGTTGAAAGGAGATGTTTGATGTTTTATTCTCAAGGCCCTCTTGTACTCCTAAATTACACTTTTACTTAAAAAAGTAACAACTTCGTGAAAGACTAGTATGTCACTGAATCTGTTCCCCTGTAGAATTTGCCTGTACCCACAGGACACAAGTAGATGTAGTTGTGGGAATGCTCTAAAGCTTTCACACCATAGTGATGCTCTTGCTCGTTTAACTTCTTTTGCATGTGTTTTTTGCATTTACTGTAACTGCTGCTGCAATTTTTTTTGTGCTATTTCAGCTATTCATATATCAAAACATTCAGTTCATTCAGTACATGCTGACTGTGCTGTCTGCTTTTTACAACTTTTTTAACTATTCAAAATACTTACCAAATTAACATTTCCTAGAAAGGAATTATGTAGGCTTTCAACTCATTCAAAGACTGTATGTTATTTGAAACCTCATTACTTCGTCACACTTATAGCTATTTAGTTATTTTCACATAAATCGTTTCTTAAGTAGTTTGGACTGCATGTCTCAAAACTGAGAAAATCCTGCTTTCTTCTCCATACACAATAATACAAAATTCAGCTCAGGTTTTCATTGAGGTTAAACATGGATAGCTGATTTAAAAATCCAAGTCAGCATAGTTTCAGCAACTGTTTTACAGATCCCAAAAGGAAATTAAATGTTTTTACTCAAATATCCAAGTCTCTCCATCAACTCATTGTAAATGTTGATGGCCGTTATCAGGAAGGATCTGCGGTATTGGTCTGTATAACAAGTGATTTTCTAAGCATCCTATTTGCACAGTCCTCTCCAGTGGCTAATAAGCAGACCTCAGAACAGAACGTTCCTTCTATTCCATCTTCTTCAGATGTTTTTTGTCACTTGTTCTGATGCTGCTTCCCCAAAGGATGATTGGAAGAAGAGATGCAACTCTTCACAACAAACATTTAGAATATATGCTCTATCTTTCTGCAAACACTGAAGAATCTAAGGAACCTTGAATTACCACTGAAGGAGTTTTTGTCTAAAATAACGGTTTTCTGTCCTTTTTTATGTACAGCCTTTCTGTTGCATCTCTAGTCTGTTGTATTGATTAGTATTTATACTCGTACACTCACATAATGGGAATATAATTTGACATATCCCTAATTCACTTTAAATCTACAATAATCTCATTTGTTTTTTTCATATTCAAAATGAGATTAGTGTTCACACATTGTGCCACAAAGCGGTTCCTGAGCATTTCCGCAGATCATAGGAGTGTGACTGGAAGTTTAAGATGTAGAGTATGAAGTGGAATGGTGGGAGTATAGTCCCCTGTGGTGCTCCTGGCGTGCTGATTTCCTGGCCCAATACATGCTCCTTCAGTCTGACAAACGGTGGTCTGTTTGTCAAGAAGTCAGGTGATATCAACATTTCCTTTGGACATTTCCACATTTCTATGACGTCCTTACTGTGTCCACATTTGTGTCACTTGGAAAAGGAAATCGACACGTCTGTGCTCCTCAAACCACTGGTGTCAAAAATCTTCATTATAGAGCTGATGCAGCTTAACAAATAAGCCATTGTCCATGAATCTCCTAAGACTGGCCCCAACCTCAGTCAAGGCAGTTAATTTTATGTAAACATCCCTGACATCGAAGACATAAAATACGAATTTAAAATGAATTCAAGACAAATTACTTCCCATTGTTATATAATGGATAATCTACTAGTTAGATGATTAGAAAAAATAACTCAACAAATCAGATATTCTGTAGCATTCACTCAAATCAAATGAAATCAAACTTTATTTATAAAGCGCTTTTCAGACTACATAGCTTCTCAAAGTGCTTTGCAGATTAAAATGACCCCACAACCACTCCCCTCTCCCAAACCCAAAATAAAAACATCATCCTTACTGTACCCCCCACCCATCTCATATGCACACACACAAATAAAAGTAACAGTAAACAAAAGCAACAATGGTCTGAGTACAGATGAGCCAGGAAACATCATCATGGGAGCCGTCTGCATCGGCGGCAGCAGCCGCAGCCAAGGCACTGACCCAGGGTGCCCAAAGGAGGGAGGGATACCACCTTCTACATGTCATCACAAATGTACTTTCTTAATAAAAACTTAATTACGCTGCTTTTTTGTTGTGTATTAAAATTACTATGTAATTACTACCATACAGGTTTTTCTTCTAATTATGCTAGTATTTAAACGTTTTGAATACATTTTGAACGGATGTTGAACAAACTGGTTGACCTCCATACCTTTAAAAGTCAATTTATCTTTAGTTAAGTTTACATCTTCTAACATTGTGTCTAAAAGTGTTCTCAGATTTCAGCTTCTACTGTTTATCACCAATATTTTTTTGCTAATTTCTATTTTTCACTCATCTTTTTCAACTAGCTTTTTTCTAAAGCAGATCAGATGACCCTTTTACTATATTTACACTACATTTGCACAAGACATCCAGGTTTTTGTGTTCATAACGTTATGGCATAAAACTACTGTACGGACTCTACCACATGTTGCATTTTATTTTTTATACTTTTATAACTACTGTTCCAATCAAATCTGATTTTAAGTGCAAAACCATTGGTGTTGGATAGAAAATGGGATAAAACATGATAGAGATGAGAAGGTTAAGTGGTAAGAGAAAAGGGAGGGGTGGAGGGAGGTTCACAGGTAAACTACCATTAGAGGTAGCTGTGTACAAGGGTAGAGCAAGGTGTGCACATGATTCAGTAGCCTGGTTTTACTTTACACGATCAGATTATGTGTGTGTGGCAATTAAATTAGGTAGGTCATATAACCCCTTTGTCTGCTTGTGTGTTTGCAGTTGAACGATGAAGTAAGTGTCGGGTATTTTAATGAAATTTGACATAGTCTTTCATCATTTAATCACCATGTTATGGTCCAGGAATGACCCATGCCCACCTGCAGACACAGCCACACGTATTCTCACAACTGTTCAGCCCACTACCCTGCTGTTCCACCTCTCTGCTCGCAGGCTACTTTCATGCTCACGCACACTCTCTCACAGAGGTCAGAGTGTCGAGCAGCAGGTGTTTTGATTGGACAGGTCTGCAGCCGGCTGCATGTCCATTTGGCCTGAGCTCGCTCACCTATCATATTCCGCCAGGCGGATAAAGAGCGACAGATTAACAGGGAGGCAGGCACAGTCCTGCCAGCACAGCAGTGACCATCTCCCCACCAGTTCATATGCTATTATCTTCCCAGTCAGTGACTTAGCCCAGGAGAATTGTGTAATGGTTAGACAGGCCACCAGATGATCTGAGTCAGCATGTTGCCACCCTGCTGATGTGAGACGCTAAATTCCTAGTTAGTTCAAGGCTGCCAATTCATGTCTCTAAAAAAAAAAAGAGCAAAAATAATACTTTATGAATAGGTATTATTATTCAACCTTTCGACATATTCGTAATTTGCCTTGATTTGAGGTATTTTATTAAAATTGATATGTTCTTGTTGAGCCCTGAAGTGAGTTCTTATAACAAAGACCCTTTCCTATTACTTTGTGGGTAAATTTAGTTATGTTTACAAGAAATAAAGAGCTAAAACTGAAGTTGTCACTATATTCCTCTCAAGTTTTCACAGCTGCAGTTTTAAATCCTTTCACTAATCACACAACACAAACCATCCAATTAGTGTTCACAAAGAAGGATTTACTCTGAAAACAAAACAATAAATCAGTGCTATAATCATCTATTATACATCATTTCAAACTTGTCAGATCTGTAGTTTAAAAAGTGTTTTGAACAGGAAGGGATTTTTCTCCAATTTTTATTCACAGGGATAAGTCATTAAGAACAAATTTCAATTCACAGGCAGGCATAATTATAATTCTTTGTTTTCTCTTCCCTCCTGCTGTGATCAGCCAAAGTTTTATAGTTGCCATGGTGAAATAATAGGACAAACTCAAATCCCTCTGGTTTATCATGCAGCTGTTGCTGTACTTTTTGACCTTGAGGACTTAAATAAATGGAATTAGAATACAGTTTTTTCTTTCGAAAGCCAGTGACAAACTAAAAGAATAATGTGAACAAAACCGCTTTGCACAGCAGTTAATTGAAAATGTAATTGACAGATCTGAACAAACATGCAGTGTGTGGATCCCATTTTTTTATGCAGGGCTGGTTTTCGGGATAAATTACAGTAAAATGCTGCATTGATCCAAATTCTCTCAGTGACTCATTACAAAACATTTCCTTTTGAGAATGTTACTTTCTTGAAATGTCTACATTTTTATATAACCTTTGATGCTTTGACTTTTTTTTTTTAATGGCAGCGGTCTCTTATTTGCAGGTGCTGGTACCTAAAAGGGCTGAATTCAAAGGGAAGATGATTGAAGTAGACATCTACGAGGCAGGAAAGCACTTTATGAAGGGGCGACCAATAGAACATAGCAAGCCTTTCACTCCCTCTATTGCTGTTCCTCTTCAGAAAGGAGAAGTGTCTGGTCTAATGCAGGTAAGCACAAGGATGCATACACAAATCCATAAGTTTAAAAGGCCTGCTTCCCAAGTACTTTCTATAATGGCTAGTAATGTTACTTAAGCACAAACTTGAAACTAAAAAGATTTTATTTATGAAGTGCTCATGCTCAGCTGTTGGTGGGGTTGTCATTCTATTTAACAGATCAGTATTTGGAACTCTGCCCCCCTATATGTAAAAGTGTTGTGGCAGTAGTGAGCCTTGTTTTGCCTATGCTGAGTTTTTTGGGGTAAATAGATAGCATTTGTGTGATAGCATTTTTTGCGGCAAATAGATAGCATTTGTGTGAACTTGTATGTAAAACAAAATTGTTAAATATATTGCTGTAGATGGAAGCCAAGTAATCTCTGGAAATAATTACCCACATAAGGAGTAGGGATGCACCGATACCGATACTGGTATCGGCCCGATACTGCCTAATGTACTGGTATCGGTATCAGTTAAACTTAACCGATACCATGAACTGATGATTAAAAGGGGGAAAATCTGCAGCAAATATAAATTTTTCACTTGAAATTTTATTTTTGTGGTAATTTTATATTTTACATCTGTTATTTTGTCTCAATTATGTTTAGTTTGTAAAGTCTGGTACCTTTAGTCTCTTCAAGAAAGGCACCAGAAGTTATACAGTTTATTAATTCAACAATATGTGGCAAGGTACACCCAGGCGGGATTCGATCCCACGACTCCCAGGTGAAGGTCATGTGCGCTAACCAGTCATCCAAAGGGATATCCCTCTGGCCAAGCAGCCAGGGCACACGATCTATCGGAGCCATAGTGACAGGACCTCCCTACTGTCACAAATAGTATCATATCGGTATCGGGTATCGACAGATACACAAAATCCAGCCATCGGGACTGAAAAAGTCAGATCGGTGCATCCCTAATAAGGAGAATATGTTGAGAATGCTGCTTAACCTAACCTTTACATGATCTAGGAACTATCAAAATAATCTTTCTTAAAGACACAGTTTTTTCTACTTTTTTATATATTTATTTATTTATTTTTACATTAGAACGATCCTTAAGCAAACAACAGATGTATAATGGTAATTAGTCTTCAGTTGATTTAGTAATAAACATTTAGATTAACAATTTTCTTCTCATTAATAGTGATGTCCATTTAACCTTTTAAAGTTTGCTGCTGTTACTACTCTTGTTTTTCAGCATTTGGATAAGCTTATAATGAAACAAGTAAACACAATGCAAATACAATATGGACTGGATTGTTATACTCTGAGTAGATCTTTAAAATATATTTCGACTTGAGGTTTTTGTTCCTGTTAACTCAATATTGTTTATGGTCTACTAGAGCTGAGTACAAATTTTACCCGCCTGTTAAATTCATTTTTTTGTCGTTTGTTTGAAGACCATCATCCGATAGGTCTGAGCAACAAATTATTGGATTTTTTTTTTTGTGTAGTCTAGCCCTATCTACCACTTTCTTTTCCCCTCAAAATCTTTTCATAACGTTAATGTCTGGAATGTCTTCTCAAGAGCAGATTTTGCACATAGTCAGCTTTTTTTTTTTTTGGAGAAAAAAAATAGACATCAAGTCAGATTGTTACATCAGTGTGAAAGACCTCGTCTCTGATCTCACTGTTAGCTCTTTGTAGTTCATTTAATACTGAACAGATTTTTTGCTAATTTATGTGGGTAAAATCAAATATCCGGTGCTGATGCTCTGAGGTAGTGACCGGAGCCACCTTCTGTGTCCTTACAGTTCTAATTGTGTTTACTGCCACAACACATCTCTAATATGCTGCATTTACAGTGTACTATTCACTTTCTTTGCTCTTTAGCAAACAAATAAAGTGTGAATAAATGTGTCGCTATTTTAAATCGGCCCTCACCTCTGGAGTTTGTGAAGAAGCAGCAGTGTATCATCCGTGAGATAAGTAATTTTAGATAAGCATTGCTGGCTAAACTGTTCTCTATCCGCCTTTCACCTCACACACACAGCAGCACACAGAACCATGTTAATGTATCTGTTTCACTGCATGTTATTTTTCACTCTGACTAGCTGTAGCTTATAGCTTAGGACATGGAGCCACTGAGCAGAATATGATACACTTTCTAATTTCACAGTTCATCAGCCTTTACTTCCAGACCGAGAGGGAGGGGAAGAAAGGTACAGACATGAGAGAGGGGTTCATGGATGATGAGGAAAGCAGGCATGGAAAGGAATGGATTCCAGACAATGAAATTAAAATAAGAATAACAAAAAGGAAGGCTACATATCAAACTAAGCAATGTGTCGCTCAGCCTTAAAAAGTTCAGCAATGGAGACTAAATCTAGTTGCACCATAATGTATCCAGCCCATGCGATACTCACATTTACATTAGCTCTGTCTCCTGTGCTCTCATTCTTTCAACAAGCATTCTATCCCCGATATTAATTCAATAGTCTCTTTCTCGTAGATTCATAACAGAACATAACACTTTCATCACACTGTTTTAGATAGTTTTGCTATCTCTTTTCTCTTAAATGTTCTGTTCTTTTAATTGGTAAATGGAATGGGTCTGTAGTGTTTGGGTAATTGTTGGTAATGTGCATGGTTCAGCATCTGAAAAACAAAAACAACAAAAAATAATGAATGTGCATTATAGCTTAAAATATGACATCATAAAAAGTATGTGAGGAAATAAAAAAAGACAGAAAAACAAAACTAGTTCATTTCAGAAACTAGGACCATGTGAGGATACGTTTGTTTTGATTCCCTTGTATATCTTAACAAATGTATTCATTCTGGCCTATGCTTTCCACAGTATATGTGTTATTGACACTTTGATTTATTAGGTTTTCTCCAATGATGGTATGACTAATATCTAGTTCATAATTCTTATGACCTACATTGACTGTTCTTAATGGTTGTGCAATAAGTGACCTAATGATGTGGAAACATAGCAGTATCTGCAAGCTGCTCACACTATTGTCAAGCATCCTAGTAAATTTAATATTTCTGAAAGCTGTATGAACACAGCCTCTGTTTTATTACCAGGACAGAAATAAAACAAAAATAAAAATGATTTTTTTTTACTCATTGTAATTTCCAGCTAAACATATTTTATAACCGGTTGGTCAATTCTGCTTAAAGATTTAGTGACCAGAATAATATACTCACTTTCTTATCTTTGTCGTATGTAAAGAATCGGGGTGCCAATACCTATTTTTTCTATTCTGATTTGTCTTCAGGCGCAATAATCTAAGAACTACTCTCACCTTCCTAAAATAAGCAGCCATTCAATATTCATACAAGGAGAAGAGTTACGTCATGCACACTGGAGGATATAACTCTCTATGTAAACCAGTACTTCAGTTCAGTTTATTTATATAGGGCATTTTTTTTAGCTAAACTAATTAGTTTTAGAAATATCATTATCTGAGATGGTCTTTTTAAAGAGGGGAAACATCTAAAACATGCAGGACAATGTGCTTTGAGCACCAGGATTGAGAAACACTGGTCTAATTGTAGCTCAAACCTTCCTTAACATGTAGTAGAATATACTTGGCTCTTTAAAACAGCTTCTAACATTTCTGTTCCCTCTTCTGTCTTTATTTTAAATACCTTACTGACACTGAAACTTGCTTATTTTCCTATTACCTTAGTAAGGTGCCTATACCAAAGAGTGTTCTCATTAACTTTGACTTGCTGCTTTGTTATGGCTTATTCATTAATCATAAATAGATTGTTTTTTGTTTGTTTTGCTGAACTTTAGCTGATTCCTTTCACCAGTCAGTTAAACAAGAGTACTTTATCAGTGCATCTCTACTCCTGACACAATTGTCTTTGAGCTTCCTAAACCTTATATTACATACTCTATCAGGCGTGGTACAGTAGATGCACGTCTTATTATAACATGTTTCTACTACTGTGAACAGGTTCGGGAAGATGTGGAAGGCTGTTGTAATTGCTAATTTTGGTTATGTAGGTGCTTTGTGGAAGAGATAAATGATGAGAATCCCTGTGACTTCACAACCCAAGTGATGCTACCAAGACATTTTCAGAGCAGGTTGCATAAAGGTTAATGTAGTGAGGTTCTAGTTGTCATTTTAGTTTTATGTTCTTAGAGATGTAAAATATTTGTAAGCTTTATATTTTCAAGATAAGAAACACCTCTTATCTTTTGATGAATTGCCACGTTTTTTTAAGATGTTTGCTCTCCATACCTAGAGTAGGCTTTTCCCTATAACCTTAAAAGATCCCTACTATATTTATATGAAATTGAGCATCAAGCTCTAAATCCACTACACTGTAACTTCAAACCACTGATGATTAGTTTTTGTTAGCCTTTTATTGCTTACTTTTTGTCAATATTTTCCTCTAGCTTTTATACGGTTTGCATAATTTTACTGAGGACTATAAAGCTGACAAGTTGAGTGTGAAGAATAGATCCCTTTGATGTAGCATGTGAACTAGCATTTTTGCACTGCATTTGCACTATTTTCACTTGTTTAGAACCACTCCAGAGAGTGTGATAAATGGGATCCCAAAAGTGCACATCTGTGATGAGTGTGAGCTTGATGAACCCTACTCTCTCATTTGTTAAACACATGTTCACTTGACATCTTGATGTTTAAGACTCTGGTGACCAGTAGGTTTAATGTGTTGTTCCTTAAATTGGCTAATCACTTTTAACCTTCTAACTCAACACGTTCAGTTAGCATCCTTCACAGTAGTACCAGATGTTTTTGTCAGCATTATGTGCAGTCAGAATTTTTATTTTCTCTGGTAAAACTGTTGTAGCAATTAACTGTTTCCATCTTTTTGGGTTGATGTGGCCTCCATTGGTGGTAATGTATACATTTTTCGGCTTAGTAAATATACATGTATATTTGTAATTTTATGCCAAACCAAATACCTTTTGGAAGACCTACAGTTCATTTTCATAAATATAATTAGCATTTGTGATAGCTTTTAAAGATGCTACAAAGGTTTGTTCTTTATTTTCATTGTTTTTTATTGCATGTCCTTGTCCATCTGCCCTTATTCTGACTTGCTCATTACACGGTATAATTCTAACCCAGAATACTTACTTTTGAGAACCCTTTTGAATTGCAGTGTGAACATGTATAAAGGCTGATATTCACCCTATAGAAAGATGGGTAATACAAGATTTCTTCAGAAGTCAACAAGAAAATGAAGGCTGTAGCACTAGAAAAAGAGCTAGGCAGGTGTAAAAAGCCAGTCTTCACTTTGCAATTTTGCCCCAGATGCAGAGGAGCAATGCAAGAGAGTGTGAGAAAAGAAGTGGTGTATAAGTGGGTGATGGGGTAGGCTGAAAGATGATCTGAGCTCTATAATGTGTTTTTCAGAAAAGTAGCAAAAGAGAAATATCGATCATCTTAGAAGTAGATAGAGATATGATGATATACTAGCCAACATCCATAGTGATGCATGTGAAAGAGTGAAGCAAAATGGCTAAAACTGATAGAATTTTATTTAGAAGTAGGACATGATGGGTGATGGAATAGATGGACCTTAGGTAAGAGAGGAATATAAATAATGGATAATAATGCCTTCCTATGGCAGTGGTGCAAATAACTGGTAGATGAACAGGTAAGAAGATGCATGTGCAACGTGCTTTACCTAATAGAAACAAAAAAGGGAAAGCAGGCATTATGGTGGCAACCTGCAGACTAGAACTGCCAATGTTGCAGTTATTGATCAAGAGCAGCTCTAAAGGAAAAGTTGTTTATACATTAAAAGTGTGTTTCTCCTGTACCCAATGATATTTTACTGTTAAACCTGCTATCAGATTTGTGCACCTGTCATCTAGTTACTGATGCAAGGAAATCTATTTTTGTTTTTGCTGATTAGCAATTTTTAGATAAAATCACATATAGGATTTTGTCTAGATATAGTCTAGATTTATACATTTTAGTTTAGTCTCAAGCTGTTTTTTAACATGAAAATGAGCAAGGCCAAATAGCCTTGAAGTTATCAACTGTGAGGTAGAAAATAGTTTCTTTAGACATATTGGCTGTGAAATTGCAACTTGTCCATGACATGACAGCTTTAATAAATATCCTTTATTATTTTTGCTTGTTCATTCTAGTATAGAAGACCCCTGGTCTTCCTGAGAGATAAATGGCTTTTATTGACATGGGTGAATTCTTCATTATCTGTCCTCTGTTTCTGTCTTTCACTTTCACCCTGTCTGTTAGTCCTTCATTCCCTAAGACAGCACATCAGGCATAGGGTGAAGGGCAGTAAATGAATCTTTTCAGTGGGACACAATAGCAGAGAAGCCACTCAACATTGTAGTGAAGGATAGAAAAGAGAAAACTCCTTCACCTGTTCACATCCTCAGATTAAATTAAATGATAGAAGAGGAAGCCCAAAAAATGAAGTAAGAATGAAGGACAGTGAGTGAAGTAGATGGAGAGATGAGAAGACTGTGAGGCTGCTTGGAAGCCATCTAATAATCAGCTCTTTTCAAAGCATTCTTCTTCAAGAAGACAGAAAGAATCACACTGAGAGAGAAAAAATGGTCCTGATCTTGCAGAGGAGAGGGAACGCAGTTTGTATGAAATGTAATGCAAAAAAGGGAAAGGGCTTGAAAGGTTACTTGGAAGGACAAACATCCCTGTCCAGCCTCAAATGGACATGATCCAGCAAGTCTCTACTCAAGAAATGAATTTACTGTCCTTGCCTACATTCAAGTGTTTCTTATTTATTTGCTTATTTCTGATGCTATAAAGGACCATCCAAAGAATACAGGTTTTCACTATTTACGATTAACAGTGTCATATTAACACATTTACACTTCATTATTTGAAAATGTCCCCTAACTATACTATTATTATATACTCACTTTATTAGGTACACCTTGCTATTTCCCCCTTGACCCCCTTTTGATTTTGGTTCATATTGACATGACAGCATCACACAATTGCTGCAGATTTGTCGCCTGCACATCCACGATGCAACTCTCCTGTTCTACCACATCCCAATTGATGTGGTGACTGTGGAGGGCATTTGAGTACAGTGAACACATTGTCATGTTCAAAAAACGAAAGCTGATTTGAGCTTTATGACATGGCGCATTATCCTGCTGGAAGTAACCATCAGAAGATGGGTAGACTGTCGTCATAAAGGGATGGACTTGGTCAGCAACAATACTCAGGTAGGATGTGTCATAGCAACAATAATTAACTGGTACTAATGGACCCGAAGTGTGCCAAGGAAATGTCCCCCACACCATCACCACCACCAGCCTGATCAGTTGATAGAATGCAGGATGGATCCATCCTTTCATGTTTTTTTGTCACAAAATTCGGACCCTACCATCCGAATGTCGCAGCAGAAATCAAGACTCTTCAGACCAGGCAACATTTTTCCAATCTTCTATTGTCCAATATAGGTGATCCTGTGCAAATTGTAGCCTCAGTTTCCTGTTCTTAGCTGACAGGAGTGGCACCTGATGTGGTCTTCTGTGCTGTAGCCCACCTGGCTCAAGGTTTGATGTGTTGTGCGTTCAGAGATGTTCTTTTGCATTCCTACGAGAAATTTCAATCTGGATTCTGTCCTCTTTATAGTACTGAAACAGTGCTCCTAAAAATCGTTAATGACCCCTCATTGCTTCTGATTCCAGTCTTATTTCTATTTTGATTCTTCTTCACCGTACAGCGGCTTTTGAAACTAATTCTCTCCATTTTACTCAATCGACACTCTTCCATTTGTATAACCAACATCCCTGTTGCCTGAGTAATCTATCTATCTATCTATCTATCTATCTATCTATCTATCTATCTATCTATCTATCTATCTATCTATCTATCTATCTATCTATCTATCTATCTATCTATCTATCTATCTATCTATCTATCTATCTATCTATCACACAGTTCATCCGTCTCAAATCTCATAAGTATAATATCTTTTCTCTTTCTGCTGGTGTTCCACAGGGCTCTGTACTTTGACTCTTTCTTTTCAGTCTAATTACTTCCTCTTGGTCATATTTTTTGCAAATATACATTTTCACTGCTATGCTGATGACACCCAGCTTTATTTGTCCACTAGTCAACCATTTGTCTCATTCACCATTCTTGGTTTTCTTAGAACTTTTTAAAACTTTACAGCTTCAAAACAGAGGTTCTTTTAGAGGGGACCCCTCGACGCTTTCGTAATCCAAATTTCCTTTCATTCCTATTCAGGATTCACAAGTCCATCCCTCGCCTAAAGTGAATAGTCTGGGTGTCATGCTCGATAGCGAACTTTGATTTCAGTCTCATATCAACAATATTACCCGGTCTGAATATTTTAATGCGTGTAATATATCCTCCGTCCTTCTCTCACCCATCAAACCAATCACATTCTAGTACATAGCCTTGTTACATCTTGAATTGGTTACTGTAACTCACTACTTTATGATCTCCCTAACAGTTATCTTCAGAAGCTGCAACTCCTTCATAATTCTGCGGCACGGATCATTACACGAACACCTTCTACTCACCACATTACCTCTGTTTTGCAACAAATCCATTGGCTTCTTATAAAACAATGAATTGGGTTCTAAATACTTCTCATCCCTTTCAAGGCACTTCATAATCTTGCTCCTTCCTATATATCTGACCTTTCTATGTGTCACCCCGGCCCGCTTGCTTCGCTCGTCCTCCAGTTGCTTTTGTTATTGTATTTTTTTTTCTGATATTCCTTTTGTACATTTTCCTTGAGTGTTTTGAAAGACTCTTTTAAATAAAATATATTATTTATTATTATTACTAAGTACTTGGCTGAATAAAAATGTGTGCTAACGAGCAGAAGAACAAGTGTGCCTAATAAAGTGGCCTGTGTGTGTGTATATATAGTTTTCATTGTATTGGACTTTTCTTTGCAACTACCATGGTCAACAATATCTCCCTCAAATACTCCAGACAACTGCAGTTTTAAGGTCTACCTACACTGAAAATTACTTACCTCTTCATTATTTGTAAGTGGGAAAACTTGGAAAGTTGACAATCTTACAAGTGCTAATTTCCCCTCTGTCTATGGATGTCATATATACAATTGTCTTTTGTGCTTAATCTTTAAAATTAGATAAAAAGGAAAAGGAGCTCAGGAAATCAGAGCACTGAAGACCATGACATTTTTTTAAATAAACAGCTTTATTGATGCTTGACACAGAAAGAGATAGTGAAGCACCTGTTGTGCATAACTCCAAAATCTTGATACACATACGGTGCACCCCTCCTCTCAAACACACACTTCTCACACACAGCTTCTAGGCGCATGAAACGTGGATTTGGTCAGTGTATAACCGTCCAGCCAAAAAAATTGTTTTCTTTCTTGTGCTTTGCATCATATAACCGACTGACTGCAAATAGGTTACATCAGTAGTATATTGTTTAAACTAATTACATACACACATTGAGATCCTTGTGCACACATGCTTTTACAAAGATACACCCCTCCTGCTGTGCCTGGCAGAATCTGACCTGCCTCAGGCTGTATACGGCACATAAAGACAATACACAAGCTTGTCTGACACAGACGATAAAGCTTTTTCAAACTCTCTGTGAACATGCAACGGTTATGGATTGTTGCTGTGATGTTGCGTTATTCTCATTCACTGTCAAAATTGTCAAGACTGCGGGGGGAAAAAATCTAAGATTATGCAGGCTTTGTGGTTGAGATACAATTAATTCTCTCAAATCTATTTTTAAACAGTTTTTGCTTAAAACAGCATAAGGTTATGCTTAGCCTTTGAATTTTTGTTTGTTTACCCGAACAGCAAATAAATGATCTAGTTATCAAAACAGCAGGCAAAGCTATTTTAAGGATTTAATTTAGCATGTCAAAGCATATTGCATGACCTTAACTTCTGAACTAAAGTCACTGTAACAAGAATAAATGCTATGGCATCAGATTATCAGGCAGTTCTACTTTCAGAAATATTACCTAACATGTTGAAAAACATTAGGAAGGCTCGTCCTGTTTCGTGCATTTTGAATGTCAGGGGGCTTTAAATTCCCCTGTAACTGAGCTTGTGAAAGAAAGATTAAGCATCCAAATTAAAAGTTTAGTAGATAACTGTCAAAGTAAACCGTATTTACGTACATTTTTATTTTACTAGTGATATTATCTATCAGAGCTTTTAGAAAAAATAGCTATCAAAAGCAAAAAAAAAGTTAATCTGCAAGTACATCTGCAAAACACACAAAACATCTTGAAACACAAATGAATTTCAAACTTTTGAATATCTTATTCTAGATATTCTTTTCTTAATTTTTTTTGTGCAACACAAAAACATATCAAAAAAGTGTTGTCATTAAACTGGACTTTCATTGCAACAACCATGGTCAAACAAGTTTATAAAAATAAGTGTGTCCCAGTGTTCACAGAGTACAGTGCTTTTTATCTATAGCCCCTGAATGGTAACGCTTTGTGTTATTTTCAAACCACAAATCTCAATGTATTAGTTTGCTAATTTATGTTTAAGTAGTGAAGGGGACAAAAAAAGCTATTCATGTCCACAAATTGGAATATTATGTTTTGCATTTATACAAAGTCCCTTTTACCCCTATTAACCGGCTGCCTTCCTATAATTGATGAAGAGAATCCAACTGTGTATTATTCAATCTAAAAATTTAATTGAATCCAGTTGTTTTGTGAAAACATCAGAGGTTTGGTCAAACATCTGTTAGCAAGCAGCGTTATGAAAACCAATGGACCAGCAGCTAGGTGAGAGAAAAAGCTTCAGAGGAGTTTAAAGCAAGGTTATGTTATAAAACAATATCCTTCCAATTAAAGACATAGCTCAAAGAAAACATTAAAGGTGCATTTACACACCCTTTCCAGGTCCAATGGTTTCTAATGTTTTTAAGGATCACTGCTTTTCTATTTTAAATGCACTTATGAGGTTGGAAAATGGACAGTTTTGAGTCGGCTTCTGATTTCAGAGCAAAATATCAAACATGGCAATGATGGTTGGAGTGTTGATAATGTATATTTTTGGAAAAATAAAAGAAACAAATGTTGGCATGTTCTGGAGATGCATTCTTTAGCAGGGACAGGGAAGCTGCTTCAGAGTTGACAAAAAGATTTGTGGAGATACATCCAAGGCATTACTGGGAAAAAGGCTTACAGTCTGCGAAACACTTAAGACCAAGAAACATCTTCCAACAGGATCACAGACCTGAACACTAACCCAGAGCCACAATGTATTGTTTTACATCAGTGCGTTTTCATATATTTGAATTGTAAAAAAAAAAATAAAAAAAAATATAACTAAGAAGCTGTGGTAAAACCTGACAGTTGAAGCTCACATGTTCTTTAAGAAAGGAGGTTAAGTATTTACTCCAACGTAGATGAATACCGGTGCATGGAAAGCTTTTAAGATTTTTAGTTTCCTTTGGGTTGGGGGTCAAAGCCCTGTATCATTTTTCTTCCAGTATTTTGCATTATTTTGTAATGGTCTGTAACGTAGATTCCAACAAAATTGAAGTTTGTGGTTGTAAAGTAAAAGAAAAAGTTCAAAGGTCATGATATTTTCAAGGCATTGTATATTTATCAGTTCTTTTTTATCTTAACATTTAATCGTCTTGATGATGTTGGATGTTGCTTTCATATCTTGATGAGATTTTGTTCAATCCTTGTGTTTTCATAACCACTCTCCAAATTATTGTTGGCGAACACCTGCCTAATTTATTTAAATGCTTGTATAATCAGTTTTAGGGAGAAAAAAAATATGATTAAAGCGAAAAAAATATCAATAAAAACCAACAGGCACTGGGATGACATTGACTCTTTGCATCTGCTGCTGAGTATGAGTTCTATAGATTACAAGCCCTAAAAAGCATCAAGTCAGCTTAGAGCCCACATCAGTCTTTTCTCAGAGTACAGGAGTTGACACATCTCTGTATCAGCTTTTCAGAGACGGCTTAGTGGATCAGGCTTTTGTAAACAAGTATCAGGGGTTCTGCATCAGATCAGAAGTCTGTTTTGGGCTTGAAGAATTGCTGAAAGAACATTCTGCAGGGAATAACTGTACCATCATGTTTACCTTTTGGTTCTATTTCTCTTTTTATTTTCTACTTGGTGTGTTTTTGCAGCATTTCATTTAAACTTTTCTTGTCCTCCTAAAGTGCATATATAACATGTCCAGTTAAATGTAAACCTTTTATCTGTGGATTTAGGTTTGACCTAATCTTCTAATTTTACCAACATTTTTCCAGAGCCCAGTCTTGAATTTATTAAATAATGTGTTGAGGAAGATGGAGGTTAGGATGATAGACAAGAGGCCTTTCATCAATTATGACTTCAAGTTCATCATAAATTGTCAAAACACCAGTGGAAACATGGAGAAAGCTGGTTGGTATTATAAAAGGACGTGGATTGTTATATCAACAACTAGTTTTCCGTTGATTATTGAGAAAGGTATACTGTATTTTCCGCACTATAAAGCGTACCTGATTATAAGCTCCAACAGCTTATTTTAGGGAAAAATCTGTACAAATACAAGTCGCACCCGATCAAAAGCCGCCGCTGTTTTAACATTTATTTGCCAAATCTAGGGTTTTGTGCTGTGGGGATTGTCGAGAAAATTATTGGTGGTGGGGGAAGCTTCAATTATATTAACATTATAACACGGTGGAAACACCTCAGCCGTCCTCTGTCTCTTTGTTCAGCCAGTCTTCAAGAAAGATTTCAAGTTCGGGCCATCTGATTTTATTACCTCTGAAAGCTTTTTTTGTCTTATTGTATTTAGAGAGTTTTTTACGCTGGCATCTGCAATGTCTCGACATTGAAACTGTGCTGCTAACGGTACCTGAAGTCGCTGGCGCTTTATTTCCTTCTTTAAAAGCCAGATCGACTGCCTTTAACTGAAAAGCAGCATTTTATCTAATTCTTTGTTTGGTTTCCATAATGAGGGTTTGTACATGAAAACTTGTTTTCACAAACTGCCCCGCTTTCGTAATGTCTGTCTATTCATCTTTACTTTCATTCTTCGCGCAAACTTCCTCCTCTGTCCTCCTCTCTCTCACTTCCTAAAGGCACAGTATCCTTTGGTTGAAGGACGTGACTTGTACAATCTATAGATCAAGGAGGCCTTCTAGTGGCCATTAGCTGTAAAAATCCATAGGTAAACCCCACCGGATTATAGACCGTATGGTTCAAAAATTCAGTTGCTGTTATACATAAATGTTCTTGGTTTCATTCCTATTTATTGCACATAAAAACATCCCCATGCACACTTGTTTTGCTTATCTAGATTTGGTTACTGAAAATGTAAACCCAGTTTTTGGCATGAACATGAACAACTTGTTTGTGCATGTTTTTGCCTAATAAATGTAATACTTTACGTTGAAACAAAAGCACATTGAGTACAGTGTATGCTTTAATACTTTTTGTACTATGAGCTATTTGTTCATTTTAATCCTAAAATGTCTTTTTTTCTTAGTTTTAGGTCAGCAAAACATACAAAAAATAACTATCACTTTTTAGGATGATGCATTTTGTTGAAACGGTTTTGTGTGAATGTGTAATGATACGTTACGCTTGAGTGACAGAGTATGAGGGTTGAGGTCGGAGAAATGGAATTTTATACGATGAAGACAGAAAATTCCCGTGTCCGCTGCTGCTTTGTGATCTCTTTATATTGGGTCTAATGACTAGACGTTTTATGATAAATAGTCCATCTTTTGTCCCGCTTTGTAACTATAGCTTCAGCTCACACAGTGATCGTCACTTTGGCTTTGTTATATCAGCCATGACTAAAGAGGCTGCTGCAGTATCCATTTACATGCACACACACACGCACACACACTTCCACAGTGTTTGTGAGTTGAGAGCGACAGTGACAGCTGGTGAGGATCATGTGTGAAACCTGACCACTATGCATTATAATCTGGCACCAATGAAGTCCTGTGCATGTCACTTTGTGTGTTAGATTTTGAGTAAAATGCCGGTATATTAGTGAAGGCTACACTCATTCCTAGAAGGTACACATGTGGGTTGAAAACATTACGTTTTTTTCTTGTTTTTATAAAACAGAATGACATTTGAAGAGAGCTAGAGTTTTTAGGGAAAGTTTCTTGCTGCGTTTGCCTGTCTGGTACCCCTAGTGTAGTGTTAGATGATTTTCAGGGGGGATTATTTTGGTCTGTTCCACCGCTGTGAGCAGACAGACAGAAAATATTCACCACTGGTCTACACTGGCACACACACTCGATGATACCGCCTTCCTTTCTCACAGACAAATGCACAGACTCAGCACGCCAGCTAGCAGGTGGTGAACTATCACTGAAAGCCACATCTCTCATCTTTCCTCTGCTCCCTTTTCTTCCTCTCCTCATTTCGTCTCTTTTTCTACGCCCCTCTCCTCCCATCTCTCCCCACTGTGCTGACACGCACCTACTGGCACTTGGATTTTCACTTATCCTCCCTAGTAGTAATAGATTTTAGACTGTGCCGTTCAGTGAGTCTCCAGGCACCCTGTTGTTAAAAGACACCTGCAGAGAAACAGATAAATAAAAGCATCAAGAAGAAGGCTCTGTGTTGAGCCTGTCAGCAAGAAGAAGGATAATAGTTTAGTTGCTCAACTTTGTTTGTCAATATTAGTTCTAGAGTATAATATCTATAACTCCTATTTTATTTTTTTTTATTTTGTTTTTGGCTTTTCATAATCAAGAGACATTAGTTAACTAAACTTTAAATAATTTTAACAGCAGCTCCACTTGTTAGGAAACACTTGGGTTTCTTTCTTGTTTTTCACTTTACAACTTTACATAGTTGATGTCAGAAGAGCTTCTTCCACTTCTTTCATGACAATCCCTTTGGGAATTTTGACAAATTTCAGTATCTGAAAGCACCACTGTAGTTTATCTGCATATCTACCAAAAAAACGCTATATCACTTCTGCCATTAGGCGTTCTAGTTCAAATTCAAACTTATGAAAAAAGTTGATGTGTCACCCAGAATCACGTTACCGATTCACTGTTTGTGGATGTGTCACTGAGGTGGCGGCGGTTATCGAATCCATACGCAATTGTGTGAGCTAACAGAGGGAAGCATTCATAATGAAGCTGTGAAAGGAGGAGTGGGTGAGAGGGTTGTGTTTGTAACCGTAAGTGAGAGCGAGAAAAACAGGAGAAATGTCAAGGATAGTGAGACAGAGGTCAGATGCTGAGCAGCTGCTCGGACATCCAGCCATGTGCATTTAAACACGTGCAGGTATGCTTGGCTGCATACTGATACAGACTCCTCATGCCAGCTGCTGTTGAATAGGTACTGTATGCTTTAAGCAGGTTTGTCACTTTTCTATAGCAGGTCAAACAGAAAAATTATATAAAAGGAAAAACAATTCAGGGTCATTATCAAGTTTTTCTTTATAATAGTTTTTGAGTTTTTTATTGCTGCATGTGTTTCTATGGCTGTTGCTGTTTGTACATCCCTGCTATTTACAGAATCTTTTATTTCTTTATTACTAGTGCACAGAAAACAGCTGCTGTTGTTTTCTACACAAATATACACATCTTGTAGATTTTTAAAATTATTCTACGCAGTTTTATTCTTTTTTTATCACAGCTCATAACATCTACTATTCTTATGTTTTTTATATATATATATATATATATATATATATATATATAATATAAACTTTTTCAATGCATGTTTCCATTTACCTTTAACACCTGTCCATTATGGGATGTGTAAAATCTACTGTTTTACTTTAAATCTGCATAAATTCCAATATTATTTTTGAGCAGTTTGGCATTTAAAATCCTTGTTGCTTTGCTGTTGTGCATATTTATGTCATCAGATGAATAAGATATTTGTTTGAAGATTTATTTAACCAGTAAAATTCAGTAAAGATTCTGAAAGCTTCTTCATTAAGGTAGATGTGTGCTTGCGCCTGGGAAATTTATTTATGGACCTTTAAAGCCACAAACTTAGATTTTCGTAGTTTATGAAAAGTGTATGATACGGCAACATAAAAATGAAGTGTCGATTCTCATGCAGTTTCCCGAGTCATGTGCTGTGGAGCCAACTTTTGTTGCAAATTGTTCATCTCTAGCAGTTTTTCACATCCACAGACTGAACATTTTCCTATTCTCCTTTCCAAAACACCACAAGCTGAGTCAGATTGGAAGGAGAGTATCTGTGAACAAGCAACATTTCTTGCTATAGACTCAATTGGATTTAGGTCTGGACTTGTCCAGGGCTCTACCTGACATATGAAGATGCTTTGATCCAAACCACTCTATTGTAGCTCTGCCTGTGTGTTTGGGTTTAGAGAGGTAAACCACCTCTCCACCCTCATGAGTTTTGCAGCATCTAACAGGTTTTCTTCTGGAATTGCTCATAGTTTAACTCCGTCGACCTTCCCATCAACACTGACCAGCTTTTCTGTTCCTACAAACTTCCTACTAAAGAGAAACCTTGTTCAAATTATATGCAGTATTGGTTTTCTGCTGCACATTGCATTGTGGATTAAGGTCACATTTGGCTTGCAGCAAGCCTCAAATAGAATAGAATACAAACTCTGCCTGCCACCACACATAAAGAAACAATATAAAAATATATAACAATATAAAAACACAAATGAAAGCAAAACATTATATATACATAAACAATATATACACAGAAATAAGCCCCCCCCGGTCTACTTGACCAGGATAGAAGAAGGCTGCCAGTGGCTTACTTTGAGCAATTACTTGTACTACCCTCATAATAAAGACTAGATTGGTGTGCAAGATTAATAATTGTCATTTCAACAAATTCTCCCGTCAGTGGTGGATCTCCGCAGTCCTTCCAGGGTTATCATGGATCTTTGTGCAGATAAAATTTTAAATACTTTTTAATAATAGCATTTAATCATTTAATACTCAATTCAATGAGGTTTAAGACAACATGAATAATCTGAATTGAAAGTGTGATGGGTAAGAAAGCAGACAGGTTAAATAAATCAATATGTACCTACTGTATAGTAGATATCAGTCAAGCCTCCTAGAGTCAACTATAGAATAATCTTAAAGGCTATTCTAGATATCTGGATCAATTCCTCAATACTACTCTGCATAATTCACGGTATTGAAATGCCATTTTGCGAACTGTCACACAGGAGATATCCAGAAGGCACCTCAAAGTAATCCACATCGATTTCCACTCCAGCCAAACATGTTATGTGTCAGTGCTCTCATCCAATTTGTTTAATGTTCCAACTAAAATAATCACATCCTGTGCAGAATATTTTTATTTATTTAAGAATCCCTTGGCTAAGCTTTAGCTGTCGCTGCAGGTCTCAACTTTCATACAAACAGACGAAATTAAATAAAGGTGTAATCAGACATAACAATGAGGAGAGAGTGAGGCTTGAAACCAGGAACTTTAATAAACATAACAGCTGAATTATTGAACACAACCCATATTTGTTCACCGTTGCGCTTTGCATGATTTACTATTAGTGGGGTTTTTACCACCTCAGACCACAACAATTATTGTTTTAAACGCACACTTAAATCTCAGAATATCCCTAATGTAAAATATACTGTATTGTTTTGACTGTAACAAAGTGCAAAATAACTTTTTTTTTCTATCTCCTAGCTTCCCTAACTGCATCAATATCCAACCTCTCATCATCCTTTATTCAATAGACTGTGCACTCTGCTGTAATCAGATCAGTGTAAAACTGCATTAACTGCGAACACAGATTAATTGAAATGCACTCGTTTGCATAAGCAAATGCCTGCTTTTATGATCACTTTTGTTTAGGAAATATTCTGAGAAGCTCTTCATCAAAAAAAAATCCAGTCTTTTGTCATTATGAAATAACTGTTTTAGAGAGAAAAAGGTTGTTAAAATTGTGAAGTGTGTATAGTCTGCACTGGCATGAAAACTATACTCTACTACTACTACTATATCTTTGAATCCTAATATGAAGTGGCAGGACTAGATGTATTTCTGAATTTAATGATTCCAATCTATAAAGAGCAGTTTTGCCTTTTTTCATAGTTAAAAAATGTGATTGAACAAATTTGTTATTATATGTACTTCCAATATACAATGCCCGTCTTAAAATATATGAATCCTAAAATCATGTTGAGACTATTTTGTATTATTCTGTTTACAAATTTTTCTATTAATTAGTTCTTCTACATTTTACATTTTTCTACAAAATCAAAAATGTTTTCTTTTTTAACAGGTAAACCTGGCCATGGTTGTTGTAATCTAAAGTAAAGGGGAAGTCAAATCAAATGTTTTATGTAAACTTAGGCCATGTGCACACGTAGCCAGTTTTTTTTTTAAACAAAGATTTTCCTCTGCTCTTAAAAAAAAAAAAAAAAAAAAAACTCCATCCACACATAAAACGCAAATCTCTACTTTGGCCGGAGTTTTTAAAAAGATTCGTTTTTGGTGCCGAAAATCTCCGTTTAGGGGTGGATGACAGGCCAAACCGTAGAAAAATATCCCCGGCTACATGTGGACAGGGCCTTAAACATGAGCATAGGACCCCTGCAAACTGTAGCCAGATGTTGCTCCTTACACTGATGTTACCAGTAAAAATAAAAGTACACCAGCTTCCTCCCACTGTCCAGAAACCTGATTATGTTAATTTGTCACTTTAAATTGCCCTTGGGTGTGTGTGTGTATTGTTGTGTGTCTCTGTGTTGCCCTTTGATGGAATAGCGTCCCCCGCCTATTACCTGTTGACTGCTTGAGATGTACACTAGCTTCTTTGACCTTTGCACAAATAAACGTGTATAAACAGTGAATGGTTGGTTTGAGGGATATATAGTTGCTGCATTACTAGAATAACATGTCCTCTCGTTTTTCCTATTTAGAAGAGTATTAAATATCTTTCAACGTTAGGCCATATACAGATAAGCCATAGCAGTAATACAAAGTACCATCACACAGTTAAACTTGAAAAAAAGTATTGATAAAAAAAAAAATTGGGTTTAAAGAAAATATAAGGAATATGTCTTGATAAGGATTTTGTAAAAACAAAAATATATATTTCTGAAAGCCAGCTTTTTTTCTACCTTGCCTTAATAAAAGCGCGTAAATTTAAAGTTGAAATTAACTACATTTTCAGCATGTAATATCGTCTGTATAATAAACATGGTTTGTGTAGGTTCGAGTCCCAACCTGGCGGACCCTTACTGCATGCCTCCCCATCCCCTCACCTAGTGACCATCCACTGTCAAATAAAGGCCACTCTCGCCACAAAACCTTTAAAGAAGAAAAAAAAATAGAACATTTCTTTGGGGATTTTCAAATACAGTATCTCCAACCAGCAAGGCAAGTTATTGTACTGTATGCTTCAACACACCCAGTCTGAGCTTCCTCCTGCGCTCAGCAGTTCATCTTTCTTCTCTAATCACTGTTTTCCATCACTCGCTGTCACCTCTGTTCATTGATGGCCGTCTTTGTGTTGCACGGGCACATTTAGACCAAACAGAGGCACTGCGAGACGTGTGAATGTGGCTTCCTGATTTGATCTGAATACACTTTTGTAAATATGAATTACAGATACCCTTTGGTATGAGCTGCATTGATCTGTGTCCACAAGTCAGAGTGAGATAAGAAGCAGGGTCATCATGTATATGTCAGTGTGTTCACACATATCAGAGGGATATTACAGTGGATGTTAAAATTCAGTTATCTAAAGTGAGTTCCCAGTTGACTGCAGTATTTACCTAATGAGCAGGAATAGTGAGGCTAGGAGGCACATATTAGTGGTACCTTATCTACCATTCAGTTCGATTACTGTCAGGTCAATATCTGAAGCTGCTATAGGAATCTTTATCTCTTTGAAGAGGTGAGCAATCAGCAACACTCCCTATCAAGAAGTCAGTAAAGTACCAAATTACTATAAGTGCAGGGGGGGGTAGTAAATATGTATGAAAATGATTTCAAAGATTATCTTCATGTTTCTCTCCACAGGAGCATATGGTCAATGGACTCAAAGGAGCTGCTCCTGTTCCACCCGACTCTGCGCTCCTGGTTGGCTCCTACAGCCTGGACACAGAGATGCTGAAGAAACTGGGCATCGGCATCGCACTAGCAGCGGCCATCTTGGCCTTTGTTGTCGAGAAGCTGTATTATGTGTACTGAATCAAGAAATTATTAGAAAAACGGCAAGTTTGAAGTCTTCAGAGAAGATGTTTTATTCAAGCAGGTTTGCTACGTGTTTTGTTTTTGATTGGAAACAACTGCATCGAGGCTTTCTGTCTTTGTTCATCACTTACTGCATCCTGACATTTTTAATGCTGAGTAGCTATTTTACAGATAAACCAAGAACAACTGAATAGATTTTTCACTTTCCATCTGGGCTTTGTCTCTGCTGGGAAGTGCTGATACATTTTATACGAGGGAGACATTTTCTGTCCTTTTACAATAATTTCAGAGTATTTATTTGTACAACCTAAACACAATATATTTTTTGAGCTGCCTGATAAATTTAATTGTTAAAGATATTTGCTTGTGGCTCAAAATGTTGATGTTTTGTTCTTTCAGTAAAAATATAAAAATTTAATTTGACCGGTAATGTACATGTTGTTTGAAATAAAAGGATGCACGTATTGTTTATTATGGTTTGCTTTCAGTTTATTGCAGCGAGGCACATTCATGATAAATTGTTTATTTCTGTACACACTTTAGTTCTTACCTAAGTGATTTCATCAGTTTTTTTTTACATCTGTGATTGTGTCTTGCTGACGTTTTCTTTTGAGATTTAATGTGCTACCTCAGTACAGTTGTAGTTGCCTTTATAGTCCCTTTCCTCTCACCATCATTATGACCCTTCAATAAAGTCAATATCATTAATAGTCTGGATGATTGGTAGTACAAATGTATCATAATTTACTTCTGGGAACATTTTTATACCCAATACAGCAACAGAGATATTGTGTGGCTAGCTCAATGAAATGAGTTAAAACTTAGCCAAACATTTTGGATTTAAATAGTGTATTTAGTGAATAAACACAGTAGCAGCTATTTTGTTGATGTGTTGAAAACCTGCATCATACCTTGAAAATTCTTTATACACCTGGATTGTTTTATTCATATTTTGTCATACAGTTACAAACCTCAGTATTTTACTGGAATTTAATGGCTTGAACCAACAAAAAGTAGAGAATATTGGTGAAGAGTAAGATATATGTAAATATATATATATATATATATTCCAGAGCTCCAAATCCCTAGAGATATTTTTCTTCTTGGCTTATCATTTTTGTCCATTCTTTTTTACAACATAGCTCAACCTCAGCCTGATTGGACGAAAAGTATCTATGAACATCAAGTCTCAACCTTGATGTTCAGTTGCATTTTGGTGGATGAAGATTCTAACGTATGATAATGCTCTGATCCAAACAATGCCAATGTAGCTCTGAGTGTTCATGGGTCGTTGTCCTATTGGAAGGTTAACCTCCTTTGCCGCAGTCTCAGGTCTTCTGCAGCCTCTTACACTTTATTTCCCCTTGTACCCAGAACCAGCCATCTCCCTATAAGCTCTGGCTTTCCTGTTTCCCACCGAAGAAAATAATCTCAGCCATACTGCCATCTCAGTGGCTTAATAAAGTTGGTCTCAATAATGTACAATGTTACTTTTCCTTCTCATGTCATATTTTTAAGTAGATTAGAATTGGAGTTAGATTAGAAATAGTTTTTTGGTCTCGGATGATTGTAAAGTTGTTTCATTCTTTTCAGATATTTATTTGTAAAAAAAACCCAAAAAACTTTGTAAACCATGGGTAATTGTCTTTTCCCTTCCCAGGTATGCACTACTTTGTTTTGGTTTATCTAATACTCACTAAATTAACCTAATTTTATATTGGAGGAGTGAAGAAATGAAGAAATAAAAACTTCAGGGTGTATGAAACTTTTTGAAAGGCACTGTGGCATATATAAGTAGCTTTATAATTGTTTTTGCTTATTTTAACACCTAGAATCCTCTAATGAAGGTCAAAATCAGTTTATTCTGAGTAAAACTGACAAAGTGCTGATTGATTTACTGACTCACTGAGTTATTGATTGTCTAGTTGCTGTCATAGCTCAAGTCCGCTTGGGGTGCTGCTTGCTGTCTGTTCTGAGATACAAATACCCCATCACAAGCTCAACCCGTCGGTTAATAATGCATGACCTAATTTCTGTTCTGCTACACAACGTCTGTTTGCCGTCGTCTGTGTGTGCACAGACAAACTTCTGTCCTCTATATGTCCAAGCAGGTGAGTAGTTGAACTGGTCTCTGTGAGCCGATGTTGCTGCACATCCCTGCACAGCGTGATGTAGAGCCGTGTTTTAGCTTCTTCTGATGATTCATTTGCAGAAAATAGGAGTTTGTTGATATAACACAACAATCACAGAGAGTCCTATTTTTATGTCCATAGTTTAAATGCACACTTGGTTCATCTCAAGTTAGTAAATCATGCTTCTCATGCATTCAATACACAGATACATGCATGTTTTTCCATCTGATGCATGTTTTTTTTTCCTCTTACACAAACACATTTACTCACATCACAAAGAAGCTTTGGGTTACATGGCAAAATTATGCACATTAAGTAAAGTTTCACACCGACACGGGCGCCCAATCAAACGTCGCATGTTGTACAGGCAGACACACGGTGCTTGTTTTGTTTGAGCAAATGATTTGTGTAGTTGTGAAGCTCGTTACATCCATCCAGCAGCGCCTTACATTACTCCACAGCGCTCCGTACAGCTCCCTTTGATGCCCTGTAAGCACGTTTTTCTGTGTCTGTGTGTGTGTCAGTTATACTACATTGTACTCCAGTGAAATATGGATGCCACAGCACCCCTTATATTTGGGAGATCATCGCTTACTTTGAAATATTGAGGCATGGAACCATCAAGTACGGATCATTACTCAATTTGTATCATCCACTTGAGTTGCTGCTAATAAAAGCAGGAGTTCTGGATTCTCGTCTTGTTGGCAGCTGTTGTCAATTTGTCAGCCGAGAAGAGGTGTGAAACTTCAGACATGAGGAAAAATTAAAAGAAGGTGGATCATTAAGTGCTTTTCCGACGTGGTTTTTTGCCCTTTAATGAACTAAATTAGCGTTTTTAAATGTGTGGTAAAACTAGATTGGTCGGGACAGATAATTACACTAATAAAGAAAAAAGGGCTTGAATTTGAAGAGATTTTTTTTTCAGGAGCTAAACTTTTATGCAGGACATAACATAAAATGTTTCAAAGCTACAAATGTCCTTTCTGTGTCTCTGCTTTGTCTTTTCAAACCCCCAGTCGGTTGTGGCAGATGACTGCTCGTACTGCTCGTACCCATCTGCTGTGGGTTTCATTCTGTTAGAGGGGAAGTTGTCTTCTGCATTGCTTCTGCATGATTGCTCAGCATGAGGAATTGCTGTGAAGTTAACGACAGAACACAGGTGAATGTCCACTGTCCTTACACTTTCATCCAGGAGGAGTGAATGCTGCAAATCAATGACTCAATGCAATCTGTTGGGTTTTCTTTGATAGAAAACTTTTAAATTGATTGGAATGTATGCATAATTGAATTAATATGACCTATAAGTTGCCTTGAGATGACATGTTGGGAATTGGTACTTTATAGATCACCTAAATTGAATTGTCTAGTTGCCTTTTATCATTCAAAACCCAAAAAGCTCTGAAGGCTTGTTAAGCTTCTTTTTATGGCTTTTAAAACTTCTAATCACTGTCATAAATATTTGATATGTTGTGTATAAGTATCAACTCCCTGTACAGTGCTGTTTGTACAGGAATTTCACATACAATATTTGTATATACAGAGCGGCATCCACATAATAACTCGGAGGTTTTCTCTTGGTGATCTGAGGACTTCTTGAACCTGGTAATTCAAAGCTGACGTCTTATAGATGTAGGACGCTACAAGCCCCTGATTGTGCAGTGTCGCTGATAAATAATTCTGAATTGGATTCCTGTTTCTTCACACTTCTTTGCTGAGGTGGATGCAGAAACAGAACGTTTTAAGGCCATCAACAAGACTTGCTGTATCAGACTTTAGCTATTAATAAACTGATGTAAACACCCCCCAATGATCTACATCAATTCTAACATACATTGTTGTGAACACTCTTTCAAACAAAGTAAACGGCTATTATTTATCATACTTACAGAATATACAACATTATATGAGACTTTCGATAACCAAAAAAATAATTTTTGAACATTTTATAAACCGTTTTAATCTCCCCACAATCCTTTAGTTTCATGTTCAGAGGTGACGGAATTCTATTCTGCCAGTGTTTTAAATGAAATCTAAAGCTGTTTCATTTTAGCCGATCTTCTCTCCCAGCTTCTTGTTACCCTTCATACCGAGCCGATCCAAAGTTCAGGTCAGCACAATTAATTTTAGATTAAACCTCAATTTCACAGATGATGATTTAGCGTCTCAAGACTGTGCTTTCACATATTCATAAATACAAATGGATGCCTGTGACGGGACCGAAGTTTGAGCAAATCTGAAGCATCTTGAGACTAAACATATGCTGACAGAGATTCTCATTAGCTGCCGTCTAAAGCTGTGACCTTTCCGTCTTTGCCTTACAAAGTAAATTCCTCCCAATCTCCAGCATCTGTCACCGTTTCTGCGCCTTGTGTGTTTACCTGATTATGAATTATTCATTTGACTAAGAGAAAGCTGAAACATCCGAATATAAGACGCTGTTGTATGTAAAAGAGAAAAAAGTGCACACTGTTCCTTCATGAAGCTAACTTCAGTTTATCTCAGGCAGTTTGCTATTCTGACTTTCAGCATGCCTCAATAGGTGGCATAAAAATTATGGTGCTTTTTTTTTTCTCTTTGTCTCTTCTAACATACACGTCACCAGCCTTTACAGTTTCTATGAGTTACAGTTTCAAAGCTGTAAAAAAAAATAGACCATTGTGCTGAAGGTGCAATTAAGTTCACATTTTGATGTTCATCGCATGTATTTCATTAATTGACACAAGATGTACAACATTTTTCTGTGTGCTGAATATGTGTGTGTGGGTAAAGGAAGAGCCTTGGTTAGCCTGAGGGCAGAAACACACACAAAGCACAGTAGACTAGCACTACCTTCCAACTGAGGCCTGTTTGAGACAATGTGTGGTAATAAAGTGTGTCTGTGAGCATTTTCACAGTATGTATGCCCTAATCTGCAGCTTCCGTTGTGACTGTTGGGCTGAAAAAGAGATAATTGAGGACATAAATCTGATTATTCATCACTTTCCAATAACAGATTATTAATCTTAATGTTTACATCAAGCAGTGTAAAAAGTGTTACACTGGTGGGTTTTTTTTCCCAGTGATTCAATTCAAAGATTGAAACCCATATATTGCATACACACTGTAGACGTATAGCAAGCCTTAATTTAGTTAAATTTGTTGCTACACTATGACACCACCACCAAACATAAAAAGTATTTTTTTTTTTACGAGAAATTGTTATCACCATATTATGGTCTATATTATCATTGGTAACACTGCTGAAGTGTCCAAGAGTCAGTCATTGAGAAGTTTACTGATCATAGAGGGATTTATCCAAGCAAACACATGGAAAGTCGAGTGGAAGGAAAAATAGATTATTATAGAGAATATTTTGGTGTTAAAAGATATCAAGCTTTTGTAATATTGCATTTTTCTAATTCACGAACCAAATGTATGATTTTTATTAGCTGTAAGCCAAAATCATCAAAGATAATAAAAATAAAGACTGTGTGATGAGTCTAAAGTTTCACTTCTGAAATTAATTACTAGTAGGAAAAACGAATAATGTTGTGAGCAGAGAATTTGCCTGGGTTTTATTTAATGTGTGATAAAGAGATTTGGGTTGCTTGTCAATATGTGCTGCTGAGAATCGACCCAATAATCTAACTAAAAATCGAAATTTTAGTTGGGCTGCAAAAAGGTTTAGAAATGGTTCTTATTGTGTCGCCTTTCGGGGGAAATTTTGGAAGACTACTGCCGACTTATTTCTTGCAAACAGACCCAAGAGCACATGCCGGATGCAAATGCAAATCCAGGTTGGTGTGACCAATTAATTTCTGTAATTTTGGTGACCGGCATGCTTTATTGCTTTGTGTCAGTGTACCTCCCACCTCCCCTCTCTCTCTGTCAGACTCTGCCTTTTCATTATATAGGCTGAGTTCTGTTGGCTGTGTGCTCTGCACCTCAGTGCTTTCTGGTACTAAGGGGAAACTGTCTTGGCAAGCATACCCAATCCTAATCATATGTTAGTGAGTGAATGTGTGTGTTTGTGTGTGTCTTTATGTATGCATACACAAGTCTTAATGCCGGCTTGGCCAGGCATTTAGTTTGGTGGCCCTTGTGCCTTCTTTTTGATTGTTGTGTTATTTTTTATCTACACACACACACACACACACGCGCACACCCCCTATTGTCACTGCAGACCAAAGTGGGAATTCGGAGGCTGCAATGAGAGGAGGAGATTGGCTCTGCTGAGTGTCTTGGTGACTTGCCAGCTCTAGTTTGTCTTTGTGCATCAGTGTGTGCTTGTGGTTTAGTGATTGATGGACGTACATGCATCTTTGACTTTGAATAATTACGGTTATTTGTAATAACAGTGGTCCAAAAGTCTAATGTAAATGTTATAGCTGGGTTCTAGTTCTCTAAGACACATTGAAACTAATAAACATTGAATCGGATACTGTCTCATGGTGCGTTCAGACCGCAAGCTTTGTCAGCGTCAAGCAACACTCATAAAGCGACTAGTTCAACGCATATACACAGATACATTTTTAAGATGAAGCTAGCAAAGCTCGTAGGTGGGGCTTTCTCTGCTGGATGTTTAAGCAGATCGTGGTTGGCTAGAGAGCGTCGACGTCGGGCAACGTCATTACAGCGAGTCGCTCTGATTGGTTGCCGTGCTGCGTCCAGAGCGGTAAGACAGTCAAAAGTTTAAACTACCTGAACTTTTATGTTGCTAGCGCTATGAGCTTTGAAGCTTGAAACGCAGGAAAAGCTTGAAAAGTTGAGGGAGCAAAAGCTCACGAAGCGCCGCAGAGACGATGACGCTCCTCCAACGGCCTCAACCGTAGGCTTAACATGTAATCTTACGTTGCTGACGCTGACAAGGCTGCGGTCCGAAAGCAGCATTAGTTTTTCTCAACCTTTCCACACTGTGAACATTGCCAGCATATGCTTTATTACTCCAGGAAGTTTTATAACCGTCACTATTATGCACTGAGGTTAAAACATTATCCTCTGCAACACCAAATCAAACTCCAAAACTACTGAACACAATCACTATCATATTTAGCGGCTTACATGGTTTTCTACAAGCAGTGTTTGGAGTAATGGCATTTAAGCATAACAGCGCTAATAACAGTGTTACTTTTTAGGTAATATAGCTGTGCTGAAGTGCTAATGCTTCTATGTTTCAGCTGTGATATTCTTTTTTTCTTTCTAACTTTCTATGACAAAGATTAATTTCATGTTTGCTGATGTAAAATATTGGTGCCGTTTTTGTAAAGTTAATTTTTGATTTGCTATCTCCGTCCACGAACACAAGGGAATTTTGCAGGTAAACCAGATCCTGCGTTATAACTGTGGAGCTCTTGACAGCAGTTTGTTGCCATGGTAAACTGTTTCTGCATTGTCAATACATGAAACTATAAACTATTTACATAGTAGATGTTCAATGAAAGACTTGTTCATGCATTAAAAAAAGAATGATACTGTTTTATTACAGCCTTTGCATTTTCTTTTCATTTGATGTACATTTCTAACTTTTTGGAATCAAGATTATTTAAACCTGCTGCATTCAAGATTCATCATCTCAATATATTTTACTTAACCAGCTCAGTGTAAAAAAAGAAAGATCTCGTACCATACTGTAACATACTCCAAAGAAAATCTGTGTTGTTCTATTAAATAATCAGGACAGGTAGTACATTTTCTCAGAATAGGACAACAGTCAGTGACAGTCCGCCTAATGCGGGTTGCAAATCTGTGATTCAAAGGGTGTTATTAAGTAAAATCATGCTTGTAACTAACTTGGCATTTGCTTCTTTGGAAATTCTCTAGTTTTAATGTAAGAAACCCATGTATCAGGCATGTACTAAATAAATTTTCAATTGCATCGCTTATTAGACTTAATTTCAAAAGCTGAGCTTTCTTATTATATTTACCTGCATATATTTAAAGCCTCAGCTATTCACTAAAGAAAAGGTCTGCACTCAAAGACGTTTGCATGTGATTGTCTCACTGAATCAAATTAGAGCTCCTAGGTTTAGCTTGCGCTTGACTAATCAGCACTGAGCTGGTTGAGACCTTCCTGCTGGCACTCTTGAATATTGTGAACAGTTAATGAAGAATAGCTCTGCTGATGTGGAAATACTTGTACAACTCTGATTTAGATTGATTTGGAAACTTTTCATTCGGTGCAGAAAAAAAAGCAATAACACCGGCCATCAACACTAAGCCATAAATTAAACATTTCGGTTAGTATATCCTGTCAAGATGTGTGTGTTGGAGGGTGTGGAACTTGCTGTCAGATGTTTTTCCTGTAATAATAAATTTACTCATGCCATTCTCATATAAAACAATAAATATCCTTACAGACATCATTCTGGTCAGCATTATTCTGAAATGACATATCAAGCCAAACATCCTTTTTTTTAGCTTTTCACATGGATTTTTGTAAAGTATTTTCAATCTAAATACATTTGGAGTTCAGGATAATTCTTCTGGGCCTGAACCTCTCACCTTTACCTCTGGTTGTCATCATGGGTGACCAAATTATTGTTCATATAAGCTTAAGTTGTACTTTTTGTATCCCGGCATGTAAAACTCTTACCTGCTCTGCTTGTTTCATGCTTACCTCTTTCTTATCTGCATTCCTTATCTGTCCGCTGCACAGGAAGACAGAGATCTTACCTGCCTCAATTGTCTCCTGTAGAGATCCTCACCTGCCCACACACACATACTGGAATATCTAAATTACTATTAAGCCTCAATAGGAGAAAGCTGTTATTACATAGGCACTTCCTATTGTCAGTGTGTGTGTGAAAGAGTTAAGCGGTGACATCTTAGAAACAGCTTAATTTCACAACCAAATTATTACACACGCATCCCTTCCATGCATGTTTTGCCTTCTGCTTTGGTAGAGTTGTATTATTTAATTTCAATTATGGCTTTTGATGGCAGTTTTTCAAGGCAGGCAGTCACTCCAACACAATGCAACACAACAATCGCACATACAGCACTGAGAAGTCTTTCACAGGGTGGCCTTGCAGCTAGAAGAGTTGGAGATAAGAAAATGAACAAAAGTGGAAAAATAAATACAGCCTCCAAAATGCCCTCAAGACATTTTCATCACATTTTTTTATGTCATGGAGTTTTCCCCTTTCTGTTCTGTATCTGTCTGCTCTCCTCTTTAATCATTTCCTCTACTTTATTCCTTTTATAAGTCCTGCACTTATTTTCGTTCTCCTCCCCTCCTGGCCAACCTCCCCTCTCTTGTTGACAGCTCCAGTTAATTTAATGTCAGCTCTGTCAGCTCGCCTCATCACCACGAGACAAACAGATCTGAGTGCCGGACAGTGTGAGAGTGACGGAAAAGAAAGGCGCAGGGAAGAAGGGGAAAGATAAAAATTTCCAAACAAAATGAAAAATCGATAAATGGGTAGGAAAATAGAGAAGGCTGGCAATCTCTCTCTCTCTCTTTCCCCCTGTCTCTGCCAGCTTTCCCACAATCCTTTGCCTCTTACAAGAGAGGCAATTACAATTTCACAGGTTGAAATTAAAATTCCCTGTGGTACTTGTGTGTGTGTCTGTGTGTGTGTGTATTCCATGAGATACAGCAGGCTGTCAAAGTGATTTCAAGCTGTTTATAGCCTAAGCTCACAAAATGGATCCGTGTGGAGCAAAAAGTGGGAAAGAATCTAAATCTGCCCTCCAACCCCCCTTTTCCTTGCCCATTTCCTTTTTTTCTCTAAAAAAAAAAAATTCCTTGAATATTAATTGCCTGGCTGAGTCTTGACGATCAGCCTATTTGTTTATTAGACTGCAAAAAAAAAGCACCCATAATCCGTTTCTCTTTGCCTTTCGTCTGCCTGCATTAATCTCTATTTCTGTCCTTTTTATTCGCTCCCCTCCCCCATCTTCCTCTCCTATGGAACATATTGGTTTGTATTTTATTTCCAAGGGGAAAAAAGCTTTTTTTTTTTTTTTTCGTTGGTGTGGCTGTGTCAACTGATATTGAAGCTCTAATATCTGATTTCTCATGCTGCATTATTCACATCCCTGAAGATTTATAGCCCACGTCAGGTTTCGTTTTCAAGCACCGGAGTTTAGCTTGATGTTCTCCCATTATAACAGTATCTGCGCCTTCCAGTCAGTCTATCCTTTTCTCCTTGGGACTCTTTGTAGGCTACATGATCTCTCTAAGTGTTCCTATTGGTCATCATTTAAATGGGGCTATCAACCATAAGTTTAACCAAAGAAAGTAAACTGAGCTTATTTTGTTTATTACAAGAAACTTACAGCTAGGGACTACATAATGCAGCCAGAAAATCCTGGTTTCACTTGGCCATTCTCTAAAATCTGAAAGCTGAAATTCTTACTAAAAAAGAAAGTGTTTGGAGGCAAACGATTTGGGGCTGTCACTGGTCCACCCAGACTTTCAACTCCCTCTACAGATTTTCTATTGGTTTAAAGTCTGGAGACTGGCTAGGTCACTTCAGAACCTGATTTTACTTACGTAGCCACTCCTTCGTTGCCCGGACAGTGTGTTTGGGATCATTCTCATGCTGGAAGTTCCAACCGTACAAGGCCCCAGTCATCCTTTCCTTCATATTGATCAGTCGTCCTGTCCCTTTTGCTACAAGCAGCCCCAAAGCATAATGTTTCCACCTTCATGCTTTATAGTGGGCATGTTTTTTTTGAATGCATCTCAGCATTCTTTCCCATCTAAACTCGCCGAGGCTTTTATACTAAATAGTTCTATTTTATTCTAATATGACCACATGACTTTCTCTCTCCTCCTCTGGATCATCCAGATGGTCTCTGGCAAACTTTGGACGTGCCTTGACATGTGGTGGCTTAACCTGGAGTGCAGCAGCATTGTAATCCCCGACAAAGTACTGTTTTACCCATTTTAACCCTTATTACTCCGGTCCCAGCCCTTTCCCCGATGTAGGCTGGGCTCTTTCCTTAATATTCTCAAGATCATTTGTACCCCACCAGGTGTGATCTTGCATGGAGCCCAGGTTGTGCAAGATTACTATTTATTCTTTTTTTTAGTAATTGCTGCAACAGTTGATCTCTTCCAACTGCTTGCCTATTGTAGATTGGCTCATCCCAGGCTTGTGCAGGTGTAAAATCATGTCTCTGGTGTCTGTAGACAGCTCTCTGGTCTTGGCCATAGAAGAGCCTCTTAAAGAAGTAACAGGTCTGTGAGGGCCAGATTATTGCTTATTTTTATTTCCTAAATACTTATTTTCTGCACCATAATACAAATGAATTCTTCAAAAATCATATAAAGTGATTCCCTTGATTTTTTTTCTTCACATTCTGTCTCTCACAGTTGAATGGCACCTATGATGAAACTTAGACCTTTCTCATTTTAAGTGGAAAAACTTGCAATATCAAGTGCAGCTGAATGCTTTTTGTGATATTTTATTGTTTGCAGACTAATTTCTGGTGCACCCAGAATATAGACTATTTTCAAAAGCAGCAATTAACAAAGTCTGCTAATCTGACACCTGTTGAATAATTTTACGGAGACCTTAAGACCTAAAGGCTTTTACGTGCTGCTTTAAATATTCTGTTTGAGGTTCATTGTGCAATAGGCTCTTGTTGCTAAGATTTGACAAAGGCTCATTGTGTCTTTAGTCTGATATTTTAGTAAAGCATACAATAGGTGAGCAGGCATATATACTTATGTTTTGGTTTCAGGGTACAACCTCAACTGATCGTGAAAGTCCATGGAACCTGATGAGTCGGTAAGCATTTAACAGGCACACTATAACAGTCTGAACACACTATAAATCAAGTTAAAATGTACCGTATGTAACATTGTTTAAAGCCGATGACTACATACAATACATACAATGCTAGTAGCCTGTCAAATGTTGGTCCTCACAAAGATATATATACATACTGACACTCACACACACACACACACACACACACACACACACACATATACATATATATATATATATATATATATATATATATATATATATATATATATATATATATATATATATATATAGGAAAGAAAGAAAGAAGTAAATGTGCTGCAGTGCTGCAAAGGAGATGGAGCCTGAAGTGAATACCATCATTTTTAACTGGTGCATGTTTTTTCTGTTATGGTAATTTATAAACCAATATCACCTATAAATCCAAAGCCATTTTCGGCAGTTGTATATGTGTTCATGAGCATGTCTTGTTCTCTATCGGACACCTGTCTTCAGGTTATTCGTATTATAATTATTTGTATAAATATTAGTATGAATAGCAGTATGTGAGTTTGTATAATGTTATGGTTTATTGCTCTGTCGAAAAGAAAAAGAAAAACAGATTCCAGCAGTGCAGTTTGGTGAATCAAGGTGTTCAGACAAGTGTTGAAGTCCAGTTACAGTGTTAGCAGATTTTTTTTTTTCTTCCCTGCATGGGCAGATGGAAATCCCTCAGCAGCTGGATGCAGAGTGATTACAGACTGCTGTGCAGCAAGTGGAAATTACTGCTGCTGCTCTCCTCTCTTACTCTACCCCTCTCACGTAGACTCGGGACTTCAGCAAGGTTGACGAGGTCACACCTCAGGCGAAACCCGGCTCTTTCACTTCCATCTGCATCTTTTTTTTTGCAGGCTGTCCCCACTATGAGAACAAGTTTAAGGGCTCTCCACCAAACTGTAGGGTTCTTTGGCAGAGTGGCTGCAACACAGGTGGCGGCACAAAAGTCCTTTTAGAGGATATTCTCTTTTCCTGATTTGCTGTGTTCAGATGCTGATTATTTTTGAAAGCCACTTTTTATGAAAGCCAGGGGAAATAAAACTTTCACATTAAAGAAAATGGAACATGGAAACTCATATCAATAGCAACTTTGGTCCCTACACAGTAACAGAGAACTGCTGCCCGGTATTTTATCCTTTGTAAGGGCAGCATGTCATAAACTACATCGCTTTAACAAACATAAACTCTTCAAGCCAGGGTTGGGGCTACTTTTTTTCATGTGTTACATGCACAGTGTAAAAACACACTACTGAATAACTGTCAGATTATATAATCAATTATCAATCAAACTTCATTTAACACCTTTCATTCAGTCATGTGTAACAAATTGCTTTACAGAGGTCAAACAGAAAAAAGGCCTAAATCCACTGGAGAAGCAGATTAAAAATGATTAAACTAAGTAAATAGACTGAAAAAATAAAAATTATAATAATTATTACTGAGATAAAGGAATTAATATGGGAGGAGTAATTGTTAAATGACATCAGGGTGACCTCCACTCCAAGTTTGTTAAGTAAAAACAAAACGGATTCAGTTTAAAGTTCTCAAAATGTGCGCTCCACTCATGAAATCAGTCGTTTCAGCACATGAACAGCACTGGAAGCTCACTATACACAACACCCTTCAGTAATTATTGATAATATTCTAGTTTATGCAGCAGGACAATAATCCCAAGCACACCAGTTGAGTTTACCTCAGAATAGCAAAACTAAAATAAGTTGGTTTGGAGTAGCCCTTTTATAGACTGAACTTGCTGATTTGCTATGAGATACTGTGGCATGACCTTAAAGGCACAGTGTTTAATTTTTGGCCAGTAGGGGGAAGTTCCTACCTAAATTATCACAATCATGCGGTATTTATGTTTTCGAGTAAGAAACTCAACAACAGAGGTCCAACTAGTGCTGTTTTGTCTCTGTCATCGCTTGGAGCTAGCGAAGAGATAAAAATATATTTATAGCGAAACTTTTTTGCATTTTGAGGGGAAATGAATGTTTTCAAAGCGGGCTTGTTCCGTGCAATTTGTCCATCCGGGCTCTTGTAGAATTAAAGACGTCATCTAATATGGCTTTCCCCTGAAAAGAGGACCCGCGCCTATGTATTTTAAAACTGATTTTCAAAGTCATATTTTACAATATCGCCAATATTTTTCAATTAATGTGCTTTACGTAATTATTATTACATAAGATTTTAATGGCTATTTTCAAAGATGTACTACAAAAACAACACACTGTCACTTTAAGGAGACGCATTAAACAAAATCAAATTTTTTTGAAAAACAAAGTCTATAAGAAGGTGAATAACTTTTTCACTGCCCTGTATATGACCATTTTCGTGCTTAACACAGGCAGTTAACACAGGTAGCAGAAACATTTATTACAGATCCCTAAATGATAAAGTGATTATTGATCTCTGTACTCCCTAAATTCAAGTAACTCTAGATGCAGCCTGCTCTGTGACCCACATTTTGGTGACCTTTGCTTTCCTCTTTTAAGTTCTTGGCACCACATAATTTTTAGATGAATGTTTGTAGATATCTGTATTTTTAACTATTTTAAGCACTTTAAAGTGTGAGTTTATTGTAGTTTTTTTTTTTTTTTTGCTCTCAAGTTGCTTTTTGCTGGCAGGTGAAGCAAGACTGTTCAGGTTCAGTCTCAGAGAGCTACTATCCTAAAACTTTTAGATGCATCTCTTCTCCAATGCACCTGTATCAAATGCCCTAATTCCCTACTCTCCAGGATTGGATTTTGTTAACCCTGAGGTAGATGAAGGATCAGAGTTCTTCCACACAGAATTCTATCATATCAAGAATTTACCTTGCTTGATACACAAATCCAAATACATGTGGTATGCTGTTAATGTCTTCTGAAGAAAATTAAATTCTCCACTGATCCTTCGTTTTGACAACCTCTTCCTCCTTCCCACTCCTTTTTTTAAACTTCATTTTTCTGCGTTTTATTGGTATGAAAGATGAGAACTTGAAATCTTTTAGCCCCGCTCACCTTACCCCCTAAAGCCCCCCCCCCGCCCATTTTTATCTGTGTTCCTACCCAGTCAGATTTAATCCTGTTAGTCATGGTGGATACATAAAGTCCCACTCACTGTGTGCGTCTCTCTTCCACACAGACATTCCCCACTGCGACCGTATACAGATTCAGTTACACGCACACAGCACACATTTACTTCAGCAGCTAAACATGCATCACACAAAGCACATCTACACTTGCTGATGTAAATCACAAAATATGATGTAAATTACATATTTTCCATAGTCTTGAGAGTTGAAATAAATATATTTTCAATACTTAAAATTTGGATATTATAAAGAATGAAAAAAAAAATACAGATTGCTTGCTGTATTATGTTACTGTTGAGTCCATATGAAGTTTGTTGTTTTTTAACCTTCATATCTTTCAGCTTTTTACTACTGTTGCAGGAAACAAACTGGTGAGCAGAAATAATGCCATTAGTATTAAGCAATTCCATAATAAATTGCATTGTTTCAAGGTTTTACAATATTTCTCTTTAAAATTGCTTATCATTTACTGCACGTGCTACAAGGTCAACATTAAGACCAAAACATAATTTAAATCAAATCATATCAAACTATACTCTAGCAGATTTTTGTTGGCATGATTTTTATGAATCTAAGAGAAATATAGCGGCTTTGAAAGTTAAAAACTAATGTACAATAATAAAAAAGTCATTTAACTTAAACTTCAATCATCTGCAAGAGGGTTTGGGGCAATATTTTTAATCCACGGCTTGCTTTGAAGGATCTCATTGAATATTAGCTTATTTCAGCACGCTCGCCAAGTCCCTCCTGAGACCGTCTCATGACCCGCAGATTAAGACCCACAGCTTTTAAGCCCGAGATATCCTTCATTTGCAGGCGTACTTTGCTTTGATCTACCGCATCGCTGTATCTAGAGCCTTTCAGAAGACATCAAGACTGGAAAGGGAGTTTACAGATTTGTAAACTTGCTGTGCTTTAAGCAGAGCATTTCATATTGCTCTTGTAAAAGTTGGTAAACACTTGTTTGGGATGAAAAGTAAAGGAAATGCGACATGCCTGCCACGGGGGATTTTAAATCATCCATTTTAAAACAAATGTCAGACATACCATTGAATTGTTTTTTCACAGTTGTCTGTGTTTACTACTTCAGCTGGGCATTAGTGTTAGGCTTTCAGGTACATGAACAGAGGATTGTCAATGCATGATGTCATATTAAGTTAAAAATATATGGATCTACAGGGGATTTTTGTGCAGAACCTCTTCACACTCAACTGAAGGGGTTGCAGCAGTAGAAACTGAAATTGTTCTTTAGCTTCACTAGAAACCATAGTTATGGTATAATTTACTAGCCTGGGTGCCAGCCGTAGTCCCTCCCACAACATGGTCTGGAAGTTCGGTCTGGCATTCCTCCGTTGAGGAGAAATTATGCCCAAACAAGATCTGTTCGAACCAATCAAATCGGGCTTACGATGATTGACAAGTGAACAACGGTAACATAATCGACCACGTCACCAAAGAGCACCTGGGTTGAACAGCCTCCCCTGGGTTACAACAATGATGGCTGCCGCTGGAGAACTGAGATGTGTGGATTCTGCCATAGGAACATTCTTAGTGTTGTGTGGTACTTGTGCGTACTTGTCTAATATGCAAGTTTCACTTTTTCGATAGAATTACTGAAATAAATCAACTTATTCAATATTTTTTTATTTTATGACCAGCACTTGTACAATAAATTACACTTGTGAAAGAAAAAAGGAAGGTCATATTAGTTTCTGTAGTTTAGGTAGATAATAGTCTTGGTCATATTTGAGTAAATAATCATCTAGTTCTATAAAAGTCAGAGGATGTAAAAAAAAAAAAAAAAAAAAGAAAGCTATCACAGACACCATGGAGGACTAGGCATCCATGAACCACTAAGCGTCAACGGACCGCCGGTTGAGGAGCACTGAACTAGATGGTACTGCTTATCAGCGAAGCAGGTTGTTGCTTTTTACCTGCGTACTGATGGCAGCGAAAATGGTGTCTCTGATTTTGCATGGCCACACAAGTGTCAAATATGATGATCAGAGCATCAGTAGGAGATCTGAGGATCAGCTGGGCTGTGTACTGAGGGATTTTTATTTTTATTCAGTTAAATATTGAACAATTTTGCCTTTATTTCCAACAGGATCCTCTCCACTGTCCCCACTGCATTTACTGCATCTGTCACTTTCTCCCGGGCAGAGTTACTTTTTTTATTGGTTCACCCTAAGCTGACAGAACCAAACAGCATTGCTCAGTACTTATTTCATTTGTTTAAAGAAGTTGACAATTTGCACAAAAGTTAATAACAGCAAATGAAACGATTCTTTACCAAATATTTTATGTCTGTAGCAGGAATATAAAGGCTGCTTCCTGGGTGGTAGATGAAGCAGACAAACCTCCGATAATAGAGGGAAAAACTTATCGGTAATGAATTTATATTAACTATGATCATTTTTTTTAAGTCTGTCCGTCCATTAATATTTTTCGTTGCCTCACTCATGGTTCACCTCAATCTTGGTGTCATTAAAATTCCTTTTCTTCACTCTCTTGGTGGTGTTACCAAATATGATTAATTGAGGGCGTTTCTGTATGCAAATGACTGAGAACGAATGTTTGATAAATGACGGCACTGAAGCTACACAAAAACATCACCACATACCATTATGACAAAGCTTCCTTATATCTATTTTTGAACTAAATCAGTATCTAGAAACAAAGCATCTTATGAAAAAAGGCGGTGAAACTTTTAACTAGCAAACAAATTAATGAAAAATCAATACTACTAAATGGCTTTAGAATTATTGACTCCTTTTATGTATTTATGCTTACGTCAATCTTTGATCTTTACGTTGTGAATCTAATGTCTGTCACTAAGTCTAAGCCCTTTGTAACAAAGTCATTGGTTGGGCGAGAGGTGGGACACACTCTGAACAGATCCCAAGTCCATCGCAGTATTCAAGTATTATTACCTATAGAGCTGGGTATTGATTCAAATTTCAAGAATGGATTTGATTCTGATTCTCAACTTTTAGAATTGATTATCACAACCCGATCCGTTCCGATTCAATTCAGTCTCTTCCAATAGATCTTTCCCAATAGTCTGCGCCATTAAAAAAAGGTTCCTTTTTTTTAGCCGTTACCTTAATTATATGGCTGTAATGGCTGGACTTTTCCTTCCAATTGTAGCTGTAAAAAGGGCAAACTATCTTCAATAATTAAATTGACTTTTGGACTTGCAAATCGATTCAGTTCGATTTTTATAAAAATCCATTCAGAATCTATTTTTTTATTTTTCTCAACACAGCACTAATTACCTATAATCATTTGGATTGTAACATGCTGAATTAAATTCACTTCAGGATTGAACAATGGTTGGCGCACATTAAGAAATACTGTTATTAAAGGGACTATGTGTGAGTGCCCCCTCAGGCCAAATGTGTAACTGCAGCCTGAATGGTAAGCTCGTACATGAAGCTCAGACATGCTGAGTGAGAGCTCAGAAACAACAGCTGATTCAGTCCAGTCCTGGACAATTTACAGATTTGTAGGAATGATTTCAACTGAGTCTCCAGGAAATGAAATAAATTTGTAAATCTTGCCTGTTGTTATGAAACCAATATCAAGTAGGGATGTGTATTGGCAAGAATCTGGCAATATGACATGTATCACGATACGAAGAGGACGATACAATCAACAAATACAACAAAAACATCCAGCTTTTTTACTAGATGTAGTCGATCCAACGGAACAAAGGAGGTGAAAACAGCCACCAACCACCAGTCATACTTTAACGACAAAAATGCTTGTCATCATCAATGTTTTCATTCAAATTCTTAAAAATAAAAAAATCAATACTTTGCTTTAAATATTGATACAGTATTGTGACATAATATCACAATATATTGGCGTATTGATTTTTTCTTACATCCCTAATATTAAATATTGTTTCACTTCGGTAGCTGGATTTATCGTAAAACTTCTTCGTTTTCTTTACTCATGTTGCTGATATCTGTGGAATAAGCTGCCTATTACTTTAATGAACAAACTTCAGTTCCTGATTTGCATTACTCTTACTTCTCACCTCCCATGGTGTGTGTCTAGCTGCAATACTTCTATATTTTCTAATTTGGCTGTGCTCTCATGTATCCTGTTCTCAGGGTTGCAGCAGGGAACGGTTTTGTGCCTCTCGAACTGTGTGTGCATACGTTCTGATTAAAGTCTTCTCTGTGGGCCCCCCTCCGATTTTAATTAAACAGCAGATGTACTACCCAAGTACCGTCTGCCGCCCTTATGTATATGTAAGTATGTGTGTGTATTTAATCCAACTTTGCCCCACCATGTGCAAGTTTTAAACCATATTGTATCCAGAACTGTTAGTGTCCTCCGTATGGCAGATAAAATATGCAGACGGGACGAGTCCTCAGGAGGGCGTAAGGCAGCCCTTCTACAGCAGTACCTAATCTAATAGGTTAGAAAGTGTAAATTGTTTGAAAACAGAGAGAATCACCTATATCCTTACATGAAAGTTCTTCAAAAATGGAAAAGGATGTAGAAATACTAGGGTATGACCTAGAACACAGAGTTGTTTATGACTGTAACAGCTCAATACAGGGCAAACTGGCTCACTCTGAGCACTGATTTAATTTCAGTAGGGCCCATCCACACTAAGAGCGCGTTTGGGTGTTAGTGCATTTTGTCTGTGTGCACCACAGTGAGCGAGAACTAGATAGGAGCTCTGCTGTGTAGACTCTAAAAGATAGCAGTTGCCTCCTGTTGCATCAGCCCCCAGTTCACAGAGGATTCAGATAAATAGCATCACATTTGTGGAAGGATTTAGTGAACACAAACACATACACAAAGCAGATAGATCCTGATAGTGACATAGGATCATTTTCATGTTTTTATCAGGAAAGCCTGTCTCACCTAAAGAAAACATTTCCAACAGCATAATGCTGACTCCACCGTATCCTACTGTGGGGATATTGCATTTAGGCTGATGTTGATTAATTTTCTGCCACACATCACATCTTGGCCAGAATGTTAACTCTCGTGCTCACATTTAATCAGAGCACTTTTTTCCACGTGTATGTTTCGTCCCTTATACATGGTTTCTGCCACCTGCAAACCGGAAAACATATGGCTTTGTTTTAAATATAGCTTTGTCTTTTTAACTCTTACATATTGACCAGATCTGTGGTGGATTACTTGTCATATGAATGGAGATTATCCAACCTTTGCAGCTCCTTCTAGAGTTACTTTGGGTATCTCAGCTGCCTCTCAGACTGATGCTTGTCCTGCCTGGTCTTTCAGTTTAGGTGGACAGTCATGTCCTTGTAGGTTTTCATTTTGCCAGGCTCTACCAAACACAACTACAGTTCTCTCAGAGATGTTCAAGGTGTTAAATAATCTTTAATTTGATTGACTTTTCATTTTAATAGAAAAATTTGTTAAAACTACCACAATTACTCACAAAATATGTAAAGTTTTTCAACAGCTTCACTAGTCTGTGGTACTTTATCTTTGTTTATTCATTTAATACCGCAATAAAATACATTCAAGTTTCTAGTTGCTGAGAAATCTCTTTAATATGGTAGCACCTATTCACAAACATATTGTGATTCTCCCAAACAGAACATGAGTTGGCAGACCTAATATATATCTGCGAGAAAACCTTTCACTCCACTTTCATATCATCAACCAAATGGAGGTCTCAGTTATTCATAAATATTTTTATAAAGGTTTTGTCTCTTTCTGACATTAGTTTTTTGATTGAAGTTGTGTAGAGTTATATGAAGATAAGACGTTTTTTAAAATATTGTAATATGGTTGGGAAAGTGCACGGTGTAACATTTTCACTGAAATGTCCCAAGTTATGGTAATGGTCTGATTCAACGCATGCTGTCTTTTACTGAGACCTTGATCTTTTACTATGATTATATCAGAGAAACCTATTTTGGCACTATTGCTTCAGCACCAGGATTTTAATTAATGTTGTGAGATAAGTGGGGCTCTAATGGTGCATCCATGTTTATGTAGAATGGTGGAAGGGATAAACGGATGAGAAATGTTGTTTCTGTGTATGAAGCCGTATTACAAATGTGTTGCACTATGCCTACAGTCCTACACACAAAAACACGGTACTGCACAGTCTTCTGGGCACAAGTCACTTTATACTGAAGCTTTGTTTGTGTGTCTGTGCACATGTTGCCAGGTCATTACAACATCTCATATTATATATATATATATATATATATATATATATATATATGGATTTGACAGAGAGTGTGATCTTCATCTCACACACACACACTCACGCATAGACTCTTAAACGTGCCCCCGACTCATCCACTCTGCTTCCCTCTGCTCTTCCTCCTATGGATCGTTTCATGTCTCCTCTGCTGCGGATCAATAGGCCAGCTTTCTTCCCCACAGCATTGTGCACACATCTGCTGTAGAAACGGGGCCAGTAGCTCATCTGCCGCGATACGCACACATGCAGATGTACACACATTCGTGCACACACACAAACACACGTCACACCTAATACTAACTACAAACTCCACAGTGAGATATTGACAAGGTAGGATTCTGCTGAAGGAGGCATGACCTCCTGAAAACCAATATGGCAGATTGACCCTGGGGGAGGAGATGATGATTTCACTGGCTGAAACCATTTGAATATTTGATTAATTGACATTATGACTTAAGGAGCTCACTGTGGTCATGCTATTATTGAAGTAGTCTGTAATATTTGTATTAAGTACGTGTATAAAGTAATGCCATTTAAGGCCATATCCAGAGTTTCAAAATTACTGAAGTCCAACCAGAGGTGAAGCCATCATCTAAAAAGAGACGGGGGGGGATATTTTTTTAGACTGAATGATTTAACATCTTCTCATAGTCAATCGCACCAATATAAATAAATGTTCCACAAGGAGTAAGTTATTATTGTGTAATATTGAGAAAAGATGATTACAATATGTGTTTAATAATTCTAACTAATAAACATCAGAAATAAATACTGAGGCAATTACTCGTAAACATTAGTTTTAAACCCTTGAGCTCTTTAGTAATGGAATATCTTGGGCACAAGACTTGACGTAAACAGTTCTAGATTTGTTTGTTTTTTCATTTTGTAAAAACTGGACATACCAGTGCAATCACTTACCATGAGCGGCTTTAGTAATGATTAGTAATTTGGGTTTACAGTGTAGGTTATCGTATATTCACAAACTAAATGGCTGTAACGGCATAAAAAAGAGACAGCACCGACACAGGGAAAGTGGATGACGTTTCCCACACGGACCCTGCGTCCGCTGTATTTGCTGCAGATAACAATGCAGGCAATTGAAAAACATTCTTTTAATTATGTTGTCATTAAGTGCACAGCAGAAAATTAGCGAGGACCGGACTTCAGTGTCCTCAGTTGTAAATATGGCCATGATCCGAATGTTCATCTTAAATTTAAATCCTTCAAATGATAAACACTAAATAAAGATTCAAATTTACAGTATAATTTTGCTCTACACATCTAACCTGAATAGACTGTTCCATTTCTACTGATATTACAGTTTTTCCCCTTCTGTGCAATATCAGAATAATTCCTTTAATAATTTCAGACTATGCCTATTATTTATAAGGACTGTCAAACTTAAGGCATTAACAAACATTTCTTTAAACACTTATTTTTTTTATCTTGCAATTAACACACAGACTTCCATACTGTTTGGACTTTAGCTGCACTATATTTTAAGCATTCGTTCCTTCTTTCTTTCAGCTGTTTATCTATTGGCCTAATTTCCCATGTCTTGAAAACATTTCCAATCTTTCTCCTCCTACTCTGCGCTGTTTGTGAGCTGTCTGTCAGCAGCTCTCGGAGCAGTTGTGAGTGCTGCTCAGTAGAGGGACATAAACAGGATGAACCCTGGAAATCTTTTTCATCTTGTGGACAAAGAAAAAAAAAAGGCGTAGAAATGCACCATTTTAAATGCAGTTATCCGCTAATGAAGCAACATTTAACTTCTAAGAACAAATGAAAACCATGAAAAAAATACAAAAGCAACAAAGACATGATAAATGATCCCATATCCAGTCTCTAACATCTGTGTGGCTAAAATGTTTTTTACTTGTAACAGTGTGAAGAAGTATGAATGTAAGTGTGGTGGAGGAACTTTGATACTGTAGTCCTGTTTTCTAAATGACAAGGGAACCTTGTTATATTACATGACATCAACAACATAAATTGGTTCATTACATATTGACGTGGTCTTCAGTCTCCAGGCCAATATCCTATGGAAATCATTTTAAGATATGAATTTAGCACCTTTGCTTTTTTTCTTTCTTGCCTATTCTTGCCTATTCTTGCCTTCTCCACGTCGGGGATGAGATCCTTCCTCAAGTGGAGGAGTTCAAGTATCTCGGGGTCTTGTTCACGAATAAGGGAAAAATGGAGCGGGAGATCGATAGACGGATTGGTAAGGCGTCTGTAGTTATACGGGCGCTGTATCGGTCTGTCGTGGTGAAGAAAGAGCTGAGCCGGAAGGCAAAGCTCTAGAGTTACTGGTCGATCTATGTTCCTAACCTCGTCTATGGTCACGAACTCTGGTTGAGAACGAGATCACAGATACAGACGGCTGAAATGAGTTTCCTACTTAGAGTGGCCGGGCTCTCCCTTAGAAATAGGGTAAGAAGCTCAGTCATCCAGAGGGGGCTCAGAGTAGAGCCACTGCTCCTCAACATCGAAAGGAGCCAGTTGAGGTTGCTCGGGCATCTGGTCAGAATGCCTCCTGGTGTGTCCCTGGTGTGGTGTTCCGGGTATGGCCCATTGGGAGGAGACCCAGAGGAAGACCCAGGACTCGCTGGAGGGACTATGTCTCCCGTCTGGCCTGGGAACGCCTCGGGGTTCCTCCTGAGGAGCTGGACCAAGTGGCTGGGGAGATGGAAGTCTGGTTCTCTCTGCTTAAGCTGCTGGCTCCGCGACCCGACCCCGGATAAAGCGGAAGAAGATGTATGGATGGATGGATGAACTTTTCTTTTCATAATAATGCATTTTTTTCCTCACTGAGTAATATGTTCAATTAAAATGGGACTTTTTCTATTTTTTTTGCTTAATTCTTTTACAAAATACTAATTTATTTTAGAGCTTTCTACGTGTTTAGGATGCCAATAAGTGTGGCCAGCAGTGAAAGTAAAAAACAAAAACATTGTGCTTCTAATTCTAACTAGATTGGTGTATTATAATTTTTTTGCTGAAATTAAAAGTAGAAAACAAATGAAATTTAACCAAGATTTTAAAACACTGTTGTTAATTAAAATGATAGCCTGTTTAACATTACAAATGCTCTTGATTTCTCAGGCCACGGACCAAGACAGTGTCAAGAAAAAAAAAACAGAGAATAAAAAACAAAAAGGTTCAGCCTGCCCAAAACTATCTGCAAAAACTGCTCAACAAATGCAGATCAAAGCTCTTGATTTACCTTTGCCTAAACCAGTTCACAGTTAATGATGTCCATTAAAGGATAGCTTATAAGAGACCAAGCATAATATACTTTGGCCAATGTTAGCTGAGTGTTTATGTATAACTGTGAGTTTCTATGCTTTTAAATCGGTTTTATGAGCTGCTTCGAACACACCGGGATGCAGAATAAAACCTACAGTGGACACTAAAGTTGAGATAAATATGTGGTTTTACATAAAAACAGGCAGCCAAAAAAATCTAAAGCAAACAGTGCCAGATGGAGCAGAGTAAACAGAATCAGATTAAAGCACACCAAGCATACTTTATATGTGTAAGCCTTCACAGGAGCAGTCTGTGAAGCCAATTAGGACAACAAAGGCCACACACCATAAAACTATAGCACTGCCACTCTAAGGACAGAGAAAATGCAGAACACTGTAACATTATATAAAGTAAAAGTTGTTATGCTTTTAAGACGGCATCTCTTTGGGTTCGCAGCATTATTCTAACTGGTAAAAGACACAAAAAACAAAAAGTGCAAGACAGGAGATCTGTACTTTATATTACCATTAAATTAGGATTGTCTGTGTTATTACATCTGTAAAATCCCCCGAAAAAAGGAAAAAAAAAGTATGTGAAACACACATTTCTTTTGCCTGTTTTGGAAGTTGCATAACAACTTTTTTAACAGCAAGCATTAAATAATTCACCGCTTTGAGCATCCTGCCTTCAAGTTCCACACTGCATGTTGTCTCAAACAGACAAGTCATTCTGGAAAACTCACAAACCTCCCTATAGCCAGCAGATGCCTGTTTGAAGCCCATGTCCGGGATCCGTCTGTCTGTGGTGGCTCTATGATGCACTAACTCCAGTCTCACTCCTCTCCTTGTGAAGGTCCCAAACACTTTCAATTGGCCTTTTCCTGACTATCTACTCCAGTTTGTAATCATCCCAGCACCTTTTTCTTCACACTTTTCCCTTCCACATAACTTTCTATTAATGTGCTTTGATCCAATCAACTTCTTTTGCAATGACCTTTTGGATCTTTTTCTCCTCAAGGATGGTGTCAGTGATGGTTTTATCCACAACAGTAGGTCTTACCCAGGATTGTGATTCTTACTGAACCAGACCGGTGCCTTGTTGATACGTAGCCAGGTGTCTCGCAAAACGGATTTTCTTTCTAAAAAAAAAAACCCGGCCAAAGTGAGGATCTGTGTTTTCTCCGCTTTCAGTGTCTGTGTGTGGATGGATGAGCCTGGAGTTTTAAGAGCTGGAATGTCACTGTCCGCAACAAATCAGCATTTATGCCCTCAGAGCTGTGTCGGTATTACTGATTCTCAAAGCCCTTTCAGTTCGGTTGTTTTAACAACCTCTATCACTGCTGGATGAAGAAGTTCGAGAGCAGAAACTTACTTGGAGGATAGGATTTGGGAGAACTACAGTACTTCCCCCTACAGGTTTATCATGTCTATGCATGTACTTAAAAACGCCTTTATCTTATGTGTGGATAGAGATTTTTTTTCTTTTAACGAGCTGAGAAAATATTAGTTTTAAAAATAAAGGGCTACGTGTATACATGGCCTAAAATACCATTTAAAGGCTCAGGAACCCTTTGCAGGTGTTTTGGATTAGTTAGAGTGTGAGACTTTGAGCCTGAAATATGAACCTTTTCATAATAGTTTAATTTTCTGGGATGTTGTATTTAAAGTTTTCATAATCTGTAAGCCATATTCATCAAAAATATAATAAAGTCTTGAAAGATCTTGCTTTGCATGCAATGAGTCTATATTGTTTATTACTTTCCTCTTTTGAGCTTAATTGCTGAAATAACCTGCACACTTGACAAGATTGTTACAGCCCTTGTTGTTCAGTCAAGCAAAGATCAGGACAGTTATTTAGAAATACTTTGAGACAGAAATGCTTTGCTTTGTGGAGGAGGAACATTACAGCACTCCTAGCAGTTCAGTCACACCTCAGAAGTGAAAACCTCTGTGGAGTCTATCATACTGCACAGTCATTACAGTGTGTGTCAAGGGAGAACCAATTGTGGGATGTTATCAGCCAAGAAAAATACAAGAACTGCAATGGGGGATGTATATGTGAATATTAACTTAAAAAAACACAGCCACATACATAACATCCAATCTACTTGTGTTTTACTCCTAGACATACATGCTTTGTAGAGAAAAAAAATGGGTTCATTAAAGTTTTATTTTCAGTCTACTCTTCATTTCTTATTACAATTACTAATGCAGTAAAACAGTTAAAGGAATTTGCCCCAGCAGATGTTTGATACTGAGGATTATTTTCAAAGTATATGTGTAATTAGGTTAAAATCTATTTGCTTGTTGTAATCTACATTCAGAGCCACTCTAATATGCAGTTTGAATTAGAAGAAAATCAATGTATTGGCAGCAAAGGATAAGCCTCTCCATCGTGGAATATATGATTGTTTATTTAGTATTGCCATTTAAGGTTTCAGTTAAAAAAAGAGACACTGATTTGGGTCACCTTTTGGCAACTATAGACCGATCAAATCTAATGTTTTTTTTTTTTTTCAAGAACGCTTCTGCCAAAAAATGGAAATATTTTGCGGCTTTTGTCTGTACAAAATTAAAGGGCTAGGAGGCTCGAACTTTAAGCGGCTCATCTTATCTGATGGGCAAATTTACCTGATACCACCTTACTTACTGTTGCAAAAAAGCCTTAGTCTTCATTCAGTTGTACACTTTATTCTGTATATCTGAGATAGTAAAGTTACGGCTTGGTTTAGAAAAAATCTTAAAATTTCTGGATTTATGGCTGCAGTAAGAGTATTACACACTGTAAAATCCAACTTCTAATTTAGTAACTTTATTTAGTCTGGGAATAAGCAGCTCTATGTGAAGAAATAATTGTTTTCAGCAAAATCACAGGTAGCCTGTTTCTCTACTGATAAAAAAACATTTCATCAGAGAGAGAAAGAGAGGGAGAGATCTTTCACAACTGTACAATCTGTTGAGATATTTCAGATTTCAATTTTTGTATTCTCCTCCTTTCAGCTGAGCCCACTGGTTTTCCTACATGATTAAGGTCTGGCGCTGAGATGGCAGTGGATGAAGACTAAATGTGTCTCCATATTTGTCTTGATTTGACCATGTGTTACAGATCACATCCTTCTAAATGGCCCAGTGATGGCGCGATCACAGTTCATGGCTAAAATCCTGGTTTTTCCAAGAGCTCATGATACCATGCACTAGAACAGTAGTTCCCAAAGTTGGGGTCAGAACCAGATTGGGGTCACAAGTATGCAACTCTGGGGTCATGAGGTTGTCTTCAGAAATTAACCTAAATACTAAAGAAAATTTGAGAAAGGATTTATATTGTAGAAATGCTGTAAAAATGAGAAAACAAGATAAAAAAAACTAAATATTGGCCAATACATAGGCTGTTAATTCTGATTATGTTGTCATTATAACACTTTTTACTTGACTTGGTAAAAATGTTTGTATCATAAATCAAAAGTCGGGGTCATGACCCATTTAGATTTTTAATATTTGGATAACAAGGTGGAAACCACTTCACTAGAAAATGTTATGTAGAGCTGATAGAAGGAAAACAGGCCTGCAGCATCACAGATGAATAGGTGTGACTTTACAGTGAGTATTACAGTTAGCAGTTCCATTTCCTTTGCTTTATACCAGAACCACCTGCAATTCTTTTTTTTGCCAGAGCACACAGTTTTAGTTAAAGGAGGAGAGGGACGGATTGAAATTGAAATTAAAGTCCCGACTGCCGCGGCCGGCGCTGCAAGTAACTGCAGCCACCACGGGAGCGAGCACAAAAAATAAATAAATCAGTGACGTAGCCTATTTTCAGGCCACCGCACATTGGGCACATCGCCAGCTGTACAACAACAAGCAACATGTCTAGCGACGAAGTAAGTAATAGTGTTTAATCAACCACATCTGAAGTCCAGGTTCTTTCTCTTCCTTCTTCCTGTTAAATCGAGAACGCGCAAGAATTGTAGATTTTCGCAGACTATTTTACAGGCTGTTCAAGATAATGGGATTAGACATGGGTGGGCTCATTTTACTTGGTTTAAAACGCTTCATTACCCAATACAATTACAAAACTGAACATGAATATCATTTATTTTAGAAATCCGGCCCCCTGCTCCTTTAAAGGGACTATATCATGCTATTTTACAGCTTTTAACTTCTGGGACAGACATATATATGCTAAAATGTTGCAGTTGGTGTTATACAGTATTAATACGTCCTAACATTTAACTTGTATCCTATAGTTATTGTTGGACCACGAAGATTTAATTAACCACACAATGCTATTATACGATTATAACACACATTAGCATGTAACCACTTACTTCTCTGTCCATCAGGCTTATTTGTTCTTTGATCCAGCCGCTGTTCTTTAGGAATGTAGAATAAAATCCTGTAATCCACGCAGCCAGACAGGTGTTTTCACAGAGAAAGTAAAAAATCCAATATTGTCAGTTTTAAGCCTCCAAAAAGCTAAAAAAATAAAATAAAATACTCCAAAAAGCGAAGCAGCAATGAGCTTTGAGAAGGAGGAGGGTACGTTTGGAACTCTAGCAGAGGTAACCCGCTCTGCCTGCAGGGGCAGGGCAGACACCTCTAGCACTCTCTTATTTTCAACCAGTGATGTCACTAGTTGAACACTCAATTGTTTTCTAGAAGAGGGAGGGACAGCTGCTCAGAGAGCAGAATTTAGGAGGATTACTCAGACGTATGTGAATTAAGCCAAAAACCACTCTGGTGGGGTTTTTTGATGAGTAAATTGCATTGCCAGATGGTTAACTCCAAAAACTTGATTTTGCATGATATAGGCCCTCAATAGTCTTCAATAGTTACCAGCCTCTTAACTTTGTGGGGTGGCAAGACAAACTGTTGTCGATGTACAGCCTAGTGGCTACCAAAAATTGGCTTTTGCGTCATGTGAAATGTATCACCTAGGGGGAACAGTGTGCATTGGATAACTAAAATCCCACAAACTCTGATCAACTTAAAAAAGGTAAAATATCAGTAAAAATCTACCTGTTACATTCATATTATCTCTTTTCTTTCATCCTCTGTCATTTTTAACTAAAACAATGTATGAAATATAATATTAAATATCACATGGTTCATTTGTACCACCCCGAGCTGAGCCATAAAATTTCTCTGCCGACGGGTAAATCCTTGATGTGATTCTAAATGTCAGGAGTTGACATTATTCAGCTGAAAGCAATCAATAGGTAGTGTTTGTCTTTATGCATAACTTTGAATGATAAGGACACATGCGCTCTGTAAGCCGCAGCTCAATATGCTGGAGGTAGCAGTGATTATGAAAATTGCAGCTTTCTGTTTTTTTTTTCTTTTTCAGCTTTTTTCAACACATTCTCATTCACCAAACTCATACCTGTAAAGCTGTTTTTTTTTCATAATATGCCCAAGATAAAGTATAAAAACTAATTTCATGAACCAGTGCATCTTTTGCCTGAATCACCTCCTGCCTTTCATGGCTTCTATCCACAGTGCTTTTTTTTTTCTTATATATTTTTTTTTACCATGCCTGAATGTTGAAACTCACAGGAAAAAACTTGAAAAACCCTTTCCCATGGAAAAGAATACCAGAGAGACCAGAAGTGCATTTAACCCTTTGTAAACAAAACAGCACTTTTAAGAACGGAAAAAAACCTTCTCAAATGGCCAAACATAAGTGAATGCAGTGAGTTGACTCACTACCATGCCCTTAAAATACATTTTCTTTGATTAAAGTCAGTGAATGAAGGAAAAACACTTCAAAGTGTTTTGCATCTCTTACTTGAAAGTCCTGCATATGAAAGGCATTGTGTCCCGCTAATGCCAAGAACACTCATGCATTTACATAGATGTAGGTGATCACATCTGATCCCTTGCCTCGGAAACCTCAAAGCAGTTGTTTTGCAAAAAAGATATTAATGAAAAGCTGCAGAAAAACATGACTGCACTCTATCAGAGTAATAATGACCCTGCAGGCAGAGCAGAGCAATTAAAAGAGAGTCCAGGGGAGAGATGAGAACTATTAACAGCCACAGAGGACCTTTTCTTCCCCAGTTAAACTCTTCGTGTCTCAACTGAGGCTAGCAAAAGCTGTAAACTGATGAAAATATTGCTGGAAATTGTGAAAAGGCACTAATTACAGAGTGAGGGGGGTGGATGTTGGTATGAGGTAGGGGAGCAGGAGGGTGGGGAACAGAGAGATCCCCTGTGCTTCCAAGACATTTCCTGTTCAATTTAATATGTTGCATCAGTTATTTTTGATCTGTTTCTGGCATGTTATTGTGGATTCCACTGGGTTCACTTGTTGACCTGAGTCCAAGTCACGCAGGCTATGATAACTGGAAAACCTGCCAGGGACATAACTGTGTAATATGTTCAGAGAACATGTCTTTGTCGCTCATACAGTGGTCATACATCCCATGTTTGTTTGTTTTTTGTGGAATTTTTTGGCAATTGATCAAATGCTGATTGAAATTGAGGGTAAAAAAAAATAAAATAATACCATATACGGCTATCAAGTCCCAATATAAGTTTTTAGCTTAAGTGACTGGTTTCTGTATGCTTCATCAGTTTTATTACAATAATGCAGACTGATACTTTACCCGTTTATTACAAACTGTTTGCAGATATTGCAGCGCTCTGTCTTTAGATCGATGAGACACTGTTCTAGGTATTCCATGCTTCCCGTTTGTTCTTCAGGACAAACCACTTGTAGGTATAGATGGAAGGTGCTAGAGGTGCACAAGCATAAACTCCTTTACTCTGGTTGTCCAAAGTGACCCCCACCTGCTGTCCTTGGTTTTCTCAGGATTACTTATGCTTAGCTGATTGTTTTCCTCTCCTAAAAAATAAAGACACCTCAATCTAGATGCTAAAGGTTAATAGTAACCTCATAAACCTTTTCCTTCATATCATTAGAGATTCATCCTGGAAACTTGAAGGTGCCTCACAGCTGCCATTCAGTCGTTAGCCAACTATAGTCATGATTCGCAACCTTTTACTACGAAGCCTTTTTTTGGCTATTTGTTTTCTTATTTCAGGATAATACATATCAAATAAGTAATATGTATTTAGTAAATTTGAGCACTTCTTTGATCAGATCAGAAATCAGAATGTTTGCAGCAATAGGGTGGTTATTTACCAGCTTAATATTGCTGTGACTTCAAACTTTTACATTAACATGCATGTAGCTAATTGGAAGACAAACTTCAGTTATTCGCTGCCATTTTAGTGATTTATAAATAAATAGCCTGGATATTTAGCTGTCAGTTGCTGGTTACTTAGCAAACTCAAATATTCTGGATATTTATTTGACCTACCAGCACTTGTCATTGCAACTGATCAGTATACACATGAGATATATGCAATTTATTAATCTTATCGTTTTAGCAAACATTGTAACAAACACAAAATTCTAGCATAGACATGTTTTTCTTCATTGTTTACCCATAGAATTACAGCATAAATATTGAGAAATCATAAAGTTATGCAAGTTTTACTTCAAAAATTATTGAAAGATTGTAGTAGCTCTCTAAAGCTGGCCAACATGGGATCCTATCAAAAATATTTTACACCATATATTACTTTTTAAATCTAGTATTATTTTATTATAGTTTAAGAATAATTAATACCATAGATTTTAATTAATAATTAAACTATTATTTTTTGCAGATTAAAAAACGTTATCTAGAAATGCCCATACAAGAAAGAACATCTCCATATTCATTAAAACCAACCTAAACAGAACCGAATATTTTCTTATTTCTATAAAGAATAACGGGCTACCAAGAACTTTCTGCAGCATTTGTACCAAAACCACCTGACTAGGTTCTTACACAGAAGCAGAGTGGAATCCACAGGTCAGCACAGTTAGTTCAGAAGCTACAGAGAATCATTCTAAATTGCTTTTGTGCGAAAGGTTACCGCTACAAGGTCAAGCATCAGCATTATTTAAAATGTCACTGATACGATAAGGGCACGTTCCTAGAGTATGCGTTTGTGTGCCCTGGCTCATGAGCAAGCATGGCAGTGGTTGAGAAGAGCTATCATAGCTTGGCCTTAAAGTCACATTTAATTGGTGAATTCCCCTAAGTAAATAAAAAAAGGTGACATTTTCTCTTTGGTACCTGGACTAGAATCCTAAAACCGATGGGCTGAGGTCCCTGAAATGTCAAGGAGGAATAATTTCCATCACATACTCTGCCAGCTTTCTGTACCTTGCCTCTGCTCTGCTTTGGGACACCCACAAAGGTCATCCGTGCGTTTGACTTATTTTGTGTCAACATTTGGTTGAGAATCAATCACAGCTTCCGTGATCAAAGATAAGTAGGCCACTGTTAGATTTTGCCCTCCGCTTGGTGCAGACTACTTGTCTTTTTGATGTATTGAAGCATTAAGACTTAGATGTCGGATTTCTACCTACTTTTGCATCATCCACGGTTAGATTGTTCTCCCGCTTACACTTACAGAAGTACACGTTCACACACTCACAAACACACAGAGACTGAAAGCCCCCTTGGCACAGTAAACAACTTTAAGCACCCAGGAAAACAAACAGATAAAAGCACGCCTTTGACATGAAAACATGACAATTTCCCTCTAAGAACCTCTCAGAAAAATAAAATCCTAGGAGAGAGAGAAGGGCTTTGCTGACAAGAACAGACACCATTGAATAAATCCATGTTATTTATCATCTGGCATAGCTGTATGGCCGGCTTTAGGCCAATACGCCCAGAATTACCTGCTGCAACATCAAAACACTCCCTTGTAATCATCCAGCTATTCTAAACTGCAAAGCATCTTAACAGAGGCAGAACATTTGTTCGTTACTGCTCTGATTTCTAAGGTAAAGGCTACAAATATTTAACGCGTTCCCTCTCCCTGCCATCTTTTGTCTTTGGTTCTCCATCTGTACATGTATAATGGCATCTCAGATAATGCTAATCAAATCCTGTGCGATCAGGTTTGATGCTTTCATTGACAAGGATTTGTCAACGCTGGATTCTCACCAGGAAAGACTTAACATTTAGAATGGAGTTGGAACACCTCTCCTCCTAAAACCCTTTCTTGTTTTAGGATTTTCAGACTTGTGCTTTGGTAGGCTGAAGCATAAAGTGAAGGCTTTTTTCAACCTTTGATGCGAGTGTTGTGGAGGTTGATAAATCTATGTGGGCGGTGGTATACATTGGGAATGGTTTGTGCATGAAATGCATCCAATCGCCTTACCAGGTATAGGGTATATGTGCTTGTGTGGGTTTCCAGAAAACTTCAACAAATGGATAATATTAACAGATGAAAATAATTGAGTTTTTGCGTTCGAGCTGCATTGCAGTCAATTTCTGAGAGTGAGAGTAATGTATACTGCATCATATAAAATCTCAAAATAAAAATCTCACCCAGAGAGAGATTATGAAACTCAATTGTGGAACATTCTTATTGCAAGAAGCTTCAAGACAATTCTATCAATTTACAATGGCAAAACGTTTGAGCAAAAAACAAAAAACAAAGTCTAATTCACTGGGAATATGATGTATTGTGATTAAACCAAAAGTTTTATTTATTTTATTTTTTTTCCAGAAGACTGGTATCTCCAAAAAGATTATGAAATAATAAGGAATTGTTACAAAATATATTTAGATTTTAATGAAGGCATGTTAAAAATTATTTATACCTTTCTCAATAAGAGCAAAAAAAGTAGGCTCCTATTGGCATTCCAGAGATCACATCCTTATAATTGGCAACCAGCTTTTTGCATGTTTCCACTATATTTTGATCATGAATCTTTGCCAGTGAGTATCCAGTTTTTGTGGTTGGAAGGCTTCCTTGCTATTACCCTAATCTTTAGCTCTCTAAACTGATTTGCTATTAATTAAATTCAGGACAACAAACGGAAGTCTGAAGAAACATTTGATGAAATTAAATGATGACTTTAAACCTAGCTCTACCTTAGGTATGAATACGCGGGGGCTGTAAGTAGGTAGTGTTTGTTCTCTTGCGTATGTGGCTAATGGAAAACTTTAGATGAGACTTCGCATTGTTTTCTCTTCTTTCTCTTCGATAAGATTTGCAGTGTGGATGCCTATGATCCTCTGAATAGATTCTCCTACCTGAGTTGTTCATCTGTGCATCTCCTCCAGAGTTACTTTAGACTTTTTGAGTGATTCTCTTATTAATAGTCTCGTTGTCTGGCCTATCCGTTTTAGTGGATGCCAATTACTAGCAAAGCTGGCAGTTATCCAACTACTACAGTCCTGTGTGAGATAAATTATTGTACAGATATGAATAAATGTATCTTATACTATAAATGTTTTTCTTGTAAAACAAAAAAACTAAAACCCTGCATGTATAGTTTTCTTCCATTTCATACTTATGCAATAATTTGTTTATGACATATATTGTTATTAAAAAAATCCCACATAAGCTGGTTTCAATGATGTAACAAAATGTAAGAAAAGGGCTGCCAATACTTTTGCAAAACCCTTTTCCAACGGTGTTTTAGAACACTGTGTGCACCAACTCATCTGTCTTGTGACTGATTCAAACTCTCAAACTGAATCAAACTCAGTGCCTTGCTATTTAAAACAACAACAACAACAAACAATCAGGCAGATAGACAGCCTCCAAAATTAGATGCACACTAGAGATCCATTATCTCATCTCATATTTAACAAGTAGGTGCCTGATTAACAAACAAGGGGTTTTAACAAGCGTTGATTGTTTAATGATGGGCTGCATTAAGATTTGTACTAAGCTGAAGCTGATGATCAGGATTTTTAAAAGAAAAAAATTACATTCAAACTCTTAACAGTCAATTTTTTTAACTTTATTGTCAGACCAGACTTAGCCAATCAGCATATTTGCTCATTAGTTTAAAAAATATGATGATTGTTTTAAATAGAGGTTCATCAGCTTAAAGAAAATCTGTAAATGATATACTTTTATACCACATATGTGTGTCCCAGGACTGACATATAATTAACAAGCTTGGAACATGTCAAATAAAGAATAGGAAGCCACCATTACCATGATTCTTAAATGCATATGGTCAAATTTTACTACATGCACAAAAATAAATGGGTACTTAATTCCTATTTTTGTACTCTGTTACATTCTGCATGAAGTGTCATATAGATTTTTCTCATTAGAGGGCAAAGAGGTGAGACTTACTCAGACAGACCCTAAAGACTTCGGTCTCTGGTAGCCCGTGTATTGAAGTGTTGTGTCTGAAGCTCCTGAACTCCTCTGCTGCTTATCATCAAACAGACCAGTGGCCTGCAAGATGAGAGAGAAATAGAAAGAGGCGCCTTCAGGCATCTCAGCCTCTCTTTCATCTCCTTCATGAATGTCAGTCATCTTTAAATAGCCGAGGTAAATCCTGTGTGTGATCCTTTAAAAGAATCAAAGTTTTTATATTGCTAAGTCCCTCTGATATTATAAAATGTAAAAAAACAAATGGGCTGAAATTAAACTGCACTATTTCCTGGCATCTACAGTACACATGATGACTCCAATAGAGCAAAGCTTTGGCAGCATGGCCGTCTTAGTATTGGTCTCAGCAGAGCAGCATTTGATTTATTGGGACACTTTTTACTTTCCTTGTCAACGAAAAGCTGGAAACTTTTAGAAAAATATGATCTCTCTTTAATTTTCAGTGAGTTGTATCCTTTTTCTGGATGTAAAGGTTTTACATTATTACGCCTCATTCACACCGGATGCAGCATACGTACAGTCAGGTTTCCGTACAGCTGTCTGATGGACTCATACCGGAAGCGGTTTTGTGTGCAGAACGTCTCCAAAAACGTACTCCAGCCAGAGTACTAAAACTCAGTGGTTCACACAATAACAACTACATATATAGAGAAAGGATTATAAACAAAAGCCACACTCACCTTCTCTTGCTTTTGCTGAAGAGTATCTCTATAATGACAGTACACTCTGTTTTTATGTAGTTTAATGTTATCATGTTTAATTAAGTCAAAAAAAAAATTCTTTCAAATATCAAAGTCGTGTTAACTTTAGCAATGGAGCTAAGTTATGTCCTTCGATCATTTTCTCTTAATACTAGGTATGTTTGTTATTTCTCTACCTTCATAAACATGCCAGTAAAAAGTAGACTTCACGCGGAACGCTAACTGAGCTCCACGTACCCACCATTACACACCGCAGTCGGTGTGAATGCCCTAATTCGACTCAATGTTTTTTTTGTCTGCACAGACACCGGAACACACACGTACTGATACCAGTGTGAACAACTGGTTACAGACTGGTTTCAAGTAAACTGCACATTGACTTGAAAGTCATGGAACCTAAAGTGTAAACCAGTCTTGCCTGATACATAAAGAAATCAGAATTTCAATAAGACACTTTCTTAATGTAGTCTTTTAGGTACTCTGTGTCTCACCCAATAAAGAACACCAGTGGCTTAATGCTTATTTGTTTAGCTCTGTTTTTCTCTTAAATGAGGCCACTAATGGTTTGGATTGATTTGATTGATTTGATTGCATATTTCTGAATATTCATTCAAACTTTTCATCGTGCCTTAAGATTTATTTTGTTGCCAACTGGTGATATGCAGTATAAAATAAAATTAATTGAAAGAAAACATCAGAGTTGCCAAGCGTCAGAGTTGCCAGAGTTGACAGCATTGCTGTGTTAAGATGGTAAATTGGCTATACTTAAACTGATTACACTACTATTGCACTTTAATTTAAATATATTTTTATAAACTTTTAACTTAGACCTGTAGCAAGCTTAGCCAACACTGTTCTATCTCAATATAAATCCTGGGCTCAGAGGTTTGATAGGCAACCTGAAATTACACACCGGGCAGATCAGGGATAAATCGTGGAATATATTTTAAGTTTTGTTAGATTATAAAACCTTCCTTACAAAAGAGTGACAAGAAATAAGCCCTTGTTGATCAGTAGCCATGACAAGTGCCTTTTGAAGTTTACAACAAGCCATGTGAGACAAAGCTGTTATGTCTTGGACCAAAATAAAAATTTCTGACCTAAAGTCTGAATGTTTGTGTGCAGGAAAAATATGACCATAGAATGACTTGAGACATCATTGTAAACATACAGTAAAACAGGGTGGTGGCAGCATTATGCTGTGGGGATGCTCATCTTTAGCAAAGAAAGGGAAGAAAGAAGATCTGTAGTTTGTTCTCCCAGCTCCAGATTACCTTCCGACCTCCTAAACTATTTCCTTCAAAAACTGTGTAAGTTTACCAAGAAAAACGGATGCTATTTTGAAGGCAACGGGTAGTCACAGCAAATACTGATTTGATTTTAATTTCTCTTTTGGTTTATGCACAGTTATTAACCATTCCATTTTAAAAATATTATTTGTTTACAGCATTTTTCCACACCTCACTAAAACTTTTCCACAGTACTGTGTGTCAAACTTAGAGTAAAACCTGTGACACACTGCATAGACACGAGACTGGGGTGGCACTCTAACATATAGCTGGAGCTAAAATGAAAAGGCTTAGAACTGCCTTGTATAGAAATCTCACTTTTAATTTTTGGTTTTTAAATTATAATACTTTTACACTCTGAAGATGTATGGGAGCATCATTTCTCAAGAAATTTCAAAGCCTTTCTGATGGCAAACAATATAAAGTTTTACAAATGCATTAACATATTTCTTTGATCACTTAAAAACTGCTATCACAATAACATCCTTTTCGCCCTCTGTCTACAAAATGGATGATACCACAGCAAACGGAAGAATCCAAACTGAGTAAAATGACATATTGTGGGTTGCAGGGGTTATGCCTTACTGCTCCGCTGCTACAAATTCATCATGTTTGTGACAAGTGGAGGATGATGTTTTTAATTGCTACAACCTTCAGTGGCACTGAAGCCCAGTCCTGAGGGACGAGAAGGATGTAAGATCCAGTGTGTGTTAAAGAGAGAAAATGTGTCTGCATGTGTAAAAAATTAAAAATCTTGGACCTTCTTGATGATCAGATTATTGGCAGACAAGACGTTACCTTGATAAAATATTACATTACAGGTCAATGGATCTCATTTTAACAGCCAGGGTTTATATCATAAAGTAGCTTGTATCTGAGTAATAGAAATTCAAAGATGTTTTAATATGTTTTACTGCTATCATATCATTTTAGAAAGAAGAAAAAAAAAGGATCCTCATTTGTTTTTCTCTTTGAAAAAAAAAAACTGCACCTGACAGGTTCACCATTTCTTTCTGCACAGTTTCCCTTTCAACATGCATTAGAGCTCCTTGCTAATGTATCTCACCCTCTCAGACATAAAGTTGCACACACATGCCCCCTTTTACTAATGAAGCTTACCTCAAATGCATTTGCATCTTTCTAAATTAGGTTGATTATTTCACTGTAATTAGCATAAGCGTATGGAAATTAAATTGGCCATAGTGGTGTGGCTGCCTCAAGGTGACAGGCTGCAACTGATGCTCTCTCACTAGATATGTAATTCATCTTGGTTAGCATAAGGCCGGCCAAGGTCCTTTTTAGATTCAAAAAGCTTATGAGTGTTTTCAAATTTGACGGGTCCTTCATTAAATTACATACACTGTGATTTAAAATGTGAGCTTTAGGGAGATTAGTAGGATATAAAAATAAGTGTTTTACTTATTGAGAGCTTGGAATTCAATTTAACTGCAGGATTTGCTGCATGGTGTAGTGCTGAGGATATAATAAATAAATAGATAAATAAATAACTAAAAACAAGGCCACAGAGTTCAGTGTTGAATTATCACCAGTAGTTTTGTTCCACAAACCTCTGCAGATGATTTTAGCCCATTAGCTTGCAGGAGAAAGCAGGAGTCACTGAATATGAAACAAATTAGTTATTTTGTTTTAATATGTTTTGAGCTAAGAGGCAGTGTGTGGCATTTTCCTTCGTCCTCACCCATGGCGCCCTTAGGTTCTACTCATCAGCAGTAATAGGGGCCTGAAAAGCCTCATCCACTAATAACCCAGCCATGGATTATTAATTAATATATTCAAAGTATGTGCTCTCATTCTGACCACCCGACCACAGCCACAGATAATTCAAACTCTCTGAACTTGCTTTTGGTGAGGTTCACAAAATTCAGAGGGTGGTGAAAAATTAAAGTCCTCTCAAACACTTTTTGAATTAAGGCGTACTTTGTGGATCCGAGATCTGTTAGGGAATATTATTGAGCAACCAGCTTAAGAAAGACATAAAGTCACTAAAAACATCAGTGAGATCAGAGATAAAGTTGTTGAGATGGTTACAACAGAGTTAGGTCATAAAAACAAATCTCTTTAGCTTTAGGCATCTCACAAATAAATGTTTAACCTATCATCTGAAAATGGAAAGAATGTGATATAACTGCAAATCTACCAATACATGGGCAATGAGAACAAACCAGAGATGTAGCTGATGTCCAGTACAACTCTGCAGAAGCTACAGAGATTCACAACCAAAGAGAGAAAATCTATCAACATCACATAAGTTTAATTAGGGTCTTTATGCAATTTACCACAAACAATAAAGGGAACACATAAACATGTTACAAAGGTTGCTCCAGACCAGGGGTGCCCAAACATTTTCTCTCAGAGGGCCAAAAGTAAACCATCAGAGGGCTTTGGGCAAAATGTAACATTTTACTCAAAAACACAAATACAAATAGTCAAGTAATTTTATTTATCATACAGTTATTTAAGATTACTTCTGTTTAAATAACAATAAAATGACAAATACGTCAAATTTAACCATTTAAAACATCTAAACGTCCTCATTTACACTACATATCTAAACTTCCTTATTTGATTAATTTAGCACTGATGTCAGTGATCTAGTCCGGTGCGGCAGCAAAGGCTTATGGGATATTTTGTAAATTGATCAAATATGACTATTTGTGGTTTTATAAAGTGAGCAAATGTAAATATGTGCACACATCTACATGCCTCTTGTAGTTCCTTGTAATACATTTTAAACCTTATTTGTGATGTTTCAATTATAATGTAAGCACCAAACGTAAGGACTATATGCAGCCCAATAGATGCTCATAGGGCCCATTAACCACAAACAGTATCAACAATTATATTACACATTTATCTGACTGAACAATGTGGACTTTAATGTGATATCTGGGGCAACCACCCGTTGGGCCAAAATGAATAACTTGGGGGGCCAACTTTGGCCCGCGGGCCCCACATTGGGCAGCCCTGCTCTAGACAGATGAGATAAATTTTTTGCTTATTAAACAATTCGATAAGGCAAGTTTTATTTTCCCACTCTTTGGCATTTATAGATAATGTCATTCTATTTCTCTATCATGTTTATTATAAAGTGTATTTATTGTGATTGTTTGGTTAAGTAAATGAGATAATTACAGTGAGAAACATCAGTATTGCAAGTTTTTCCGTTTAGAAATTATGCAGGGGTCTGAAATTTACACCGTAGGCACATTTCCACTGTGAGATACAGCATTTTCAAAAATAATTACCAGGAAACCACATTGTATGATTTTTAAAGAATGTATTTTCATTTATATATTATTTTACCTATTGTTTGCATATATTTAGATTAATACAATCACAGTGACATGAGATGTAAATTAGTAAATTAGTAAACTTACTATCATAAAACATTGCATCACTTAAAATTAACTGATACCATTGTTACAAAGTCAGAAAACAGAAAAGTTTACATTGAGTTGTTTGGTTTTGCTCTTTAATAAAATTCTGTTTCTGTTTAAGCATCCACTTGACAAGATTGGTACTATTCTAAAATGAAAAATTACTGAACTTTCCCCTGAAAAACACTGTATATATTTTGTTCCCTAGTTAAATCACACCAGGAATAGCTGTGATCATTAGGTTTCTAATATAAATTTAAAAAACAACGTTCCATTCTGGGCAAGGTTCTCAAAAAGTGAGAGCCACTTATGAAAGTATTAATTTGAACAATTATGCTGGATGAACACATTCATTTGAACATTATGCATAAGTTATTTCAACTTACAATGAGCTGGAAAAAACAAAAAAATTACAGTGAAGCAATAGTGTAATCAGCCAGTTACAGGGACATCTGACATACACTCAAAAAAAGGATTTAGTTGGAATAAAAATAAGTGGATGGTTGGTTATATCAAATATAACGCCTGGTATATGGAGCAAACAGATATTATCAGGTCAAATACTTTTTATCCCCAGTTAGAATATGTAGAATCAGCTCAGATGTCAATTCCAATTCACAAACTCAGTGACATGTTACAACACCAGGACACGATTTCCACAGTAGAGGATACAAAATCTAGATGACTCTACATCTTCACTAAGCCCAGGAGGAACTCCTCAAGGTCACAGACAGTAAATGCAGCAGTCGGCGGCTGGAGCTGAGCAGAGATGTAGAGAAGGCTGAAGGATGTAGAAAGACCAAAGCCGTCCAGTTCAGATCATAGGTTACTCCCCCATTCACCCGAAACATTAGGGAAAATGCAGTACCTCCATCTGCACCACAATCACCACAACAATCACTGCAAATTCAACTGCACTTTTTTGCATCCATATTCTCAATAAGACAAAAGTTGTCTGGCTGAACAAATGGGGAAGAAACATACACACTATGTTGCTAAAATTCTATGAATTATTAGCTAGATCACACACAACCAAAGTAATAGAATGAAAAATTACTTTTAAGCTGTCTTTTTTTTAGATTTAATGTCTTGTACTGCAAACTGACATGATGTGATTAGAAATCCCACCGTTAGGGTGAGAAAGCTCTGAGCCTTTGAGAGAACAGTCTCCTCTGAAATTACCAAAGAAATCAACACTCTAAACATGACAGTCACACTGGAGAACTTACACCATACGTTTTCAATAAATCTAATTGAGTATGAGTTAATTCACAGCTTATAAAATTATTATTTCTCTCTGCTTCACTCTCGCGCATACGGAGTTCTGCACTTAGATACCACTGATAGAACACAACATGTAATTCTATACATTGAGAGCAATGCTAACATTTATGTGCATAATCCTGTTTCACAGAGGAGTACTGTAGGTTATTGATGAGTCTCACAGTGTCTTATTACTTATGAATGAAAAGAAAGCCAAAGGGAGGGGATAGAGATGAGAAGAAGGTATGGGCATTATAGCCTCATCCCTTGAACTATATTTCATCAAAGCTTGTGGTTGGAGAATCTTGCAGTAGACACGGCTCGCATGGGTTTCAAAACTCAATTTATTTTTTTTCAGCTTGAAAGTCGCTTTCATGAGCTTTTGATTGATTTGATAGTACACAGTGTTGAGAGATCAGACAGCCCAGAGACAAAAGTTGTGGGAAGGAAACCGGCATGTGACAGACCTCATGAACTGGCTCATTACTTAAATTTGCAAAAGAAGATCGCATGGGACCAAAAGTAAAAAGACTGAATGCACTTTGCATATTGCTAAAACAAACTCAATTGTGAGAAGTGAAAATATTATAAATTAAAACTCACCCATTCCTCCACCTGTATAATATATTGCATCAATCCTTCCAGCACCAAGGGGTCTCGTGCATATTCTCATGGATGTCATTCCATTCAAAATATGAATAAAGTGGCTGATTAACACGACATTTGCTGCCCTACTGTTTCTGTGAATCACTGTTGGTCAGACAGGAGAAAAGTGTTTTTACATATTTAAAGTCTTGTTTTACTTGAATTTCAATCCAAGAGTAATCCTATTAAGCTTGACAAACTTTTCATTTCGAGACCAAAAAAAAACTGTTTTATGTCTTCATTGTGTCAGAGGTAATTGTAATATTAAAAACCAATCCAAACATCTTTCTACAAATTCAAAACTAGTGGGGTGGCAGCAGGCAGGCAGAGATTAACAACAGAACGGCGACTTAATAGGAAAAGTGCTAAAAACAATCATGAGCATATTTATGAAGTTATTTTCGGTGGTCTAATGTGAGCAAATCTGAGAAGGAAAAACAGAAAAACTGACCTGCTGCACTGCTGGCTTGTCAAAAAGCAGGTAATTCGTTCCCTGAGTTAACGAGAGCTGTCTGATTTGTTTTTTTAAAATGAAAAATAATTCTTCCAAATAAATGTATTTTAATTGTATGTAAAATCATGTTGTTGCTTTTTATATTCAGAATAAAAACACTCAAACCACTGAACTTTCCAACAGATCATTTATATGCATATGCATAACCAACAGAACACAAATAAATTACCCTGTAAGGAAGATTCATCAGGAAAAGGGAGGTGCACTCTGCTGTAGCACTGAGGATGAGACGAACGACTCCAGTCTTTTAAAAGAGAGCATCAGGGATTCATTTATCAACACCATTCTGATGTGAATCCTACAGCTGGACTCTGTTCCAGAAGTTTCAAGGACTGCCTAATCTGGTCAGGAACTGAAGTTTTCTGTTCCTTCCAAAAACGTTTCTGTCCTCTTAGACCACTTCACTGCATTCTCAGCGTTTGCCGCTGAATAGAGGATAGCTCCAGCCTTAGCCAAGAAGAGTGCAAATCACTCCCGTCTGCTGGATTATATAGGTTTTAGCGCAGACACTGGCTCCATGTCTTAAGCAAATCTTGATTAAAAACTGGCTTGCAACAGTAGTCACCAACCCTGGTCATCTTTCCGGCACACCCCTTTTGTAAAGAATTGGATCAGAGCTAAAACATGCAGGACAGTGGGACCTGAGAACTGGGTTGGTAAAAAGATTTTCACTATTTCTTCTAATATAAGAAGCTTTCTTACTTTTCCTTCTTTTCTAAATGAGAATATTATATCTATATGAATAGAATGGAATAGAACTTTATTGTCCACCATAGTGGAACTTTTCCTTCAGCTCTCTAGAACAAAAACATTCGCACACACATTTTTACATGCATACATTGTGGTACTGTTTACTATGATTGGATCTCAGTCTTTACACTAGTTAAGAATCCTTACAGCAGTTGGAATAAAGGACTTATTTTATGTGTTTTGTTGCCAAAGGCACCCCTTAACGCTTTTCTGAGCTCAGGGTTTCAAAGTGGCAAAAAAGTGGGTGGCTACTGTCCTTGTCCTTTCAGCAGCCAGTTGGGAGATAATGTCTGCCCAAGAAACAATTCTGAAGAGTTTGCCCTTAGATCTGCAGTTTTAATGACCAAATCATGCTGGAAGATGTCGAGTCAAAATACTCTCAACAGTTGTTTTTTGCACAAACTCTGAAGTTTGCTGACTGACCCCTAGGCTTCTGAGCTTTCTTAAAAGGTCTGGTCTCTTAAAAACATAATCAGTGTTTTCAACCAAACGTTTTTAGTGTTATCATTTACACTGTTGTTTTATTTGTTTTGACTTATACAGAAAAATTCACATATATTATTAAAATGATCATAAATCCCTGGTGACTCTACCCCCCCTCTCCCCCCCCCCCCCCAAAAAAAAAAAAAAATAATAATAAATCAATTAAAAGCTAAAAACATCAGGAATAGATTTGCATTCCAGTTAGAAAATTCAGTCTTGTGTTTCAAAAAGAAACGCAGATAATCAAGCTTAATCAGTAAGTACATGCTACAACAAATTTAAAAACACAGCCAGGCAGAAATCTAAATGGAATAAATAACCATCTGTCTCTGAAGGCTCGCTCAAAAGTCTGAAACTTGTTTGACAAACTAGAATATTTTCCATCTTTGAATTTTTCTTGTTTGGTCTTAAAACTAGACCAAATTCTTTTTAGATCACAGTTTAGATTCCATAAAACTGACAATAATAAACAAGATATTCAAAGACTGAATAATTTTTTTTTATAGATGACAAATTTTGTAAAAAGAGCTAATAATTAATCATCATTAATGAGTTTGCTTAATACCTCTGAATATAGAAAAATATATTGGATAATAACTTATATTTCGTTATCTTTTCTGTTGTGGCTGAGTGAGGGAGAATTGAAGCGTAAAAGCAGTTTAAGTGGTCGCTAAGATTAGAAAACTGCTGTCTAAACGCAATCCATTTACAGTTTAAGCTGCTTGAGAATCAATCATAAGATACTACATTAATAAAATATTAGAAAGAAATTAGATCATAGAAAGTGATAAAAACTGAACATGTTCAGGATTTGCTCCCCGTCAGCTCAGTTAGAAACATAAAATATCAACCAGTCAAACTATTACAGGGCTGCTTTGTGTTCTGTTATAAATATCCCTTGCTCATCATACAGACAAGAAAAATACTGGATTTTCCCTCTGTGAAAAAAATAATGAAAGATTTTTCAGAACGTCCTGCTTTGTTTAAATTGATGGAAAACATCAAGGGAAAGCAAAAGGACTATTGCAATATATTTGTATGTACTTAGTCCAAGATTTGTATGTAGATATACTGTATGTCTGAATATGTATGAATGACTCTTGGTTGATTTGTGACCCATGCTGTTGTGGTCCATCTGTTATACTATATTGATTTTGTAAAGCAATGACTAATAAAGCTAATAAAAATGATATGGGAAAATACAGGATTTTCACCGGTTGCTTTGTCATCATCTAAATGAATGAACTAAAGGGAATCTTTGCAGTGAAAGAAACACAGTTTTGAATCCTAAACAATAAAATATATGGAATTTAGCATAGAATGCTAGTCATATGTTAATGTTGTTATTTAAGGTAAATTAAGAATTATAAAAGTTGAGGTGCTGCACAGTAGTTGGAAGCACTGTTTTCTTGCAGCAAGAAGGTCCTAGGTTTGAATCCCAGCCTGGGGTCTTTCTGGAGTTTGTACTTTCTCCCTGTGCATGTGTGGGTTGTCTCTGGGTACTCCAAAGTCAAAATACATGAATGTCAGGTTTATTAGTCTTTCTAAATTGCCCTTAGATGTGTGTTTCTGCATGCATGGGTGTTTGTCCTGTGTACCACTGTGTTGCCCTGTGATACTCCGTCTCTCACACGATGACATTGTGATCTATAGTGAGAGCAGGGTGGAGGTAGAGAAAAAGCTAGAGAGATGGAGGTATGCACCGAAAAGAGGAGAATGAAGAGTAGATGGAGAAAGACAGAAAATATGTGTGGAAATGAGAAAGACACAAGTGGAACGGTGAAGTTACAGAGAGTAGAAGTGAAGAAGGTGCAGGACTTTAAGTTCTCGGGGTAAACGGTCCAAAGCAATGGAGAGTGTGGAAAGGAGACATTAAAGAGTCAAGTGTGATAAAGGGTTTCAGCAATTAAAGAAAGGAAAGGTCTACCAGACAGTAGTGAGACCAGTGATGTTGTACGGTCTAGAGCCACTTACAATGAGGAAAAGACAGGAAGCAGAACTGGAGGTTGCAGAATTTAAGATGTTTAGACTATCTTTGGGAGTGATGAGGATGAATAGAATCAGGAATTAATACATCAGAGGGACAGCTCATGCTGAATGTTTTCGGGATAAAGTCAGGGAGGGCAGGCTGAAGTGGTTTGGACATGTTCAGAGGAGAAACGATGATTAAATAGGTAGAAGGATGCTGAGGATGGAGCCACCAGGCAGGAGGCAGAGAGGAAGGTCAAAAAAGAGATGTATGGATGTGGTGAAAGAGGACATGAAGTTAGTTGGTGTGACGGCAGAGGATGCAGAAGATAGGAACAAATGGAGACAGATGAATTCGCTGTGGCGATCCCTGCAGGAAAAAAATGGAAAGAGAAGAAAAAGTAAAGGGAGGCTCCAGTGGTGTAGTTGTTGGCACTTTCTACCTTACAGCAAGAAGGTCCTTTTATAGATCTAGCTTTCATTTTTTACCTCCTTAATGTTTAGGTTTTCTCTGGGTACACCATAGTCTCAAACATATGGAAATTAGTTTTATTGTTTTTTTAGATTTATTGTTTAAAACTAAAATTGATTTTTGAATGAAATGACTTCTAGACTTTGCCCTGTTGTCTCGAACGGATGAATTGCTCAAATTTTAGGAGATACCGGTAATTGTGGCAACACTGACTGCTAAGAATATCTGAACATAGGTTAATTTGCTCTAAGAAATTATTCAGTGGTACATTACCTCCTGTTCTCAGGCATCTGCTTCTTGATTCTTTTTAGCACGGTATATATTATAAGGGCTCAGTGGTAGAGTTGTTGGCTTGTGACCCAGAATTTGGGAGTTTGATTCCTGCTTCTGCCTGCCACATGCTGTTGTCCTTGGGCAAGACACTTTACCTACCTTGCCTTTGGTGGTGGTCAGAGGGTACTATGGCACCAGCGTTCAGCAGCCTTGCTTCTGTCCAAATGCCCCAGGGCAGCTGTGACTACAATGTGGCTTCCCTTCACCAGTGGGTGAATGACTCAATGTTGTGTGAAAGGCTTTGGGGTCCTCTGTTCTTGATAAAGTGCTATAAAAGTACAGGCCATTTATCCAATTTCCTCAGTAACTTCTCAAAGTAACTACTCTTTTTTTCTCTGTCAACATTATAGAAAACTCTTTTTAACAAATATCTACTGATCCTTTTATATAACAATATATTGTGCTACTAGAATAACTTTGTCGGATTAAAAGAAGCATTTGTTGAATGTTTGCAAATTCATCACAGTTAATTGGAAAATCTATGACAATGTCATCAGGAATTTCAGTCCTTTGACACTAAAGGAAAAAGGAGTCTTTTCTTTTGAGACTTCTATTGTACATTGGTTGTGTTACACTGAAACATAAATATTGCCAAACCTTCAGCACTTGATAAAAAAGTAAATGCATTCCTTTCTTTAAATTGCTGAGATATTCACTTCCTCTTTTGTTTAACATCCAGCAGCATTCCTGTCAGCCACAGGCTTTTAACATAAATGAAATGATGTATTAAAGAATATGACTGCAAAATACTGTAAAGATGGTTAATTCTTCCTTAAATTTAAACATATAGCTTCTATTATCGGATCTGTTCAATTTTCTGCTTTTTTTAATAGATAGGCTATTTTGAAGAAAATGCTTATTTTTTCAAGGAAACCAAGATAAGATCAATCTTTTTCCATTTCTTCCCAAATTCTTCCAACTGCAACAGAAGCCATACTTGGCCTTGTTCCTGCTTGTTAAGGCCTCCAAATATAGACTCCCTGCTATACGTCTGGTTTCAAAAGTTCGAAAGTATAAAAACAGGAGAAAAAAAACCAACCTCTTAGCCTAATTACTCTCAGTGGGAAGTAAATAGTTATTAACGTATGGGAAGCAGGACACATGGGTTTCAAACTGGGAGGGAGGTGGGAGGAGAACAAGGGAGGAACATGTCAAGTTAGAATGAGAGGGAATGAGGGGTGATGAAAAGGAAAACTAGGAATGGGAGAAAAATTGAGTGCAAAAGTAAGAACAGAAAAGAAATCACCTCACTGTAACAAAGCTGCTTGCATTTTAGGATTTCCAGCACTATAACAATCGTTTCATGTTTTCGCTTATTCTTATTTATCTGTCTTCCCAATCCAGAGCACCTCCTCTCCTCAAAGGACTCCCCCATCTCAGTTTTCCCCTCGTTCTCTCTATCCTTTAATTTTCTCTTCTTTGAATAATTTACTGCAGCAGGGGAGAGTGGAAGTGCGTTTATTTTGAGTGTGTTTGTGCTTTAAACAGAATGCTTAATGATCGCCGATGGGAGAGAGACTGCATTAATCCCATTTATGTTGAGACCTTTTAGATGTACTGACACCCGTGGCAGAAAAGCGGGGCCAAGGCAGTGTATGTGCGAGAGCGTGTGTGTGCTTGCAGAAATGATCCCCCATCCCATCTGTGAGGAGGAGGCCCCATATCACTCTCACAGTGTATATGTGCGTGGGGGTAGATAGGATCAAAATGCCAGCACTCTGCATATACCTCCACTTGTGATCAAGGCGAGGCCTTTGGGGAACCCCCCTACTTGCTCAGTTGAATTCAAAAATCTTCTTATGAAATTCCCATTTTTCAAAGAGTGTGCATTTCATACTGTTTCTGTATTCCAAAAAATATGCCAACAGCTTTAAAACTTTTGCATTGTAATTTGTCCAAAAGTGCCTCATGCAATGAATTCAATAAAAAAAACACAAGAAAAAACCAATTTCATTGTGTTGCGTTGTTTGCTTTAGGCGTTGGCTACAGGATTCAAAAGCGGCTCAAATTTATTTGGAGGGAAATATTTTCAAACAGTTACCAACAGTTACAGTATTTAATGATAAAAGTACAACAATAAAGCAAAAAAACAAAACAAAATAAACTTTGACTATTTTGGAAAGTATTTAGAGAACTATTGGAATAGTTGACAAGAACAAAAAACAACAACAACAACAAACAAAAGAGCCTACATACATTGAAATATCAGATATTTTTTCTTTACATTTTTTCGGTGATTTGCCCTAAAATGTAGAATACAGTTTCCAGACATGACAAAAAAAAAACAAAGTGATTTAAATCTTCTGACTAAAGCAGAGGTAATTTTACCCCTAATATTAATTATGTTAGGAGTCTGGTGTGTTTATCACTTTTGTTTCTGTGTTTGTCTTCTTAACTATAAGTAATTAAGTATAGCTTAGTTGTCTTATTTACAAGTTACACAAATAGTGCTCTTTATTAAGTTTGAAGCTCTGGGAAAAGTCCATCACAATGCCCAAATCCGTGTTTGATAAACAGAGGGAACGGATTAAGAAGCAGAGGGCCCCTGCTGGTTACCGTATTTGCAAAAGCACTCAAGGATGACTGTTTGTACAAATACGGACAAATACAAATAGTGGTTCACACAAATGTAATAATCGGCCACATGCATCTTATGTTCACTAAAACAATAAAGATTTAATTGATCTCAAACTGCTTTTTTAAAGAATCTCTTTTTAGTGTAAAAGTATCGAGTTCAAGTTTTTCTTCTTAATTAAGTCCCCTAAAATACTGCCAAATGAAGAACTTAAAAGTTATAAAGTTTTCTTCAATGTTTTTACAAACAACTGTTGTCAGCCACTCCGAAAAGAAGTACTCTATTTCTGAGTCAACATTTTTTATCCACTTAATTTAATAACCATTGAATATATACCAGCTTCCAACTTGCTTCGTTCTCTCAAACATAAATGAAAAAAGGTTTAAACACACACATTTTAAATAATAGCTTACTCTTCATTAACCAGACATAGTCCCATCCAGACAGAGTACTGATTGCTAACTGAATACTAGGGCTTTGCAAGGCAGCTGGTATTTGTATCTGTATTTGTTATTTGTTGAGGGGCGAAAAGTATCTGTATGTGTATTTGTATTCGAATAAAATTCAAAATAGGCGTAAAATCGTTTTTTATTGTTACACTTCCAATTTACGCTATATTCAATTATTATTACAATAATTATGGATATGCAAAATTGCTTGATGTTTTTCAATAAATCCAGCAATAAAAATGTAACAGGAACACAACTGAAAAGAAAACAACAGGTGTGGAACATGGCTGGTAAGATGCTTTTTGGGGTGCATGCAGAAGAGGAGCTTTAAGTTGATGTGTTATGCATAGCAAATTGACAGATCTTTGATACTCTGCTGATTTGACTTTTGCACATATGTATCGCTTTTATCTGCAGCACTAACTCTAAAAGGTGCCACATACAGAACTTGAGCCAGTTTTTCTATAGATGGAGGATCAAGAGATGGCTCAGCAGCAGACACACTCTTTTCTATGTACTTCTCTAAATCCATGTGGGGAGTTTCATCTTAGTTAACATATGATGGAAGCCGTGTTTTAACTTTTCTAACTAAATATTAATTTTACTCTTTTAACAGCATATTGTCGAAATTACTGAGAAAACAGAAGTGCATAAACATAACGAACATAAGAGCACCCGACAGCAGATGTTAATACTAATGCAGCGTAATGGAATACTCTCCTGATCTAAGTCTGCTTCCCGAAAGTTGTAAACTGCCTCTGGAACTCAGTTAAGTTACAAAAATCTATACAGCAAAAATAATCATCTAGTGAAGCTTTTTTACGTCATCATCTCTTTTCTGTTGCCGTGTGGCAGAGCTGTGTTAGTCACCCTCCCACCCCCGAATCCCACTCACACACTCACTTATCTGGGGAACATGCACTGAGGAAATACAGCTTTTAGACATAAAACCCAAATACAAATATTTCTTCAAGTTTGTCTTCGTATTTGTAAAGTAACAAGTCATATGTGCTTCTCCGAATACTGTATTCGGATTTGGCTCCACCACTACTGAACAGCGCCGTCCGAGATACACCTCCCTTTAAGGAGATATATTGCAACGAGATCTTGTTATATCCCTGACATTATAAATAATTTTTTGTTTGTTTGTCATCCTTTCCAAGCTAAAACAACTCCAATATACACATAAAAGGACATCATTGATGAAAGCGGATGTTTGGGAGTATCGTTGTGACCTTTATCAGTTCCCTCTGGTTCTCTGTGAGTTAAGGATATTCTGATTCCTTTCCATTTAAAAATGGGAGATTTTATGCTGTTCTCCAAGGTCTTCTGGAGAAGCGATTGCCTTGTGGCGTTACTGGCACTGCTTGTCACATTGGTTTTCACCAGAGGGATGAAAAATTCTAATTTGGACTGCTCTGGGTGGCTACATTTTGGAGTGGCTCTGTTGGTTACATATTGAGTTTTGTTTTTTCGGACGTGCATCTCCCTGTTTGCTTGATGAAAATATTTTGGACCTGTATACTTTTTAGGTTTTGATGCTGTGAAGTTAGTAGATTTTTGCTGGTAATTTTTCACTTTTTGATAATTTGTTATGAAGCAAAACCATGACAAAAAGGTGGTTTACAGCTGGGAGAAGCTGAATAAATGAGCAAAAGCTGAAATAATCTCAACTGAAGCCACAAATCCCTGATGAGTTGAGCAGGAGGAGGCGTGGATGCAGAGCGGTAGCAAAATGACAGAGAGGGAAGAAATTTAAACCATCTCTTCCATCGATCATAACAGGCAATGTGAGATCACTGGCTAACAAGTTGGATGAACTCCAAGCCCTTACAAGGACTCAGCCAGAGTATCGGGAATGCGGTGTGTTCTGTGCTTCACTAAGACATCGCTACAAAATCATATCCCCTGTTCCAGCATCTCTCTACCAGGCTTCCTGACTGTATGAGCAGACAGAGATCTGAAGAGGAGCACAAAAATAAAAGGAGGTGGAGTAGAACTGCTTGTCAATAACAGATAGTGCCATCTAGATCGTGTTAATCTGAAGTGTTGTATCTGCAGCCCATATATTGAACTCTGTTGTTGTTTACATTCCACCTTCAGCCGTTGCCGACCATGCATGGGATGTCATCATTTCTGTTGTTGCTAAGGTACAGACCCAGCATCCCAATGCATTGGTGGCAATATCTGGTGATTTTATTCATGCCTCGACTACACTATCATCATTTCAACAGTTTGTCAACTGCTCTACAGAGACCTTGGATTTGTTTTATGCAAATGTGAAGGATGTTTATATGTCCAAACTAAGACCTCCTCTAAGGTAATCAGGCAATGTTTTTCTCTGCTCATATTATAAACCACCTGTGACAAAGAAAACTGTGGAAAGTGGTCACATGAAGCCAAAGCAGCACAGTAGGGTTGTTTTGAGACAACAAACTGGATGACTGTTTGCCAAGCACGCGGAGAGTGTGTCCCCAGCCAAAGAGACATTCCACTTTCCTCTGACACATACCTGTCCTGTCACACCTTGTGTGCTTTATCTTTCACTTCAGTCATAGACTTTTCTACTTCCACAACTTCCTCTTCAACTAAGTCAGGAGATGTTGCTACCCCCTTTACCTAACTCCCACCTGCCTGTCTCTAGAAGTGAGGTGAAGAGGCAGCTGGAGAAACTGAAACACAAGGCTGCAGGTCCAGATGGTGTCAGCCTCAGAGTCCTAAATGCATGTGCTGAGGAGCTCTGTGGGATTCTACAGCACCTCTTATACCTTAGCCTGACCAAGGAGAAGTTTCTTGTGTTGTGAAAGACAACTTGCCTTGTTCCAGTTCTAAAGCAAAATCACCCATCAGTCATCAATGACTATGGACCTGCTGCCCTGACATCCCACATCATGAAGGTTGTGGAGGTCATGAAGGTCCTGAAGAGAATCCCATTGCCCCACCTGAGTAAGCAAACAAGAACATATCCAGAGCCCCTACAGTTTGCTTATCACCGTGGAGTTGGCATTAAAGATGCAATCATGAATCTGCTTCAACAACTTACTGTCATCTGGAAAAAGCTGGCAGTACTGTGAGAATCGTGTTCTTGATTTCTCCAGTGCATTTAACACAATTCAATCTGATTTGCCTTGTCAGAAACTCCTGAAGACACAGGTGGAGGCCTCAACAATCAGCAGGATCAATGACTACCTGACCAACAGATCACAGTTTGTGAGATGGAAGAATTGTGTGTCAAACCAGCTGGTCAGCAGCACAGGAGCAGCACAAGGGACTGCAGTCTCACCATTCCTTTTCACTCTGTATACCTCAGACTTCTAGAATAAGACGGAGACCTGTCGTCTGCAGAAATACTCAGTCGACTCTGCAGTTGTTGGGTGTATCAGAGATGGAGAAGAAGCTGAATACAGAGAGCTGGTGGACCGCTATGTGGCATGGTGTGGAAACAATCATCTTACCTTGAATTTGAACAAAACAAAATAGAAATACTGTTTAGGAGTCATGGGAGTGGAAGTCGTTGAGGAGTATAAATACCTCGTCATTCACCTGGACAACAGACTGGACTGGAGAATCAACAGTGAAGCAGTCTACAAAAAGGGACAGAGCAGACTGTACTTTTTGAGGAAGCTGAGGTCCTTCAAGGTTTGCAGCAAGATGCTGCAAACCTTCAACAAGTCTATAATGCAGAGTGCAATCTATACATCCATCATCTGCAGGGGTAGCAGCATCACAGCTAGGGGCTTAAAACAGTTCCTCTGGAATCAAAGTTTTTTTATTTATTGAATTGATTTAAAGCATATTCTAAGGAAGGTGTGGTCAGCAGGGCCATGTAGAGACCTTTAGAGGGAAAGAAGCTCAAAGTTAAAGAGAGGCACATAGAGCAAGATTTTAAAATGGTTTACAACATAACTTATAGTGTACAGTTTTGTTTACCTACAACTGATATTCATCAGAATCTAATTGGGAATAACAACAAAAATAGATCAATGTCATCAGATGGGAAACATGCAAAGCAGAAATAGCCTAACTTTTATTTGATGGGCTGAAATGTTGCTGTTGAGTTGCTGCTGCTGGGCTGTATTGATCAAAGACCATAACATAAAAAAGATCATAGGAGAGATGGTAACTGATTAAATAAGGGTTATAAAATACTGTACATTATAGAATAATTTAAATTGCTAAATAAATCATACCATCATATCTGACTGGTTAAACTCAACCCCAACTCAGCTGCAGACAGCTTTGTAGATCAAAACAGCACAGAGGGGTGAACTCTTTACTAGAGTAGTATTCTTTAGAACTTTGAGAGATTTAGATTTTTAAACTGAAGAGATTAAATAAATTCATGGTATCATCAGCAAACAGCAATGAGGTGAAACAGATTAATGCAATTTCCAATAATTTTAACATAATATTAATATTTATTTGGATAAGACTAGATTATTCATTTGACAAATGCATTTCAAGTATAAATATACATTTTTGGATGTTTATTGTTTATCAAATTATAGCACGTCCGGCTTTGCATACTGCTGCAGTCTGATTTGTTGGTTTATCTGGGTATTTTCAGCTCCTGTTTATGTGACATTTTTAGGTCTGAGCTCCTAAGGCTATGGGTCCAAACTTTCTGGTTGAGTATCTACAGCAGGGGTCTGCAACTCCAGTACTCGAGGTCCAGTGTCCTGGAACTTTTAGAAGTGTCCCAGGTCCAACACACCTGAATCAAATTGCTTATTCAGTTAAGTTCTCCAGAATCCTACTAATGACCTGATTATTTGACTGAGGTGTGTTGAAGCAGAGACACACCTAAAAGCTGCAGGACACCGGACCTGGAGTACTGGAGTTGCAGACCCCTGGTCTACAGCATTAACTTCTTTTCATTCACAGCCACTCATCTTCAGTCCAGACTCGGTATGCAGTGCTAACAACGCGCCTGGTAACACTAGTTGAGAGGAGCAGAGAGCAAGACGAAGGTAGGCTGTGCCTGTACTTTGAGGCCTGTTCCTCAGGTGAAAATATTGGTTTCTTTGTTTCAAAGTTTATTGAGACTGCTTGAGTCAGAGCGGAAGGATAGACTAAGTCTCCGGTTTTATTGTTCGCAGTATGTTGCTCACTGAGCAGTTTGTTCAGAGCTGGAGCAGTATAATGAACGGAAGTTCTGAAGATTTCTCTCTGGATGCTGGTGGTAAAGATAGTTAGGGGGTTTCGTGTGTACGTTTCTGTTTTAGGGCGCTTTCACATGGTACGGGAGTCCGTACTCGGGTACGGTATTTGGTCAAAATCCACTTATTTCGTACCATGTGAACACAGACTGTACCGTGCCAGAATACGGCCAGAGAGACCTGCCTTGGAGGTAGTATCCGAGTCCAGGTACGAGTGGCCACGTATCATGTGAACACAACCCGTACTCTGGCCGTACTCAAGACATGAGACGCGCTCCATGCGGAAATGACGACACCGCCGGCCGAAATTACAGAATCACCTCGCGACCATACAAATACCAAAACAACGCGATTCAAGCATCCCACAGCAACACAGCAGGTTATAAAACGGCGGGTTTACTACAACACTCACCCTGTAGATGGCTTCAGGTAGCAGCTGACCAGTAGACCAGTTTGTTTACATTCTTGGCTGTCGCTCGTTTTATGACGTCGGTACTTCTCACTCCCTTGTTTGTTGGAGAACTAAGACTTATTTGTATACCGCCACCTGCTGTTTATTTGTAGTAAAAGACTGAATCCCAATACGGGCAGAGATCCGTGCCATGTGAACAGAAAAAATTAGCATTTTCTCTGGCTGTTTTCTGGTACGGCCACACATGTGAAAACGGCCTTAGGCAGGGGGCAGTGAAAGATAGTGGTGAAACATGAGTCCCATTATCTTCATCCCAGCTTGTAGAAAAGGCTTCTCTGCTGCCTACAGAGATAGTCATTGTACCAGACCTATGAGCTCCTTGCATTGCCACAGACACCATATTGACACCAAAGCTCAATCCCTTTAGGAGGGTCCAAAAACGTTATATAAGCTCTTCAAAAGTTTTGGCCTCTTCCATTCTACTGTTTGTGTAATATAAATTTATATTTTAGCCGTAGCAGTAGTGCTGTGATGGGAAATACAGTTGACTAATGGCCCTAGTTATAGTTGCAGGCAACATTTTATCACATGTATTCTAGCAGTTTAGCATGTCATATTTATTATGTATTTGGTTCATTGCAAAGCCCTATATTGGTGTTTATCTGGTGTAACTGTGGGTTTGGACAAAGATGGACTCAGACCTGACATAGATTGCAAGTAGGGACCATGTTTGTTCTTCTTAGGCATGAGGTTGTTTATTTCTTGATCCCAATACTTGTAATAAATATATCTAACTTTATAACTCATTGGTCTTCTCCTTTGAAATTTTCCAAAAGTCTCTTATGAAGATTAAACATAGTACATTAACCTTTGAATGGTCTGTCTGATCTTTCTTAAAAAACGGAAGGACAGAAGGGTTTATTCTAGATTCAAGCCCTTCGTGTGGATCCTAAAGAGTGTGGGGAAGCCTGCTCAAATAATCCTTGTGTGTTTTGTGAATTAACCAATTTTACAAAGTTCCTTTTAAAATGGAATGGGTTTTGTTAAAAAGTCAAATTTGTTTCTAGTTTGTTTTTTTGGAGTAAACTTGCCTACGGTGAATAAAGAGTAGGGGAAGCAGGAGACTGACAGGCAGGCTGAGGCAAAATCCCTTAAATGTGAATGCTATAGTTTCTGTTAAGAGAAAGCCAAGCCCAAAGGTGAAACTCAGAATGGTACAGTTAATCAACTCTAATCTCTGTAGTTAAAATATTTGCTGAAATGTTGTTATCCTATTTTTTGAATGTTTTATGAAACTTCTTAGATTACTTTTTAGTCAAGTAGAAATATTTAAACATCTTCAAAGAGTTTTTTTCGTTTTGCTTTAATCCAATATAGCAACTTCTGGCCCAAGACCACTTTTTCTGAAGAACATCAAATTATTTAAATATTGGCTTTATGGAGATTAAGTTTATATTGTTAGACCTGCAGAGCTGTATTTGCATTCACATAATATATTTTCCTTCAATTTAGGTCTTGGCACCATCTGTTGATTACTCACTGTCAGAGGAGGTATTTTCAAAAATAGCTCAGATGTCTGTGAATGTGTGCGTGTGTGAAGATGGTTTGAAATCAACTTCATAGTAATCCTGTTCCACGCCTTGTGACAGTCTCGATGAGAAGTGCCATTAGCATAACTAGCTAGCTGGAGCGTTGAAGAACAGAGCATTGGTGTCTCACATGTAACGTGTAGATGAGAGCTTCTCCTTCTGTTTGATAAGGGAGATTTAAAGAGGCAAAATGTAAGTCTTCCCCTTAGTTTGCTCTTTTACTCTTTTAGGGATAGACCCGTATTCTGCATCTCATTCATGCATATTGGGGTGAGTATACACACAAACAATAAAAATATGGCCTACTGTAGAGAGTATAGCATTTCTTGTCACACCAAAGTATTTTGAAACAAATGTTGATATCAGACGAAGGTTACTTAAAACACAGAAAGCCAGATTTTAAAATAGGGGAAAAAAGCTCTCAACTTTAATGAAAGGTTCAGAGTAAGATAGGTGGGGATGAAGGAAGACTAAATTATGTATGTTCTTACCACAGCGGTCCGCCAGCCTCATTCTGTTGTCAAAAATGTTTTTAGTATTGAAAATGTCTAATTTTACATCATCCCTGGTACAAATAACCAGTAGAAATGATGATAACTGGTTTATCTAATAAAAGACAGATTTAGGCAAATACATAAAATATTTTTATTTTTTAGTTAAATAGTCAAAAAAACCTACACTTTTGTTGGACCAAAAGGCCCTTTAAACAGCAGGTTTGAGATTTTGATTGCATTGTAGTGTATCGTGTAAATTTCAGCTTTAGTGTTGTGGGCTGTATGTTTTTATAGAACTACTTAAATACAATGATTACACACCCAGTTGGCTCACATCTGAAGCCATGTGTCTCAGTCTCTGCCATTGTTACAGTCATGATTGAGGACAATAACTGTAACGGGGATGTACTGCTACTCAAGTGCTGGGCCCCTTGAATGATAAACACACATGTTTATTGACATTCGTGCTTTTCTGTCATACTCCAAAAATCTCCAAGTACCCCCCAAAAATGTTGAATCGTCACTAGCTGCAGTTTTACAAAAGAGTTATTAGAAGGATCTGAATGCACATCTGACATATCAAGAAAGAAGCCAAGTTGGCAACAGCTTCATTCTTTCTTTACAGCCCTATCCATCTTCTATTCTGGGCATACAGTTGACAAATCAGTAGTCTACCTCTGCCTTTAGTGAAAAAGTATATGCATTTACATGTTAGGCTCAAATGAGTATGAATACCTATTGAATGCGTCTACCATATGTGTGATCCTAGTCAAGGAGAAGTACATGGAGAAACTTTGTATTAGTTCCAAGGGAAAGTTCTGCTGGTAATGCACTGTAGTTTCACCTCCTTTGTTCTTAACACTAAGTCTTGTAGTTCATGCATGCCTGCCGAGTCTGAAAACCATGAGGGGAGTTTTTTAGTGTCTACAGGCAATGCTCGTGTGGACATGTAGATGATAGGCTGTGTCTTTTTCCGGCCACATTCTGATCCACTTCATTTACCAGTGAGGAAAATGTTAAAACTTCTTGTTTTGATATCATTTAGAAATCAAATGGTTTTCTTCCTCTGCTTCATGGCTTGGCTTATTTTCTGAGTAACATGGAGTCCAACAAACAGGAAGACAGTTGAGGGAGGCAAATTGGACAAAACAAACCCACATTCACCCTCCTGATAGCGGCTGCTGGCACCAAGCCATCCTGTCTGGGTCTGTCTTAGTGCATAGGGCGAGCTGTCTGCCCTCATCAGTGTCAGCATGTTGCTTGTATGTGCACTGCTTCAGGGGGACCTGGATGCATGTGGGTTTTGTTTTGCTCATCCTTTTTTTTTTTTTTTTTTTAAACCTCTACCCACTGACCATGTGGGGACAACAAAGCTCATTATACTGGTGACCCCATTCCTGTTTGATATGTGCATCAATAGTTAATTCACACACACATGCACTCACACTTTTGCATACATTTTGATTTGCACGACAGATTTTAGGTACATTCAGGAAGATGAAAGCCTAACCGAATATAGATTCACAAACAGGAGATCAGAGAGATGCCCACAAGGCCAAAACAGTCTTCAGAAAGAAGTGATATAAGTCACGCAATACTTTTCTGCTTAGATTATTTATATTTTGCCTCTTTTGAACAGATCTGACATCTTTTCTGTTTTGTTATGTTTATAAACAAATTAATTATAAAGTATCTCATATAATAGATCATTTGATCTGCAACTCAACACATTAAGCGGAATACTAATTATGTGTATGCGTTCTGCTATAAACCTTGATGGGGTACATACATTCATCAAGAAACCTGAAAACATGCAGTTTCCAGGTAAACATCAAACATTAACTTTCAGACTTTAAAAACATTTAACTTTCTCAGTCCAGCCGTTTAATCATAAACACTCCTGATATTCCTTAAAATTAAAATATTTCATGAGGTACATCAGTGGCCTTTGATTAGATGGTTTCAGTTTTTATTTTCATATCGAACCAAAAAGAAACTGTAACTCCTACTAGAAAAGATTTATCCTTTTTAAATTCTCCCCACGGAAACATAAAATCAATCACATTACACACTTGGGAAATCTAATCCTAAATATATATGGAAGTAAAATCTCATCGCATGTCTGAGTTTTTTCTCCTCAGCCTACCATTTGATAAATAGAAAACACAGAAACACTGACAAAAAGCTTGATTCAGATTAATACATTTTATAAAAGCATCCCATGTATTACTTTAATGACATGCAAATATATTTACTTCCTTTTCATTCTTGGATGCATTAAGAGAACCACAGGCCTGCATACCTTCATCTTGGATTATTGATTATCCTTCTATATGGGAATTATCCCGTGAATAAGCACATTATTATTGAAAACAAATCTTATTCAAGTATCCTCTTCAAGTTTTTAAAATGTGTGCTGTTTTTTTTTCTTTAAAGGCTAGCAACATTTTACACCAAACTCTACCTCTCCCTTATAATGACTGGCATTTGCACATAGCACTGACATGCTGGACCCAGCTGGCATTTACAGACCAGACAGAAGGGCAGTGTCTTCAGCAATGATGCACCCACACATAGATGTAAAAAGTGAGAGACATGGGCTTAACCCCGAACATGTGATAGATATAAATTACATATTAAGAAATATTACTGTATTATGCTATACATATTTAAACATGTCAATCAGATTTATTTTAATCGTCCTCTTTGCGTATATATATATATATATATATATATATATATATATATATATATCCATGTGTATGTGTGTGTGTGTGCATGGGTGATAGAGCTGTCTTGTCCCTGAGGCCTCAGTGTCAGGAAGTATCACAGCTGACAGTGAACACGCTCACTAGGCTGACTGGCCTTTGGAACACTGATCTTTGTGTCAGCTCAAAGAAGAGGAATCACCCTTTTCATTGTTAAACATCGCAGTTGTGTGTCAAAATGCAAGAAGAAGACAGAAAGATCTGGCCCAGCTTTAAACTCTGCCATTTTGTTATAACAACTTCATGTCTGTATTCTCGCTCAGCCTGAGTCCTTGTCATCTCTTCTTCTGACTGTATCTGCCTCTCTGGGTTCCTCTCAGCACTGGTCACTGCAGCGCTGGGTAGATGTTCCAATTCTTTCTGTACAAAGATTAATTGCTTGAGTAAAAACCCACCAAAAATAAATAAAATCTTTGATTACAGCAGTAAGCAGCAGGTGAAAAAGTTTTAGGTAAGTGTGGAAAAAAATGCTGTAAACAAAGAATGCTTTAAAAAAAATGGAAGTATTAATAATACATTTTTATCATTCAACAAAATGCATTAAATGAACAAAAAAAAAACTCGATTGGTGGTTGTACCAAACATCTTCTGCGGATCTAGTCTTCCTTACATCTTTCAATCTCTTCCTGTACACACGTGATGACATTTGATGATCAGGGTTCTGTGAGGGCCAGACAATTACTTCCAGGTCTTCTTGTTCTTTTTTATGCTGCAGATAGTTCTTAATGACTTTGGCTGTATGTTTAGGGTCATTGTTCTGCTGCAGAATATATTTGGGGCCTATCATATCACCTCTTCCTGATGGTATTGTATGATAGATAAGTATCTTTCTGTGTTTCTCTGCACTGAGAACTCCATTTATCCTAACAAAATCTCCAACACTATTTGCAGAAATGCAGCCCCAATCATTCAGGAACCTCCACCTTGCTTCACTTTTGCCTGACTGAAGTTCTCTTCCCAAACAGGTTGTGTTGGTTCTGACAAAAACATAAAAACAATCCTTCTTTCCAAATGTATGGCTTTGTAAAAACCAACATATCTAAATTTTTTTCCTATAATTGCATCCAAATTGTGGCTCCTTTACCGATTCACTTGCTTTATACAAGATTAGATATGTCTGTCAGGTATAATATCCATAAAGTATAATATAGGTATTGATAAAAATGTAATGAGATGAAAGATACATTTGTTTTTGTTCTCCCCATTCTCATATCAAAATGTTTAACATTAATATTTATTAAGCTGGTTTGGTACCAAAACCAACCAAGCTTTGGGCTTTTTTTCAGGAATGCTCGAATGAAATCTAGCATCACTTGAAAAAAATAAACTGCGAGAGAGCGACATTGAATGCATCGTTTCCTTCACTGCTAGTAGGTTTATTTGGCTGCAGTTGTGGCTCCAAGCACCCCCGCTCCGGGTCTGAATCCATACCTGGCAACTCACGTTTACGCTGGTGTTTGATAGTTGGGAGTGTGTCGGCCATAGGATCTCTATTGTTTCGGCGGCATGTTGTTTAGGAGTATTATGGGATAGTCTACACAGTGTGGAGACACACGTTTCCCTAAACTTATATCTTGATCTTTCGGGGTGGAAAGTGGAAAACACATAATACCATTGGAATACTTGTGTAAGTAACTTACTTTTTTATATAATGCAATCTTTTTTGGATAGCTTTTTTCCATTAATGTGTGAAGTGGAAAAAACGAATTCTTTACTCATGTTACCTTTTCCTGAACTAATATTATTATCGTTATCATTATTTATATAATCTGAAAAAATAAAGTGTGGCAAAAATGCATAAACAGAAATAACTTATAAGGGGGCATATATATTTTTTTCTCAGTACTGTATACATCATGGTGTATACATTTAAAGTCCTATGAAAAGCCTCTTAAAATGACAGTATCACTGGTAAATCCAACATAAAAGTGACTCTGTCCTTTTCAACACCTCCAGAAATGCCAATTAAAGCCCTGCACTTAATTTGAATATTTCAGATTATTATGCAGCTCCCTCTCGTACATATTCAAAACAGGGTTTTCAATCCAATTAAATGGGCCATGTGCTGTAAAGGCGTGGGCAAACATGATTGAAGGCAGAGCTTAGGATGACAAACAGGAGCAATCTGAGGGAGATGGAAAACCGCTTGCTGTGAAGTTAATGGAAGACTGCGATAATCACTGATGGAGCAATGGGTGGAGCTGTGTTTGTGTATCTCTTTCCCTCTTTCTGAGTGTGTGTGTTATGTGTATGTTTAAGAGAGGTACACAGGAAAATAAAGGACTAAAAGGATAGTGTGAATAAGGACAAGAGAGGGCGAAAATGAAATCTAGGTATAAATTTTGAGAATATAGGAGGAAATAATGTTTGTGGAAGTGTGTATGCCTGCAGAGTCCATTTTATTTGTATATATGCTCTTTGCTTGAATAAAATCTATTGCCACTGCATTTTCCCAAAAGGCACTCATGGAAAATATTCAAATACAATGTAGATTTACCAGCTAACATACAGAAGCAGGCGACAATTTAAGTAATAACGTTTTATTCAGAAAAGACCTAACAAAACAATTCATGAAGCCAAAAGCAATTACTCTAATAGCTATGGCACAGCATGTTGTGTTATCTACAGAGAGTGTTATTTGGAGAGAATATTTAATTGGCTTGTTCAAAAGCGCCAAGTGTCAGAGATGCCCTTTTACTCCTACCGTCAAGACATTATGTTGATAAAAAAAAGAAGAAGAAAGTCAGTAAATGCAATGGTGTGTTTTGTGTTTATAATTGTGGCCCTTCATCTGCCCTTCGTTCAAAACCCAATCAGTTTCTTTGCACGCGTGTTCGCGAGCAGTCTGATGCTTTTCTGTCAGATTCCTGCCTGATGAATGCCTTGGCGTCCCACCCGTTTGCTAAATATGCGCAGTGAAATGAGCTGAAACACGGGCCTTAATTAAAAAGTGGAGGCCCACGAAGATGTGATTAAAGCATCGCTCAGCAGATTACAGTGACTAAAGCGTCTCCAAAGGCATACAGACAGAGAAATAGAGACGAAGAATAAAAGGAGGGAATGAGTGAGTAATTTAGGCACCACCTTTTGCCTTTCTCTTTGGTATTTTGTCTTCCTTAGCAGGGTACAATTTTGTCTTTGCCTGACTCTTTAACCTTATCTATAGCAGGTTAGAAGAAGAACGTGGCAGGTTGAACTTCTTCTTGATAACCGTTCATATATTTACCTTATACCACCGCTTAAGAAGACTTATTGCATATTAAATGATGACAAACATAATGATTATGACATCATTTTATTGATGCAGCAAGCTTAAGTGTACCTCTTGGATAGCTTATAGAAGATCACTTCAAGTTCATAGGAACCACCCTTTATTGGAACCTGAGATGGTCCTCAGACATTCTAAAGATGGCCCCACAGAGACCGTACATTGTAGAAATTGGAAAAATATACAACCTTTCACCAGAAGCAAGTGATCATTTTCTAAATCATCATTTACTCTGTCTTGTGCACATCCATCACTGTGTGGTGATGGATGTGCAAAAATAAAAATGGGCTGGATAAAACAGTTAATTTTGTTACTTCTGTTGTTACAAAAGAAAATGGGTTTTGTTTCTTTGTGATTATGAAATATGTTCTGTTATCCTGGCACACTTTGTGCCACATTTTCATACTTTGAAAAAGAGCTTGCAACCGAGTTCAGGTTTTAAATTCTTTCATATACGTTATGACAGGTGAACTTCATTTTGTAAAAATAAGAAAATAAAGAAAATTATTTTTCTTCTGGTTTACCAACAAATTATCTGAATATTTTATTAAACCTATTTACTCAGAACTCAAAAAGCAAAATTGCTAAGGCATTGTTGTGAAGTAAGAAAAAAAAACTCATAAAAAAGCTTTCTGAAAGTCCCAGCTCTGCACCACTGGCTTGATTTTTATTGTATGCAAAGCATTTAAACAACACTAGAAAGTCAAGACAATCTTTAATAGGCACTTTACTGAATGCAGCTAGCAAATATGAATAATAGTTTTCAAATTCTTTTGCTCACAATGGTATGAAACTATTCATTTTAACACTATATAATAGCTTTTATAAAACAAATAGATATTTTCCAAGGCTAAAATGCTAAAAACAATATCTAAAGTGTGTGCAGCCGTAAATCTAACAAAAGGTAATGTTTCTGATATTCGTAGAAAGTAAGTAATGATATGTTTTATTATATTAAGTGGAAGATCAGATTTATAGTCATAAGAAATAAAACTTAATATTTTGGGAATCAGACTTCTAACACATTCTTCTACAGACTCTCATTTTTATTTAAGGTTTCTTAGCATGTAGATATAAGTTCCTATAATATTCTTTTTATAGTATATCAGCATATTAAAAAACTGTGTCCCAACAAAGAGTGATCTACATTGCTTCCACTCTCTTTTGTAGATCAACATCAACAATTAGGGCTGCATTTGATATCATAAGATATGTCATCCATTATTTGTTTGGTTTTTTTAAGCCAAATCTCTCACGAATCAGATGAGAGTAGGTTGACAAGTAGATTGAAAGGGTTACAACTTGAAGAAAATGAATTCATAAATAGGAGAAAATATTCCAGTCTAACAATAAGTGATCCGTTTTCTGTGTTTTCTTTCCGTGGACTAGGAGGATTTAAACTAAAATGACAAAAAGAGGAGGAATGTGAAGGATGGTTCAAGGAACAAGGACAGACTGTGATCACTTATAAAGGAAATAAGAATAGAGAAGGAAGTAAAATACAGATGAGAATAAATGAGAACACAAAGGAGAGAGTAATGCAAAGAGATTAAAATAACTAAGAGCTGAAAATTTTGATATTTAATAATAGTTATCTTGTTGCTTTACAGCATCCTTGTTGCAATGCATTCAGACATCCCCACACCTTACAGATCCCATGTTTCCTACTGACAATGACTTGTTATACACATTTGAAGACATGTCTCATCCTTCATCTTAGTGCCCTAACCTTCCAGCGCTATTCCTATAGTTTGTCTTTTTTTGAAGAACTTCTCTCCCTTCAAAAAAAAAAAAAAAGTGAATCAAAAATGCCATCAGCATGCTTTAATAAAATTAAATAGGATCAGTTCAATTTCAAGTTAAGATAAGCTGCAGGAGGATCCTAATACTCCACCCTGCCCACCCCCACATGGAGCCTGAAGGATGTAGCAAGTAAGCTGCACAGAATTTAGCACATATAGCACCAAAATGTTGCATCTTTTGAAAATGAGATGAAATGTTAACCTTAATTTCTGTAACCCATGAAGATTTGCCTTTGGGACTGGCGTTCTTATATATGAACAAACTCAGCTACCTGTCAGTTTGTGACAGATGATGAATGAACTTGTGATAAAAAAAAAATCATGCCTCACTTTAACTGCATGTTCAACACATAATTTGAAAAATATTTTCCTGTTTATCAGCTGGAAATACCTGTGCCTGACCTTTTATGAAGGCTGTTGAGGTTAATTGTTTTGATTTACTTTAAACAAACCACAATTGGAACCGTGTCGTTTACTGAACAAAGGTGAAATGAAAATGAAAATTATTTTTGGGGAAAACAAAGTACATATCAAGAAGCATGGAGACAAGACAGAGACATTCAACGACAGCTTCTTAAATAGTGCATTTTAATGAGCATTAACAACAACAAAAAAGGCTGGAAAACTGAGGATGGAACTGAAGAATCCAAACAATGATCAATCAGGAGCTTATATAGCAGGTGAAACAGGTGAATAGGTGGGCTCCACATGGATGAGCTTAATTGTTGGTGAGTGTGAATGATATAGAATTGGGTAAACAGACTATAAACACAGAAGGAGCTGAACTGGAACTCAAAAGCAAAAGAGGAAAAGCCCGAACAGAATCTAAGAAAAAATAATTCAAATAAACAAGAAAAAGAACACAAGAAGAAAACCAAGGAAACCAAGCATAAATAAATGAAGTAATTGGGCAAAACATTAACAACAATAATAAAAAAGGAGAATATAACTGAGCATGAGAAAACCTGCAGAACATAAACAGTCCACGAGAAAATGAATACAACCTAAACAACCACAGAATGAAACAAGGGATATTTCCAGAATGTATAAAATATCGGAAATCTTTCACATCAAAGGGGTTTGTTTTCCTTTTTTTTTTACATTGCTGTAGGCCTATACGTTTTTTTTGTGCTGGATCTCATGTATCTGTAGACCAAATTACTGTGAAAACGTCTCGCCTCCAATTGAAGTAAAAACGAATTTTCACAAATGTCCCTGCACAAAAAAATGAAATGATTTTGAGAAGCCAGCATTTAAAGTTCCTGATTGTTACTGTATTCTGTTTTGACAAATGATAGAGAATGAGAGAAGTTTTAAAGAGAGTTTATTCTCATTAAAATACATCGTGTGAGAGAGAACAGAATAGAAACAAACAGATTTAAGGAAATGGAATGGAAATATGATAAGCGTATGAAAAAGATTAGGTAATTACAGCTTCATATCATTTCATAACACATAGAGTGAGGCAAAAAAGTATTTGGCTGCCAACAACTGTAAAAGTTGTCCCACTTAAAAAGATAAGAGAAGTCTGTAATACTTCAACTGTGAGAGAAAGTATCTAATAAAATCAAGGATATCACATTGCATGATTTTTAAATACTTTATTTGTATAATGGTGCAGAAAATAAGTATTTGGTCAATAATAAAACTTCACCTCAAATTTTGTAATGTAACCTTAGTTTGCCATGATAAAGGTCAAATATGTCCTGTAGGTTTTCACCAGGTTTGCACACACTCAGTATTTTAACATGCACATCTAAATCTAAAGAAGCTTTTGGCAGTAATTGGACGCATAGCTTAGCCAGAGCGAGACTCGTGTCCCAATTTACATGTCAGAGATAAAATCGGATAATTGAATGAAGTACGTATGACTCCTCGGTGCTAAGTGAGAACGTGTGCCCCTTGGTGTTAGCCTCGAGTGGCATACGGACAGCAAACAGTTGCTGGTGGGAGTGAAGCAGACAGAGTCAAAGCAGGACATGCACAAACACAATGCAGCGTGTCTTTGTCAGTTCAAAAATGCACTGATAGGCCAATTACATTTGTCTTATATTCTTCTTCCACTAACGTGTTAGTGTTGATTCCTGCTTCCGTTTCTCGTCATGTCCGGAGGGCGGGGTATTGGTTGCAGAAATATTTGATTTCCAGTCACATTATTTGGGTCCTTTAGTTTAATAAGTAACACCAGCAAATGACCAGACAAAAAAAGCATTTCTCAATATGTGATAAAATCATACAATGAATGAAAGATTTAGCAGCAGTTGTGGAAATAAATGATATGATTTGTTTAAAATTTTAAAAATTAAATTTATTAGTATTTACAGCCTTTTTAAATGTTTTTTAAAAGTTTGAACTCTCAACTCTCCACCTTAAGAAACTGTGAGGTTGCTTTTTATTGGTCTTTTTGTAAATGTCATACGTATTGTTTGAGTGTAAATAGAACTTTTAAGAGATAAAATATGTTTTTAATACTTACAAAGGACGAACTTGTATACGACTGATTCTGGATTCATTTGAATCTTTATCACACTATATAATAAAGTTTGGTTTTATGAAACATTAGAGATAAGTGAGTTTGTCACCTGGAGCAGATGATGTATGTGTTGTTTTCAACATGGATAAACATGTTCCAGTTCTCAAAGCAGACTACTACACATAGCATTGCTGTTATAATATTCAGATATTTATCGATGAGATACAAACATTTATTCAAGCAGAAAGCAGTAAAGAATGCACAAATTAAAACAAATATTCAGGGAAAAAAACAATTTACTGTTGCTTTCTATCTCTTGCTCTAGGTGCTGTAACTCTGCCCCTCATCCTAATAAGGCATAAATTAAATCTTTCATTACTTCAATACAGGGGAATACTCAGATGACAAGTCATTTGACTCATGCTGTCACCTGTCCTGTGGTGAGAACATCCAATGTTGAAAAGGTCATGGTGTTTTTTTGCTTTAATGGACACTTACCTGTCACTATGTGTCCCAGTTTGTGTTTATATCACTCTCACTCAGTTCTTATTACTCTGTGACTCCAAATTAGATAGTGACCTAATTGAGAGCTAGTTGATACATTTCTAGGCAGTGCACCTTGCCTATCAGACAGCTCATAATTGAATGTGTGGAATAGTTTTGTCCTCTATTTGTAAGACAAGCCATACATTCAGTCATCCTTATTCTTTTTATGCTATTCTTTTTTCTTTTTCTTATTAAGCACTAATAATGTATCTACATACCCTTCCTCTTTTATCTAACAACTTAAAATAACTTGCTTGTTTCCCTGTGCCTGACATTAATCCCTTGAACTTCTTGCAAGAGGTCAGCACACTACCAAAACAAATTGCACTGATACAGAGTCCTTCTTAATTACATGCGAGAAATTATGGCTGCCAAGAAAATCGAATAAATAGTTTTTTTTTGTTGTCATTTGGCTTTTGCAAATAAAGCAATATTGCTTTGGAATTCAAAAGAGGGGACACCCCTGTCAGTCAGGAGACTTGACAAAGTACGTCCATATTTAAATTTATATCATAAATTTTATGAACTGCACAGAGCAGTATATAATGTTATATAATATAATATATATATAATGTTATATTACACAATCATAGGAAAGACTGCAGACTTGTCAAATGTCCAGCAGACATTCACTAACACCCTGCATAAGGAGGGTACGGCTCAAACGGTCATACCTAAAACCTACAAGTGGTTATTTGAGCTCTCGATCCCTTTATCCTTTTGGGAAGTTGAGTGGCAGGAAAAAACTCTGAGGGAACATAAATATTGCATTTTATTCGGAAATCAAGGTCTTAGTCAGCCTCTGCAGCCAAGAATTCAAGTACTCAATTTGTTAAAATTATAATATAATTGTTAACTGATTACAAACATGAGTGTTAACTGGAGAAACCAGAGATCTGTCTCCACTTCGTCCAGAACCAAAATGCTTATTTGTTGTCATCCTAGGTATTTACAGACGTTATTTTTCCAACCGATTCCAACTTACAACAAAGTGTTGTAAGTTGGAATCTCAGTTATGTTGATGCTGCATCAACATAACAGCATCAACATAACTCAGTTATGTTGATGCTGTCCGCCATGACAGTTATAGTTTTAGCAGGGCTTTCACTCTGTGCTCGATGGCGGTAGATGGTTAGAAGTTGCTACTGAGAACATCAACATGGTTCGAGGTTGTGTGTTTCTAAATTGCACTATAAAAATTACAAAGTAGTCTAAGACTATCGTATAGCATAGAGTAAAAGTCCTGCTCAGACTACAACTGCCATGGGAAACTGCAGTTATGTCACTGAAATGGCAGCTTGTTGTAAGTTGTAATAAACACCTCTAAATACCCCAAAAGACAACAAAGAAGAACCCATGAGATGCTCCAAACTGATAACAAAACATTGATTAAATAAGGGAGCTTTGTGGCAGATAATGCCTTATTTAGAAGTGGCACTTGCAATGCCCCCATGACTCCCAATAAATGGAAATACTCTGACCGCGATTGGATATAAACTTCTCCCGAAGGACTTCAAGTGGCTCCAAACTTGTCTGGGTGAGCAGTGAAATGTAATGCATACTAAAAATAAGGTCCAGGTTGAAAAAACTGACTTATTTAGAGAGAAAGAGAGAATATGGGACTTTCCTTTTGTTAAAGGGTCTTTTCAGTAGACAGGTGAAAATGTGGATGAAAGTGTCAATTTGATTTTGAAGTGGTAGAAGATAGAAGAAAAATATGTATTTTTTTTTAGTATCAGAGGTTTATAATGTGCAGTGTGTGTGTGTGTTTGTGTGTACAGGTACATGTTGGAAAGTGAAATAGTGGAGGTGAGACGGCAAGGCTAAAAATACTCTGAGGCAGGAAGTTAGCAGGGCCACCAGTGCAAAGCGCTGTGAGAACACCACAGCTAGGTGAAACCACCCGATGAGGTGTCTCACTCCTACACACAAGTTCAGCTGTGTGACATTATGTCAGTAACTCCCTTTTTCTCATTATGGAAGCCTGCACCCTCCCCTGGAGAAACTGTGACCTAGTTATTGAGGCAAAGATGAAGTTCATGTTCTTCACGATGCAAAAAAGCATAATTGAAAGCCAGTTTTATTTGTCTTCTGTCAGTGTTAAAAAATGGGATACAAGCTAAAGTCATTAGATGTTACAAATATCAGACAGATGCAGAATGTTTTTGTGATTAGAAGAAAATAAACTGAGACTTTCCCTTGCTGAATGTTTCTACAGTGTATAATATAGTTTGCAAATCAGAAAAGACCTGTGGGTAGCTTGCAACATGGCAAACTGCCTAAATCCTTCCTTTGAGTTTCACACGGAGTTGTGTCTGCCTGCTGGCATTTACATGTTTCTGTCTGTTCCATCTTTCAGGCAGATACATACACTGCACCACAAAGTCGACCACAGCTATTTAAGCTCCCAAGTTTCATTGCCATCTGTTAACTGTGAGCTCAACAAACACTAATGGGATTTAGATTTCAGTAATAATTGTTTAGGAGCTCATTACTGGTTAATGAATGAGTGAAAAAAATATGGGTTCCTCCATTACTGCATGCAAATAAGCTTTATTCTCTACATTGTATTTTGAAATAAATATGATCTCTACGACTGGTAAATACTTTTTGAGAGAAATAATTTAAGTTTATATTACATCTGCTAAAAATGTGCACCACTACTAGTTAAGCAGTCATCGCTTTTCTCCAAATCTGATTATGATAGCATATTTTTATCTTTGATTTTTGGCTCAGCCAGGCTGTAACAAGACTTTTGGAGATATCAAAAACTGTTGTGTTATGAGCACTGCACCTCAGAGGCTCCACATATTGCATGTCACACATGTCCACCACTAATACGGAATTATGTAAGTGCTATTCTAAATGGGACTTTTTCCCATTAATAATGGTACTTAATCCCAAACTAAGCAATGCAGATGCTCTGTCTACACTAATAAATATTCACTCACCTCTACATTCTGAATGCTTTGAGAGGCTTACATAACAACCACTATTTTCTGATTAATTAATCTTAAAATTACCTGACCACAGAAGGTCAGAGGATCATTAAATAAACAAAAAATAGATTCAGAAACCATAATACAAGGTAACTTATTCTTTATATAGCCATGAGTATCCCATAGATTTTACACTTCATCCTAATATACGTTCTAAAAGGTTATAAATTATACAACTACTTCATATACATAGTATTTATTTCTGAAGAATGCATGTTCAAGTGTAAACAGGAAGCAACCAAAAAGTATCTGTTAATGCCAGAGGAAATGTGATATATCTTCTGGTTCATGGCACCACACCAACAAAAATCTAATTATCTTATGTTGTTACCTTATAGCAAAGAAAAGGTTAGAGCTTCCCTACGCATCAATTATGACGCCACCAGTGGAGTAAAATATCAACTTCTTATGTTTACTTTGTTTGTTTTTTCTTTTTAACATTTCTTTTGAATTTCTTGCAAACTTCTGTTCTATACTTCCTATGACCTGCACAGAACAACCTGCAGACCTGGCTTGTCACTGCAAAGGATTGCTGCTAGGAGCCTCTTTCTAGGCTGTTGCTGCAAGAGGCATGGTATCAGACTTTTATAAAGACTTCAGCAGAGCAAAAATCTTGGCTAAGTATCACTTTTTTTAAATGGCTAGTTCAATATATCAGTCTGGTGTTTAACAGCATGAGCCATGAAGCCATCCTGCTGCTGGATAAATTGATCAGTCCTTTTATCTGCCATTTACTGCAGCTTTTTTTCTGAGATCCTGTATGACACTTTCATTTAATACTGCACATTTTTTCAGCACCAAGTGTACGATGGACCCAGTGTGTCCACTAAGGATATAGATTTATCCCAGCCAAATGGAGCAGGGACTAATAATAACTACAGTTCCCTGCAACAATCATACTTCCGTTGTTGCTGTTGTTTCTTTCTGAGATTTTTTTCTCATAAGAACCATAACACTCAATATATTTTATTGAAATTTTAATGGCATTAATCGACACAAAGTAGCACAGATTTGAGGGAAATGATAAGTGATTTTCAACATTTTTCACAAATAAAAAAGCTTAAAAGTTCAAAATCTTCCATGCGTTCCTTCCTCTGAGCTAAAGGGGAGACGGATGGAGCTGAAAGGATTCAGACAGTGCCAAGATTTACCTTCCAGCAGGACAATCAAACCCTAACAAACAAAAAACAAAACCGCCTGTAGTACAAAGGAATAATTAGATAATAATAAATAATAGATCAAAGAATATTCATGTGTAAGAATGGCCCAAAGTTCCAACCTACATGTAACTGAGAATAGTGAGAAGCCAATTACAACTATGTGCTCCCCTTTACTCTGTTGTTTTCTATTCGCTACCATTTAAGATGCGTCATTTTGTACATTTAATAAAAAAATCTTTATCCGGATTACAGGCTGAATTTGGAACATTTTTATAAAAAGCTAAATCAGAAAAAAAATACATCCACGGGACTTATACAGGGTTACAGAATGAAAGTAAAATATTTCCTTAAAAAATTATAGTTAAATTAAAATGTAATAAAATGTATATTTAGAACTGGCACAACACTGACGTTATGTTACCAGTTTACCATCCAGTAGTGGCTGCAGATTGTGGGTTGACAGATACAGTCTCTATGATTCAACTAAATGGTCGGCGCAGCTCCGCTTGCACAGGGAAGAATGATGGATTCAGTTAGTCAAGCAGCTGTTTCAGAGACCCGGAGATATAGTTATTATGTCTCAGGAGAGGAGTGATTCCTCCAAGAGTGGTAAGTTAACCCAGTTTAGCTAACATTAGCTGTTAGTTAAACTCCTCTGTGATAAGGGTTTATTCAGACTTGCACTGTTTAGTCCACTTTAAACGGACCAGAGTTCGTTTGGAACGCTGATCCGGACCTTTTATGCAGGTGTGAATACACACAAATGAATCCGGCTGCGGATCAGAGAACTGGACCGAGACCAACTGTTTTAGGTGGTCTCGGTCCGGTTCCAAATGGACAGAGGTTTGCTTCGCTTGATCCGAATGAACTCCACAATACAAGCGCGTTTCTGTCGTATCATTCATATTATTTAACCCACGCGTTTGACTCGCAACGCCACAAATCAATATCCCGTATGCTGTAGTGAATGTTGTTATTTCCTGATCTTCTGTCTTCTGTTTAATCATGCTGCTGCCAACATATCGGAGGTCAGAGCATGCAGAACGCGTCGTCTCCTTCTGTTTACTGCACGCATTCACTGTTCTAAATTTTCAAACAGAGCATCGCGAAACATGTATTGCATGAGCTGCTCTGACACGCAATTGATGGGAGATCATGACACCAACAGGACAGTTTTGTCAGAATAAACAGCTGAGCAGTAGATAAACAGGACAGGGCATTAGCTTCAGTCTGAAGACTGCTGCACTTACCTCTCATTGCTCAGTCATTGTCCCAACCTTGCCTCTGATCGTAACCACGCATCAGTTCCACAAACCGCGTCACCAAACATCTTGAAAACTCCGATCCAGTCCGCCTCGTCCTTCTCTCCGACTTCATTCTGCCGCAGTTCTCGCTGCTGGCTATTAGCCCCGGGGCTAACTCCTCCAGCAGCCCTGCTACAGCTCTTCTTGGGTCTCATCCGTGGCTGAGCTCCATAGCTCAGTCCGGTGCTCGCTTACCTCCCAGCCATGACAACACCTTGTCATCTTGCTCCGGCTCTCTTCTGCGTCTGGAACACCGAAACATCTCTTTGCCCTCGCATCCTTTCCTGCACCTTTGATATCCATCTGATTTCACACCTCCTTTTCCGGGTCTTTGCCAGTTCCGCCCACGTCATCGCTGTCCAATAGCAGCACCAATCTCCACACATGTGGATGCGTTTACAAAATATAGTCCACTTGCAAAAATGAACAGTCTGAATACAAACCACAACAAAGAAAATGAAAATAGTTTGCCTTTGGTCCGGACTAAACAACCAGACTAAAATACTTTTCTGGTCTGAATACACCCTTAATTCCTCACTGGACACGGTTCAGGTTGGTCACTGGGCGTATCGGCAGCCAACAAGGCAACCCAACAGGTGGAATAATGTTTTTATTGTTGCATCTACAACCTTAGATAAACTAGATGTTCCTATAATGCTCATGTTCCATATACAACCTTTAACTGCAAAAATACACATGATTTTATGTCATTACATATTAATGGTGGTAATAGTACAATAACTAAACAACATAGACACCTCACAGTTTTAGTCTTTGTTGAGATATGTTTAATGGTGAACAAACTGTTAGATATTTGAATCTATGAGGTTTTATCAGTCACTTTTGCAAATAGTAACACAAAGTACTGGATCTTCCCAAGGGTTTGAACCATAAATTACGACCGTTGATTGGGCATTAACTACTGCATGTGGTCAGTGTTTTATGTATTTACATCGCTCAGCTGATATGTTTTAATCTGTGTCTCTGCAGCCCTCTCATTTCCCTCCAGCACTCATCTCCTCTGGCCAGACTGATGTTGCTATAAATAAATTGAGCTCGATGCATGATCAGGAATTAATTTATCTGCTTGACATGCACCCTGCAACAATTTCTCGGGCAATTTGTAACTGTTTGAAGTTTGAGGTGTTCTGAGGTGGGTGCTAACAAAATCTTATCAAGCCACAGCGGGCTGGCCGGAGAATCTGAGCAGGCTCCCCATCAATCTGTTGGATTTTATTCACTCCGATGGCTTCAAGAGCTTTATCGGTGTGCCAGCAATACTAAGTAACAGACTAATGCCCATTTCTGCTTCTGGCAAAGCCTCTGCACTTACATTTTGCGGAGCAAGATAATAAAAACAAACGTTACCTTGTTTCAGCACCTGAAGTTCATGTAAGCTGTGCTATATTTTTGTATACTAACACACGTATAAGCCCCTTTCTTAAGTGGGCATCGACAGAACTGGAGTGGCCATGCAGTCACAGACATACTGCCTGTCAACCTCCTACCGCCACAATCACACACATAATCACTCACACACAGACACACAAGCACACGTACACACACTGGATTGGACCCAGCGCCTGCCATCTGCGTGTGTTTGTATGTTGGCCTATTGTACCAGGAAATGTGTTATATTAATGTGTGAAAGTGAATGAATGGGTGTTGAAATGAGTCTTTTGATATTTGGAAAGCACAGAAGGTCAGCCTGTTAGGCTGTCAAGGCCAATGCTGTTTCTTTGAAGAAAGTTTAGATTGAAGTTTGTTCTCACAGAACAACTTGGACCACATAGCTCAATAAAGCAAAAAAAATAAAAAAAAGCTTCTTTTTGTTCGAAATGAAATTGGATGCAGTTTTAAGTGATTTTATTAAAACAGAAAGCAGAGCCGAAGCACCACATTATATTTTTACGGGATGTGCTGTTAAATGGAAAGTATTGACAAAAATGAACTGTTGGTTTCCAGTCTTCTTTGCTTTTCTGGCTGTTTGCTTTTCATGTAAAAGCTATGTCCTTCCAGATGTTTGTGTAGAAAAAAACATGTTTGCTCTTCATACTGTCGAATTGTTAGAAGTCTGTTGATTGCATGAATGAAAACTCTTAATTCTTCTCCTATTTTCTGTCTGTGAAAATCGAAAGAATGTGTGTTCTTAGTGGAAATATGTTCAGTTGAGCTGCTTGAGGTCAGTTGCATTTAAAATAAAACAAAAAGAGTTTGGTTTGTATAGCTTTTTCTCTTAAACCAAAGATAACATTTATATTTCTGTCCATAAAAACGACCACTGTTTTAATAGTTGATTCATTTTTTTTGTATTCTTTATGCTTTTATTACATAACATATGAAACAGAACACATGGCAAAATCTACAGAATAAGGTCAAAAGTGTATTTTATTTACCCTAGAGAATCTAACTTTATACAGTACAAAAAACAAACAACATAATGAAGTAGACAGGAAATTATTTATTGAGGGCATTAATATTGCCCAGCTGCCTCAAATTGACATTTTAGACATAATAAAAACTAACTTGAAAACAACACACTGAATTTGTCTGTAGAAAGATTACAAAATCAATTGATATACTGAGGTTTTTGCATGTTATTGTATTATTGTTTCATATATCCATACACAGCGTGTTGCAATAGTGTTTGAGGTGCCACATGTCAGTCATATCTTTATAGGATTCTATTGATTCAAAAAGACATGTTTCCACTTCTATTGCACAGTTATTGTATTGTATATTTGTATCGTATATTTATTGTATATTATTATATATTGTTTATTACTTATCATTGATATGAAGATTAGTCTGCAAATGAACTAAACTGTAGGCCATAGTTTGGTTCAAGAGGGAAATATAATTATCTTTTTATTCTTGTATGTGAACATGCATTTGACCTTCTCTGGGTAGAAATTGTAGTATTACCTGGTTCTTGTGTTTAAATGCTCTGATACAGAAAAATTTGAGGAAACCTGAATATTAAATAAGTCGGTCAATTTGAGTAGAACTTTTCAGAGACATTAAATTAAGTCCAAGAGTTCTTCACATCTTTTAAGACAATACAGTGTGAAAAGATAAATAAAACATCTATAAATGATAAAGTAAACTAATAAATAACATACACTGTAAATAACATACAGCCAAACCGTATGCCCCAGTTGAGAAAAGCTATACTTAAGGATCTGAGGAACTCCTGCTCTACTGACCAGCTGGGATCGGATCAGATCACTCAAAAGAAAACTTAATGGGACCTCTGGTAAGGATGTTAAAAAAGCCTTCACATAAGTACATTTTTTATTGCAGTAAATTACAACATTACTTAATCTTAGTTTTTCTATGCAGATGTATGAATCATTGCAGCATGCCGCATGTTGAAAACTGAAAATGAAAAAGAGAGCATCACTTGATTTCTGATTAATAACAATCTGGTAATTTGGGACTACTTGAAGAGCATTAAAGTAATATTCTCAGATGCTCATTTTTTTCTTAAATATGGAAAACGGGAGAAAACAATCATTTTAATTTTTTAACAATTAGACTTATAAAACAAGTGTTAACGAGGCAGAAAATAGTGTGACAGCAACTTTAGCTTGATATTTTTGGCAAAACTCACCCCAAGGGAAAAAATGGATACATTTGAATGCCAACTCATTGCTCCAGGCAGTGTTTCTTTTCTCTTCCAAAGTTCCTTGGAACCTTGCTAAAGTCCAGGGGTCTCATTTATAAAACATTGCGTAGAATCATTACTAGAAGTGTACGTATGACCAAAACAAAAAGTTTGCGTATGCCAAAAGGATTTCTGATTTATAAAACCATGCCTGCGCACAGTTGTAAGCAAATTTTTATAAATCACAGTCTTCTTGGAAGTTTGCGCACGTGAATTTAGCTCATATCCAGCCCTGAACACGCCCAAATCTGGCTATAAAAGGTCAATGCAAAGCAGGACATGAATATTGATGCATATGAAGAAGAGGGGAAATATGGCAACAACAAAAGAAAAACAAGAAGAGAAACTTTACGGAGATGGTGGTTGATGTGCTAGTGGGTGAAGTGGAGGCTGGAAGAGACACAGCAGCGGTTTCACAAATAAAAGGAAGAACTGCGAGTGGCAGCATGTGGCGTCTGCAGTGCAACTGACATCACGGTACCCGAAATTTAAAAAAAAAAGTGGTCGAGAAAAAAAGAAAAAAACTTGCCTCCCACCACCAGAGTGGGTCTGCTACTGGAGGGGGTACGTGTACACCTGAGCTGACACCACATTGGAATATATTTTAAGGAGACAGACTAATATGCCGTGTCTTTTCAGCTCTTAGGTGGCGAGGATTAGTAGGCTGAGGAAGATGTGGTTGCCCAGCGTCTAGTGACAGCCATTGGTACCTTAAATGATAAAATAAAAACATTTTTACATCCTGGCCGATCCTTGCTCCCTGGCTGAAGGCTTCCTGTTGAGGAGGAGGCAGCTGTGGGTCGGGGTTCTCATGCTGGGGAGGTGGTAGGCCAGGAGGGAGGGGAATTTCCTCGGATGGGGCCCTTGTAGTAATATGGGTGCAGTCAATTGCGCCGATTATGTTTGGGAAACCGGACATTGCTGTAAATTGCATTTTAATTTAAACCTGCTCCCCGCAGTATATGGAAACGAGATGTATTGCCTGCTCATTTTAATGATCCCATCCAAGACTGCAGGCATTATTGCGCTCAGGGACGCCAGATGATTCAATTTATTAATTGGCACACAGTCCCGGCCCTTTTATCTGAGTTGAAGGTTTTGAGATAAATTTTATGTATCTATTTTAATATTGAAACATTTTTTTAGAAGAGCTATAGCTCACTGCAAAGCTACAATATAGATATCGTTGCTGGCTTGGATGTTTATAATAACATGAATCCATAATTAATGTTTGGTGTGAGGTGAAATGATATGTGTGAGAGGAGTAATATGCAGTCTGGCTGCAGTTCGCCACCTCACCAACTGCGTCATTGATTCCCCCCTGTCTCCAAAATGTCTGTACGCACAGGTCAGAGTTGGCGTACAGGTGCGCACATTTTCCCGTCAAATTTGATTTTTATGAATCACAACTTTTGCTTTGAAAGTGGCGTACGCCAGTTTCAAGCCCCGTTTTGTGCGTACGCAACGTTTATAAATGAGACCCCTGGGCAGTGTGATATCTTTACAAACCAGGACATTCTAAACATACATTATTTGGTTGTGCCAGAAAACTAATGCATGGGTGATCACAACTTTCCTTTCACCAGCCCAAGATATTGCCAACTAGGCTAAAAATGGTCCACCAAAGACATATTCGCCTTCTTACACGGCCATCTAAGTCCCCAGACCTAAATTGTCTTTGAAAACTTGTTGAGGTGAGGTGAAGTTTGGTGACCATGAGAGGACCCGTGACCTGAGGAATGGTCAAAGATCGCCCATTTGCAAGATCCATATATATATATATATATATATATATATATATTTGTAGCTTCTGCTGCTACAATTAAAGTTAACTGTTTCTACTTAATTTAACAAATTTGACCCTTGATGGCAGTAAAACATTGGGAGTCTTATTTATGTTTGCTTTCCTTCAGTATGGTTACTTATGCCATAAATGTTCATGACATTACCATTTTAAAACACTTTTCTATGTTTACCTTTGCTTGGTAATAGTTTAAAACAAAAATCATGCTACTTTTCTAATTCCACATAGACAGAGAAACTGTTCTAAATCCGTAAATTGTTTCCCCAGTGTGAATAGTGCTAGCACCCTCTATCATCTCACTGATGGAACACATACAGCAACTTGTCATTACACATAACACTTTGGAATGAATCTCAGCAAAGCAAAAGGGATGTATATCTTGTCTGTCCACCCACACCCGAATAAAGATGTCCAGTTACATCATAGTAACTGGCAGATCAGTTGACACAAGTTTTGAAGTGTTAGTGTTGGCAGATAATGTCTGTTCTGCACTGCTCTTTTAGTCACAGATGGACATCAAACTGCAAATAACACATAACTAGACCTTATTCCTTTATGCATTACTTAGCTGAGTTTGCAAATAAACCTCCACAGTATTTATACAGCAGAGAAAAGGAAGTTGTTTCTTACTGTCTCCCATGCTTTGCAAAGAACACACACATTTGAATATGAAAGTAAATGTATTTTGAATTGAACTGACGTTGCTAAAGCATATCATCCTGGGCGTTTTCTGATCGTTACCAAATAAGAGCAGTTTTAATCGAAATTTAAATACTCTACCAAGTTTTCTATTACTGCAAAAATACAATGTTTTCATTGATATATTTGAAAAGCTGCAAAACTGCTGATACAGAGAAGGATTGTTTCCCACCCAAAATCCAATTTATTAATGACTGATTAAACAACTTTGGCACTTGGTTGAAGGGCATGTATCATCGTTTTCCTTCAACTTTTTCTTTAGAATTGTATTCCATCTTGTAATTCATGATGGTGACACACATTTCCTTATTCAAAATCAATTAATTTAACAAAGAAAAATGAAAGCCATAAAGAATACATCTAAAAATTATTTTAGACTGACTATCTGAGACAAAAATAGTGATAACAAAGGCTGCAGCTTAAATATGAGCTCATAAAACAAAGATGTACGTATAAAGGGATTTGTAGGTGCAAGTTGGGAGAACAAACTAAGATTCTGGCAGGATTCATGTCAATATTATAACTGGACCTTTCTGAGAAGCACTTTCACTGTGATTCATATTGGTATTAACTGACCCATCCATTTTTCCCAAAACTTGTTTTATCAGTAATTAGAAGGTGCTGAAGGTCTCACTTTTTTTTTTTTTTTTGCACATAATCAGATAATGTTTGGCTTGTGATAGTTGAACTATGCCACAGTAATACAACTCTCAAAGCATTATGCGAACAAATCTATTAAAACATTTATAAGTGAGCTTTCCTACATCAATAAAACATTTTTCATGAAAATAGCTAATGTTACAACTTTAGTGATTGTAAGAAGAGTCGTAATAAAGATTTTTCATTTACTTGCCTCATAATGAATGCAAACAAGTTGTTATGCCTGGTAAGGTAGGTGTTGTCAACAAAGTTCCAAACATTCCAAACATTTAATTTATTGCTGAAAGATACATTTTTACCAACAAAAACACTTAATTTTGGGTGTGCAGCGATAGGCCGTTGCATTCCAGGGTCTCACACATCATCCATATAAGGCAGTGACTTCCTATTTTAAAGAAGTGTGGATCAAAGAGCTTATTTGAAATCAGTAAAGTACATTTTAAAATTATGTATTTGCCTTAAAAAAGGTGAAAGCATATGGTTATGTTTTGAGGTTTATGCTTTTAAGATTTTGTGTTATGACTCTAAAACTGTTTTAATTTTGAAACATGAAATCAAAATGGTGACAGTTTGGACTGGATGCATCATGCAGGAGTGATAATAAAAGGATTCAGTCTATGAACAAACCTCACCAACCATCTTTTATCAAGTTTTCTCTCGTTATTGAAAAGGAAATTTGGCTACTAGAAAATAAAATAAACAGGATAAAGAACTGGAAATTTGTTTTATAAAAATGTATGTGCTGTACTTTATCACAAGTATTTACAGACAGACTGTGCATGGTATTAATGGCATCACAACCACAAAAGCAGGTACTTGAGACAAAGGGGATAGTATTTTTGTACAGTTTACGGTAATTATATATTGTTTTATTAATTACTCTGTGTCAAAACATTGACATGGAAAAACAATGAACACATAACATGAACCAAACCAACCAAAAGTAAAAAAAGGGGACTTTATTTTTGTATGAGGTTTAATTACTATCGAAAAAAAGCAGAAGCACAAAATTGGTATAGTCCCACACAATACTTCTCAATGATCTCTATCCTCTTAGTATTATTAATCACAATATAGTCAAGACTAGTAAAACAAATTGTTTACTTTTTAACTTTTTCTATTTTCGTTCAACACCAACTTTTTTAGAAATGGCAGTGAGCAGTTTCCCTATTAATCCGCAACCATATGTTTTTTTATGAACTTCAAATTAAAACACCTTTAATTTTTCATACATCAACCTCAGCTCAATTATAGTATGTTGAAGTTATCTACTAAAACTTGCTAAGCAAATCATCAATGTTTGAGAGTCAAGACAATGGGAATCTGCATTTCTAAATACTTCACATGATCTCTGCCAGTCTCTGTCTGGGGAGATGGGAGGCTGTGAAGGAGAGCACAGAACAAACAGAAAGAAAAGGAGTCTAAGGAGAGAATGAGCTACTGTACTACATGGTGCTGTAGTGACAGATAAGTGTTTTTCTGGTGTGCAAGATTAAAAGACTATGGTCTTCAGATGAATGTATTAACATTTTATGAGGAAAATCAGGGAATGGCAATTTCTTCGCTTGCATAAATAATGAGCAGGTTTAATATGACTGCCTGGTTGGGAGTCTCCCCTGACATATGTGAAATTGAATGGGATGCTGTGTGTGTGTGTGTGTGTGTGTGTGTGCGCGCACTTGCCAAATGTGTGTAAATAGAGGTAACAATGAGTGTGTTTGCATGAGGACGAATGAGGGGTGCACGCTGCAGTGAACAGTTGGGGTTTGGCTGGTTTATATTTATGTTGTGCATTCGGTAATGGTGTGTGTGTTTGTGCGTGTGTGTGTTTGTGTGTACAGGCAGGACACTAATGACTAGATCGCTGGCACTTACACTAGAACATTACACACATGTACATACAAACAGGAGCACACAAGCACCTTGATAAAATGTGCAATTAGGAGCTGTTAAGCTGCAAATTAGACTGTGCAATGCCTTCCAGATTGCAGTTTCCAGAAGGCTTACCTAGGTGAACCATCTTTTTTGGTGACTTTTGGATGTTTTTTGGCTGTATTTGTTGTTCAAAAAAATTTCCTTTTAAAGACCACAGTGAGATGTCCTTAGCAAATAAATAAATTTGATATTATATTGTAAAAGTTGGACAAAATAAAAGCTGTCCACTTGTTAAACATGGTATTTTTAAATAGATGAAGTGAAAGAAAATATGAGAAAAAGCAATTATGTGTAGATGTGTCTTTCATTGTTCTGTCCTTGACATTGAAGTTTTTTAAGTTATTGCCGTCAAACAGAATGTTAAATCTCATACTCTCCAAGCAGTTAATGACATTTACCAGCGCTACATAAAACACCCAGTGATTGAAAAGTAAAAAGATGGTAACAAAACAGACATTGAAAAATCTCCATCCTGTTATAAAAGGTGGTTTTTAACCTTTGCCAATGAAGAATACTTGGAATTCAAGGATGGCAACAATCTGGTGTCAAGGGTGACACGGTAGTGGTACAAAACATAACAATGTGCTGAAGTGAATGCCTGTGCCACATAAAAACCGAGCAAATTAATAACTTCACATCTTTTGTAAAGGCAGGAAAAGAAAAATGTATTATGTGAGGAGTTTCACATAGATTCCTTTAAAAAAAATGACCAGAGTTTGTTTTCTTTAGGTAAATATGCTGTAGGTCAGCATGTGAGAAGCTTTTGCCTAGATTAAGAAAAACATTTGGTGGCATATGAAGAGCATTGCTTTTGATAATCTCCTTTCTATGAATGGGTTGAAATAAAAACTTAATTAAATAAATAGAGAAAATGTATACCATCCCAGGCCTTGAAAAGCATGTATCTCTTTTTCCTCAGGTGTAGTTCCCTGAACAATTGCAAAAAGGTGAATCCATTTCTCACATTTGGACCAATCAGGAATACTTCCACTTCATAAAATACGTGCAAAGGCAAATATTTTTTACCAGTTGTTACACCCCGGTAGAGCTAGGATTTTAAGGAGTTAAATAAAAAGCTGTAAACACATGTTGCATTAGAGGTGTACATATATTTAATAAGGAAAAATTGTCCAAAAAAATATAAAGAATGATAATCAAAGATACCAAACATTTAAAAAGACAAACCTAAGCCCCAAAATGGAGGCTAAGAGAAGCTTTAAATTAAAAAACAGGGGCAAAAAAAAATCCAGTTCTAACAGTAGCTCATTATCTAATACCTTACAAATGATCAGGTAATGACATACTAAACAATTATAAATCTATTTGTAAATGTCATTAAAAGTCTTTATAAATGAATGGTACATCATTATCTAATACATTGTAAACGATCTGTTAATGACATACTAAGCACTTATAAATGTTTAATGACGAAACATTATTATAAAGTGTTACCCAAATACTCTTAATAAAAAAAGTATACATTCTCTACTGAACTTAGGCCGGGTAAAAAGAGTAATGTAGCCCATAGTAACTCTGGAGGAGCTGTATAGAGCCCCATTTATGCATAAGGGACAGAAAGAGAGTTGTTGTTCAAGCAAAGCCATCCATAACATTTTGTGAGGAGAAAAGCGAGGCTGCTTTCACATGGGAAGTGGTTGGTGCTGCATTGCACTTTATAAACCGTTTATGGAGTACTTGTTGTTTGACGAGTGGGGTTGTGCTTTACTTGGTTAATGGAGAGTGCAACACCTATAGCAAGTCACCCTTCACATAAGAATCTGTGGCTTGACCATTTTTGAGTTGTTTTGGGAAGAAGAATTGGCTGAAGAATATCAGTCATATACAGACCATTTATCTGTCAAAAATGTTGAAGAGCATGTAATATTTATTTCCATTTTTCCATGTGTTGGTGTATTATATGCAATTATAACATAATAAATTGAATTTTTTTATTGTAAGATGGCATAATGTGGAAGTGTTCATGGACCGCGCATACTTTGGCTAGGCACTGTATACACTTTTGCATTCGTATTGATACAGCAAAAAAGAACAGCTGAAAATTACATTAATACAATAGCTGCACCGAATAGGAAAAGATTTAATAAAAAGTGTGATCAAAGTTGAAAATCATGTGCAAAATGTGAATTTAGTTAAACTGACAAGGTTTTTTCATCTTGAACTGCTCAAAAAAAGATGGCATGAAGACCATTTTGGTGCCATTAGTTGTGCTATGAAAGGGCATACATCATTCTTTTTGCAATGCAATAATTCAGTGCATAGCTTCCTGGATTATAGAGCTTCTCTATTGATGTAGGCTCCCCATGAGTATGTCTGATGAGAGAGAAGGGTCAAGTCAAGTTTAGACTAATAGCCTAGTTTTCAAGTGAAAAGGAGCAAGAAAAGTTTAAAATGAGAGATCTTTCACTTTGCTCCACCATCATGAAATATCCCAGGACATAAGCATAAAGGTCAGCTTATTATTGTGTTATGCATTTGCGAACGCATCTTGGCGTTTATATTTGAACTCTTAAGATTTTTACCCGGGCAGGGACAGAATGGTAGTACCCTTTATAATACAGAGGGGATCTGTGTGACTCTGACCTACTGTGATGAAGTATGAATGCTATGCCCCCTGAGAAGACTGGAAACACAAAGAAACAGCTCAAAGTAGAACATGACTTTGGCAGGTCATTAACAACACGGAGCTCTGTGCTCCTGCTGTGAGTAACTTGGCTAACGGGTCTTTTTTTGACTGGCTGTGTACCATAAAAGAGATTCAGAGTACTGTGGCAGACACCTTTGTATTATTATTGGCTTAAAAACAAGTGGTAGGACATTAAGCAACTAAATCCAATGTATTTCCCGTGTATATTTTTAAATCAAACACATCCCATTGGTAAAAAGTTAAGGAACATAAAAGAAGGTACCTCTAGCCAGTGAAACAAAACAAATTTTAATAAAATCCACTGGTTGTAAAATGCTAAAAATCCAGAGTAGTAATGCCATAAAAAAGGCAGGGCTAGAAATGGACATTACGAACACTTATCCCCTCCACCTACCCTGCTAACCCCACCTCAGAGCCATCACCACCATGAAAGACTTAACACACAGCACCCCGCTCCTCACCCCACACTTATGAGGACCTCATATCACCTTCTCCCACCACAACCTTTCACATTCATGAAATAGATGCAAAAAAAAGTATGGGCCCGAATGCCGGTAAAGCCCTCGGCCCAGATGGTGTGTCTCCTCCCAATCTGAAATATTAGGCATGTTTCCACTATCGGAACTTCAGGGTCATTTGACCGGAACTTTCCGAATCCAGCGTGTCTCCACTTCAATAGGTAGGACTGAAAGGGTCATTTTTGAGGCTATTTCATGAACCAATAGAATACCTGACTAGGTGTATGTACACGGAAATGGCCCAATCTAGTCAGCAACAAGCTCTGTTTATTCCATGTGGATCTCTTGTTATTTCTGCTGCTCTGGGGCCTTTTTGCACTGATCAGTGATATTACTTGCTGCTGAAACATTCACAGTTTGTGTATGTCTTTAGATGATACATGATATAGGACACATGCAGATTTCTGATTGCTTAACTACAAAATACTGGGGGCGTGGTGGTGTAATCAAAGGTCGCGAAGAGTGCAACCGAAATTCTCTCTCCAGTGAGAAATTTGCTGGGTGCTGTGTCAATGTGTATTTAACTCTTCATTCATTCAGATTTGGTTTTAAAGCATCATTATAATTATGTGCTTCATATAATAGTACAAAACCAGTAATCCTGTGTGTAATTAGACACTGAGCATCGCCATACTACCAAAATGATATGATACTTGTTTCGCCTGCAAAGATTCGACCGTGGGATTGGTGGTTGAATCAGGCTCATATCAATGCATCAAATGTTCGACTATTCGAGGTCACTCCTAGACTGAACAAAACATCACTAACTGCGACACCAAAGTTGAAGTCAGTTGGTCCGTGGGTCTAATTTGCTGGTTTTTATCCCGGGTGTAGTAGTTAAGCCTTGATGTGGAGAATCACTTAGTTTATATGATGCCAGTGATAATTTTTACAAGGACAACATAAAAAGGAGAAGGCATGGGCCGAAATATCTGCAGTTCTGGGAGTAGATGTTGAGTTTATGATACTTATTAACATAGTTACCCCCCCCACATGTTACCCTTTAAGTTGTGGAAGTTCAAATCTCCAGTTATTCTGTGATCTCCCAGGACCAGCTTGGAGGAACGCTTGCATGAGTGATTCGCGTCTTAAATGCTCCTGGTGGTAGCATTGATTTTGCGAGTAAAACTGAATATTACATCACACGCCGCTTACGCATCCAGTGAAAAAGCAGGGGTAAGATTGTTCCCATCACCTGCTCTGTTTCAGTCATATAGCCCTGTGTTGTTTTTCCCACTTGTCTGTTTTTGCATTGATCATCACCTGCACTCATGTATATATCAATCTGTTTATAAGCTTTTATTCTTATTTATTGCATGCCTAGAAGTGTTTGTCTTATCATATATTTCCACAAAGTACTGCAGCAATATCCTAATGATGGGAATCTTTTCACACATATGGCATTAAAACCTTTCTGATTCTGATGTTTTCATTTTAGACAAAGTATGTCCTATCAAAACTCGACTAGCTCCATCCTCAAAGCCTTCCCTTTGGATAAATGACATGAGTCGCAGTTTTAAGCAATCTTTTAGAAAACCTGAGTGCTTTTTTTGCAGTTTCATCTGCTTTATTGAAAATATGTTTCAGATTCTTTGATAAATTTGTTAGACATACAAGGGCTATATACTCCATATACTATATATATTCCAATTTGATTTAAAAGAACAGAGGTTTTCCTAAGATGTTATCAAAACACCATTCATAATATTGTTATTGCAGCATTCTGCTATCCCTATCTTCTCAAATTAGGACTGTGAAAAATTCTTGGCCTTTTGTGTAGACAAAGCCAGAAGAGTGACGTGTATGAAGAGTATGATGATGGCTATTTATTAGGTTTGTCAAACGATAATGTTTTTTAATCTAATTAATTAAGGGATAGCTGTGAATTAATCCCGACTAATTAACATTCCTAAATATGACAAAAAAACTGAAAATTTTAGAATAAAAGGACAAATCCAATTGCCATAGCTCTTTTTTTATAAATAGAGCTTATTAGAAATTTGTTTTTAACTCCACAATCATATTCACACAATGACTACATACATTCGTACATTGACATATTGATCTTTTAACCAGTTGCTAAGGCAAACTAACTGGCTAAAATGTTTTGTATGTAAAGATGACTGTTTCTTAATCATACTGTATTGGACAACCCAAAGCGTCTTCTTAATAGGACTATCCTAACAATAATTTCAGTCAGATGCTTCAACGGTTTCTCTAGAACAGACTGCTACTGTAGAGGAGGAAACAGTGAGCTGTCTATATAGGTACTGGTTCAGACTGGGATCACTCTGTTCATACTGGGAGAACCTGCCAGAGCTCCACTTAAAGCCATTCAGAGTATGAGAAAATGTGGTGGAGAAAAAGCTGTTTAAATTTATTTTGCTCTTTAATATTTCCAAACAGGTGCTGATACAGATTTGGGTGATATAAATGTGAGGAGAGAGATGATGTGTGTGATCTGATATGAAAAATAAGAACTAATGCAAGGTAATAGAGAAATAACCAAAATATATGAACAAACTTAACAGTTGGATATCAGCAGCTGTGTTAAATATCAAATAAATGTAATATTGATTTATTAATAAAATGTCACAATTTACTGTTTTCCAAAATGTAAACACTCAGCAGATAAACTATCAAGTCGTCAATCTACACAATAGGAATACATGCTCTTATTGTGAAGTAGCGGCGTCTGCACTACAGCTACTTCCGCTAATCAGTTAGTACTAATTTAAGTCTGGAAACATCACTTTAACTGAATAATGCGCATTTTTAACGCAGCGATGCCTTCGTTTGTCTCCAACTCCCGCGGTCTGACCTGTTTATCAGCCGCGCTCTATGACAGACGTCCGTGACGTTGTTTGACTTCTGCTGCTTCAGCCTTCAGCCCCACAGATGGAGGGGGAAGATATGTTAGCCCCGCCCCCTCAGGGCGCAAATCTTTGCGCCCCAAGGCGTCCTATGTTTTGTATTGAAGACGAACTACTGCGCATGTACAACTTATAACAGGAGTCAATGGGAGCCTTGGGGCGCAAAGATTTCCGGCCCCAAGGCGGAAATACTTCCTCAATCAGACAACACAACCACAACTTAACTCCCCTTAAAAACTATTAAATACTTATTTTACACATCTGAAAGAAAATATACATATATTTCGAAACATTTTTATGTTATTATAAAAATTATTTTCCACTTTTATTCAAGGTAATGTGGTAAGTTGTCAGTGGTGGGGCGGCGCCCTAGCGGCCTCTATTGGCCAGCCGCCACTGCAATCAGGGTTCAGCAACTCAGATGACAAGTGTTGTCGAATTAAGGTAGAAAGCAGCTATTTGACTATTAATTGTCAAAGGACTGCTCATGGCAGTCAATAAGATTAATAATTTATGAAAAAGATTATTATTCAGGGGCACCACCTTTATCATGATCTATTTTAATAGCCAAATATCTATATCAGTCCCGTAATCTGAAAGAGGTAATTCTTTATTGTCTATTGATCATGAAACCTTGCTATATGTGTGTGTGTTTGTGTTTGTGTTGAATAAGATGAACAACAGTGACTTTCCAAAATAGAAAAGTTTATTAAAAAGAAACATTTAATCACTCAAACTAATAACCAACACTCTACTGTTCAAACTAAATGAGTAACTACAAATAAAATAACAGAAATGATAAAAATGCAATAAAGATAGAAAACATGAATTCTGATTTATGCTTAGAGGAATCTGGATCCAAATCAGACCCAGGGCTTGATTTGCAGAAGTTGAAATTAAAGCTAAATTAGTTCACCAATTGTGATTAGTTTGACTTATTAGCAGTGTTTGTTTAAAAATTATCTTGATAAGTGTAATTAACCTTTGGAGAATTACTTTATTCATGGATTGATAACTGCAGTAAACAATCTAATTCCAATATTTTGATTTAAAAAAATAATAAGGCGAATTCAAACACGGCTAATAAGATTATTTTCTGTTCTTAACCTATTTTTCCACGGAGTTCTGTTTGAACAGTTACTAGCATCTTTGTTTATGAAATGCAGGCCTAAACCAACACCTGGGCTAATTTTAGCATAGTTCCCTATAACACACGTGAGGCGTTTAGAGTAGCTCAAATACATTTATTAAACGTTAAACAAAGAACAACAACAATAAAAATGTATCCTAACTAATTTGCCTCTCCCCAAACAAAACTTATGAACGTTTCAAGTCCACTAAGTTGCTGCACGTCGATGGGGGGATTCTCCAAAGGGTGTAATCCAGCAGGCTAACAAAGGATTGCTAATCCGACTAGCAGCACTGGCAAACTCCTGGTTCGGGGTTCCTCCTGGCTGGCTGCGTAGCGATAGGCCCCCAGCATCCACCTCTTAACAGTACCTTTCTGGAGCTCTCCAGTTCAGATTTCACCTCTTATTGGCTCGGCGGCGTTGGAATGCGGATTCTGGCTGGTTGAGCTCTCAGCACATGTGGCTCACAGCTCCTGTTTCTCAGCGGTCGGCAGTCTGAAACTCAGAGGGGAGTTTCTTCGGGCTCTGGGGATAAACGACAACATTATAAACGACAATTAAGGACACAGAGACTGGGAAAGACACCACACTATGACTCATACAATTCTATAGAAACCCAAGCTCCAACTTTCTCTTCATTGTACACATGACACAGAGACTGGCTTCGATTAGTTGACTAGAAAGATATTATGTAAATGTTTTACTTTACTTTACTTACATACCTCTAAACTTGACATAAATATGTGAAAAACAAAATTAAAGTCAAAATTTTCTTTGACAGTAGGTACACAGCAGATGAAAATAGATGACTCATATGGGATCTTTTGGCCTAGATACATTTTGCTGTATAAAATGCTGTAAAAGGCTTCTTCAGACAAGATATGAAGACTGGAAACAAACCAATCGCTAAAGCACAGTTTAATGGCCCTTTTCCACTAGTACCTACTCAGTACCATTCAGCCCTAGTTCCATAGCGTCTCCACTAGCATAAGTTGGACTGAGATGGGCCAAGCCGATCCCATTTTTAGTACGATCTTCGCTGTGGTTCCATCAGAGCCAAGCAGGGACTATTGGCGAGGGGCTGGAGTCACTGGCTGAGTAACTTGACAGACCTTACTTAAAGGCACAGTGTGTCATTTTCGGCCAGTAGGGGGCAGTGCATACCTAAATTATCCCAAGCCTGCAGTATCTGTGTCTTCGAGTAAGAAACTCAACTACAGAGGTCCAACTAGTGCTGTTTTCAAACCCTCAATTCCCTGAGAATTATCTATTTGCAGCAACATGACGAGCACATCAGTCTCTCTTTCATCGCTTGGAACTAGAAAAGAGGTAAAAATGTATTTATGGCGAAACTTTTTTGCATTTTGAAGGGAATTCAATGTTTTAATAGTGAGCTTTTTCCGTGCGCTTCGTCCGTCCGGGCTCTTGTAGAAGTAAAGACGTCATCTAATATGCCTTTCCCCTGAAAAGAGGACCCGCACCTATGTATTTTAAAGTTATATTTTACAATATCGCCAATATTTTGCAATTAATGTGTTTTACGTAATTATTATTACATAATATTTTAATGGCTATTTTCAAAGATGTACAGCAAAAAATACACACTGTCATATTAACAACAATCTGACCACCATTTTTAAAACTCACTACAGTGAATGAATGTGTGCCATTTTTGCTGAAGAACAATGAGAAACACAGATGGTGAGTTTTTGTGTGTGGCATGTTTCTGTTAAAAATAAATAATGAAGACTACGCTCCAAAATCAAGTCATTTATCAGAAAAGTTTTATTCAGCAGAAAAAATGGGATCATTCAATCAATGGGAATATCTTCAAACCATCTTCCAACCATCAAAGTGTTCTTATCACTGCTAACCAGCTTAATGGTTTTTTTCACCGATATTTTGATAATTTATCTTTGGCATGAGCTCCAAGACAAATTGAAATATAACTTTAAGCCTATATTTACCAGAATATTTTTAAAGGTGGGAGGGTGAGATATTTGTGTTATTAACTTTGTTGAACCTCTTCAGGCTGTCTGTCTTTTTAATGTCTTGTTTTTTTATCTACCAGCATTGTGTAAAAAAAAAAAAGAGTAAATGTATTAAATTAGCCTTTTCTAACAGAATTTTAAAAGCCTGTTTTAAAGCCTGTCTCTTGAGTTTATGTTAAATGGGACACAAGCCTGAAAGGGAACTCCCATTACATAAAGTACGGAATATTCTCCAGTCTATGGGTTTGGTCTAGACCTGTGTATGGTATAAAGACGGTGCACACTGTACTCATTTTCCCTGTCTGCTACCAAGAATGAGGTGTGTACCTTTCTCAGCATTGTGCACATAGACTTGCATGCAACCTTGCATTCTCCGTTAACAGAAGTCTCCTCCTGAGCATGTCTGTCTGTCTCTCTGTGTTTATTCCCTGCTCAGCTCTTGTCCACCATCAAAGTCCGTCCGTTGGGGCTTCCCGTGCACAGGTTGCGATAGACTGGCCCCTAATGAGTCCATATGGGACTGTTAGGGAGATTGGTGTGTGCATGTGTTTTTCTGTGCCTGTACATTTATTTCATTCAATTGAGTATGTACTGTTGATATACCAGTTGCTTTTGCATTTATAAGGTAATAAACACTGTAAAAGTTGTAGTCTAAGTAGGTAAGAATAAACTGGCCCCTGAGGGTGAAACCTCACCAACCTGCTGAAGCTATATTTACCAGATGTGTTTGTGTTTCACACAGCCGGGTTGGTTTAACTTTGAGTTTGTACACAAGAGATAGCAAATTTGTATCTCAACTGTCCTAATGAACTGGAGTGTGCGTGCAGTCTCACTGAAATGGGCCATGACATGTTTACCGTACTTCATGACCAATTTGACTTTCTATACTGTGTACATATTTGAAGTATGTTATATTAAGTGTGTGTTGATAGTGTGACTGCTGCCCCAGGACACCCACGTCAACGTGGAACCATTACAGTCATTCTTTCAGCAAGAAATTTTGTGTTAGTGGGAAAAAAACGACACACAACACATAACTGTTATGCACTATATGTACAAATGCAAAGATTTATTTATTCATCTAAAATATTAGTGTATGATTTTCAAAATGTTCAATACACTTCAGTATAAATGCATACGTTTGTGCAAGCATTTAAAACTACCTGTGTCTTTTAGGTAGTTTAGACACAGGAAGGGTGCCTATCAATAATTATGATAATTTGTCAGATTAAAAGTACCTTTTAAAAATAACCTTTAACCAGGTATTAAACATCATTTTCATTAAGACAAAATTTCTGCACTGAAAATATCTTTTATTGGTCTGTAGTAATATTCTATTCTTAAATGTCATGTTTTCAGTACCTATAAGTGGAAAATCATGAGTAACAGCAAAAAAGTGCTTGAAAATATCCCTCTATGTGTAATTACTCTATCAAAATGTTTGTTTTTGTGAATTGAATTAATAAAATAAACAAATCAAGCAATGTTTTAATTAATTAAACATGAGTACATATACAGAAATAACTATTTGGTACAAAACAAACTTAGTTTTGTCTTGTAGAGAAAGTGCACCAATTATATAGTATAAAAACAACCTTTTTCCTCAAAATGGTTTGTCAACATTTTGAAATTTTCTCCACTATTTCAGCCACATGTTTAACAGAATATAGAAACTACAACTAAGCCCATTTTTTCCATACATCTTGAAGATTTGGATGTAAACTTATTTTTCTTTGAACAACAAATTTTACAGGTATCTCTCAAACATACTAAAACAATGTACATGTTGATATTTATATTTTATTGGAAAATTATGTCAAAAATCCTGTATAGCTTTTTAAAAATCAACGGAAAAGTTTTTATTGGCATTACAGATATCACATTACTGACCGGCTTTTTGCAGGTTTCCACTGCTCTTATAACAATTTATCTTTGGTAATGAGCTACAAGTCTTTAAAGTTAGAACTCCTTATTTCATAACCCTAACCTTTGTCTCCCTCCACAGACTCCCAGCAGCAGGCATAGCTGGCATGCTCCGCCACCAACAGTTTTGGCTTATTAAGGCTCATCAGGAGGCAGCTTAAGAGAGTGGCTGAAGCAGAGAAGAGTCACTGATTTGCTCTTCATGTCAGAGAGGTAAACTGGATTCTTAGATGCTGAGTTGCTGTTGCCCTGTTTCCTTTCAATCTTATAGCTATTGAGTACTTGCTTGGATCTGGTTGTTCAATCTTTTCCTCCTTTTGGCTTCCATGCCAGTCTCCAAACTCCCCCTCCAACATTCCAGACTCTCTTTTTTCTCCTAGGAAGCATTCACCTGCTCCTCTGGCCTCTTATGGTATCTTTACCATTATGAAAGAACAGAGGACACACAGCATAACTCTGTTTAATTCTGAAGAAAACAGCTAATAACTTGTAAAAGTGTAGGCTTTCTGTATCCTGTAAGAAAAGGTTCTTGTCAGTCAGAACAAACACAGTGTGATTTATAATAAAACGCTAAAATTGCACAAGACAGAGGTCACCATATGGCTATCTGTCAACTTTAGGCTCTGAGAATTTCTTCCCTTTTCTAAAAACTCACTGCAATAGGAGTTCTGTTTACCACTATTTAGGAAGTTTCTCCAAACAATAATTTCACAGAACCTCGAAAAAAAATATGACCTACCCCCTTAAAGAGAAAAGTAAAAATGGTCATGTTGACAAAAAACAGATCAGTTGAAACAGTTTAACTGAACTTCAGGGAATAAACAGATCTGCTGTGTCTCTGTTGATATTTTGTACACTCAATTAAAATCATGAGGTGTGTTTTTGATGTATTTTCCATTGGAGTTCTGATGAGTTATCTTCCTTTCTGTTGATACAACATGATGAGTGTGAGTCACTCAGTTGAGTCAGTAGTTAAGAAACTGGTAGAACTTGTCTGTTACACAAAACCTGCTTCTTATCTACCAGACAAGCAAAAGTGGAGCAGAAACAATAATAAAACACTGTCTTTAGTGTGACAAATGTTTTGAGCGTTATGTCAGTATACACAGTAAATTAAACAATATAAGTCTGTGTTATTAATATGCTATTGTTAAACATTTCTTTCAAGTACAGATGTACACAGCAGGGCTCTCCTGGCCAAAGCCTATGTTGCTTTGAGTTCTGAACTGCCAATTTCAATTTGAATTAACTTGTTGTTGTTTTTTCCATGTAATTTAACTCATAAAAGATAAAATGTGTTGTGGAAACTTTAGATAGTAGTTTTGAGTCCAAAAGAAGACAAAATATATACAGGAATCTCCCATTAATGCGTCAAAATGTAGTTCAAACTTTCTCCATAATAGAAAAAGTTAATCAAAGTAGAGAACAATTGTTGGTGTCTGTAATACTGATGTATCATACCAATACCAAAAGAAATGAATAAGGTTTAAGCAGCTAAATAGTCTTTTTGTATATTTGCACCACAGTACTTTTCTAATATTGTGAATGTTTTTACAAATTTGGTAATAAAACCTTTCTGATTCTGATTCCAACAGTCCATTTAAGAGATACTGTCAAGAGAACGCTATTCATTTCAGATTGCAATATGAATAAGTTCAACACCATAGACTGTATAAAACAATGGACTAACCTTCCGGTACGTCCCCTATAGGTTTCTGAATACTAAAAATGAGGCCAGTTGGGCGGTTCCCACCGCCGCCATCTTGTCCGCGTCACTCGCCTCGTCACTCTCAGAAACTCCAAAAATGGGCAAAGAGGTGGAGCTGAGAGTCTGGTGGCGGAGGGTTAACGCTCCGAGCCGACGTAGCTACAAGCTAGTCAGAAGCTAGTTGGGAGCTAACTGAAGCTAACGTAGGCTGCAGCCGGTTTCAGCCAGAAGACCGCGGTTGAGAGACTTTTACCCCGTTTTTCAACAACGATCACTTTAGACGCAGAAACATCTCGAGTAGAGAAAACAGACCCAAATGGGTCGGATCAATGCGGCCTGATATTGTGTTATTTCCATTACCATCGGAGGAGGTTGAGGACTTAGTCGGCTTATCTTAACAACACATCCAGCAAAAAGTAGTCACAAAGTCATCATGAAAACTCAGATCCTCCAAAAAAAATAAAAGGCTTTTGACTCAACTCAAATCAGACATCCTTTAGTTTATGCCTCCAGCTGTGTTCCTCACACCAGTACTGATCTAACCAGCGATCATTCAGTCTGTCTAGAGTCCAACTCTGTAGTCTTCCAGCCTGATGTAACCGTCTCCCGCTCTTGAGTCTCGAGGTGCTCTACCTGACCGGGTCTGCCATGGCGTCCCGGTCCTGCCGACGTTGCTGCTCTGCTGCTACGAGACCTATCACCTGCTCCAACTCGCGTGTAGAAAGAGATAAAAGCTCTGACCAGAACAGCATTCCTCTCTGCCACCTGACAGAGACCCCCAAAGCTCGTTAAGCTTCAGCCGGTATGAAGCCTCCCCCGAAAGCATAAACTTTTTGGACGGTCTGTTACTGTAATCAAAACCACAGCAAGCCATCTTTGCCCAATAATTGCAGATTAACACCCAATACCGAATAAAAACTGCAGAGGCAACTGATAGTGGACTTCAGAAACACCATATGACTGAAGTCTTTACGTTAGTCCCAGGCTGTGAAGAGCTCTGCAAGCAGACTACGGAGCAAGCTATTAGCTACAGTTAGCCACCAGCGTTAGCCTAGACTGACCAGTCAATCAAAAGGACACGCCCCTAATTATTCATAATTTCAGAATTAAAATTACAAATAAAAGGAGGAGTTAGAAAAAAATTCACCCCCCTCAGAGTTGTCATGATGGTAAACCTGATCTATCTAACCTAAAATGGTTTTTTGAACCAGGCTGTAAACATGTTTATTTTTGCTGTAAAGTTGGCCTTTTTAACATGGGAGTCAATGGGAAGTTTCTCCCTTTTGCAGCCAGCCCCCAGCGGATGAGGGCTGAACTGCAATTTTTGTCACTTCCGCGTTGGCTTCACATTCTGCGGGCGGAGTTTGCCCCTTGTTCAACACAGAGAATGGTAATTTGTGAAAATGCAATCCCACTTGCATATGCCAGGCTGAGTACTAAACTGAGTGATAACAGATCAATGCAGTTCCTCTTTTGATGCAGTGATAACTAAAGACAGCTGGTGTTAGTTTACAAATTGTGAATATTAACAACTTAATAATTCTTTGCTTGACGTAAGCAAAGGCAGAAATGACACGACAAAAGTATTAATTATTATATAAAATCATTAATTTTACATATAGTCATCCAACCATTTGATCAAGTTTAACTCTTTAGTTCATATTTTGTCAAAAAATCATACTGAGTGCATTGTAGCCACATCCACCACTACATGGTTATCTATAAACCCCCTCCCTTCACACAGCAGATGTAGGTCTTTCACAGATATAACTGGGATAATAGGAAGACAGCAGGAGGTCTGTAAACAACTCATTCTTTCTTCACAGAGGTTTAAAAATCCTTATTTTTATTCAGTGAAGGGAATCTCTGCTGTCTGTTTACCAATATAATATGACATTCTCTTCTTAAACATTCAAGTTAAGAATGAATTACGTGTAGGAAATTAGTATCACACATGCAGATGAGGAAGGCAAATCACCAACAGGAGGAGGATTTGATGATTTTTTTTTACCAACCTACTGAGCGTTGACTGGGATCAACCTCAGGGAGGAAATAAAGCTTAATGCAAAAGACGTGACTTATGAAAGAGAAAGAAATTGTTACTCGATTTGGGCAATTTGCAGATGTCAGTGACGCATTTGGTCTATCAGAATTAAATAGTAATATTTCATGAAAGAAACTGACATTGTTATAGAGTCAGCTCCATCCAATATTAACAGATTTCAGTTTTGTGAAAGAATTTGGATTTCTGGGGTCTCACTTTGAAAAAATCCTTTAAGGCCGCATTCACACCTGATAGTCCGGTAGACCCGGTTCGATTGGGGACCAAAATTGCAACATTGTTGCTGTTTTTAGCTGGTGTGGTCGGCATTCACACTGACCCTTTATTATCAGAAAGTCCAGAGTTTTGAGCAACAATTTCACCTATCTGCCTTTGGTGGCGCTGTTGTGGAGTTTTGCTTCCTCATGCCGCAGCAGACCCTTCCAGTACAGTTGAATGTAAACAAACATGGAGGAGCACCAGATTGTAGCGGCTGTAGGGTTGATCTGTTGTGTTTGACAAAGGTGACAGATAAATACCGCAGCAGTAACTCAGGATGAACATTGAATGAGGCAGAGGACTATTCAGAAGGTTTTTATACAAGACAGCTAAGACAGCTCCATATGTGTACTGTGCAATGAAGAGGACAACCTGAATATAACTTCCAGCACAGATGGCCTTCTTATACAGACATTAAGCAAGGTATGTGTACAATCCAGCATTGATCTATCCAGCATCAGTGGTTGTTTAGATTTTATTTACCCAGGATTTCCTGTACAATAGTCATCTTCCTGCTTTTGGTGCGGTCCCGGTCCATTTACCATTTGCACATGTAACTGAACCGAAGCAGAATTAATTTCAATCAAACTGAGACCGACATTTGTAGGAGGACAAGAATTGGTTTGTTTGGTCCAAATCAGACTTGGATTGCCCATTCACATGTCCTCAAGTTAACCGCACTTTCCGGGCAAACGAACTAGAGTTCGTTTCAAGCAGACTAAACAGGGATGGTGTGAATGCACCCATAGTCCTCTGTTTACTTCGAAACTGAAGAGTGTCATTGTGCTCACTTCTGGTACCAGATTGTAATGCTTATCTTTTTTTTGTTTTGTTTGCAGACTATGAATTATTATCATTGGGGGTGATTGAGTGATTTAATCAGGGTTTGATTTGCTTTTGATGTCTCCCCCTCTGGTCATTCATTTTTTTTCTCTGGGGAGATACGTTTTTGTTCCTCCCACTGTTCCAACAGAGTAATATTTCCTTTGAATTAAAGAGAATTTTGCAATGGCTTTACTTCTGCTGAAGCAGTTAAAAAACATAGGCGATTCTTCAAAAATGTATGGCTGCAGTTCACACAAGCCGTCTCCACAGCAGAGTGCGAGAGGAGATTCTACGCAATCAACGCAATTTTGACAGATGAGAGGAATAGAATGATAAAAACACTCAATCTTCCCTTCATGTCTGCACGGAGCCTGGCAGTGGTCAGTTGCAGAAATAATTTTGAGGTGTAAGAATATGTACCCTCAGTTTAATAAATGCACTTTTAATGTGCGTGCGGATTTCGGCATTGTGCTGGACCTTTTCAGAGCTACAAACTGGAAAAGGACATTATGCCTTTAACTTGTAAATTAGACAACCAAGCTATACTTTGTTGTGGATTTAAGGTAGAATGCAGCTATTTGGCTATTAATAATTAAAGGACTGCTTATGGCAGTCAAGGAAATAAATAATTTATGAAAAACTATTAATATTTGGGGAACCACCTTGTCTACCAGGTACTATTTTAATAGCCAAATATCTATATCAGTCTCTAATAGTATGAAGGAATGAATTCTTTACCGTATATTGATCATGAAACCTTGCCATAGGTGTGTGTGTTGAATCAAAGGGACAACAGTGACTTCAAAAAAGCACAAGTTTATTTACAAAGGAGAAAAAGAAACACTTAATCACTCAAACTAATAACTGACACACTACTGATCAAATTAAATGAATAACTACAAATAAAAGAACACTAATGGATTAAAATGATAGAAAACATGAAATCCAGGGCTTGATTTGCAGATGCTGAAATGAAAGCTAAATTAATTTACCAATTGTAATTAGTTTGACTAATTAGTACCAATAAAACAATGTAAAGAAAATTAAAAAATTCTTTGGATAAAGAAATGTTTGCTTAAAAACTATCTAGATAAGAACTCATTGATCTTTGGAAAAATACTTCTATTTAGATTGATCATCAAAGTAAATAACCTAATTCCAGTATTTTGGATAAAAAAAACAAGGCGAGTTCAAACGGAGCTAGTAAGATTAGTTTCTGTTTTTAAACAATATATTTTTAAACAGAGTTCTGTTTGAACCATTAATAGCGATCTATGGTTATGAAATGCAGGCCTAAACCAACATGTGGGCTTGTTTAGCTTAGCTCGCTGTAACGCACATGGGGAATTTGAAGTGGCTCAAATACATTTATTAAAAATTTAACAAAGAAAGGAAAACTCCTGTTTGATTGAGTAGCTCAAATTGCAGGATTTAAAATGACTCTTTGTCGGGAAAGCCTTTTGAAACACTGGTTTAAACTTCAGGCCGAGGCCTGGTTTACCCAAAGAGAGCCGATGAAAACTTAAAGTTAACAATGAAAAAAAGGGAAACACCTTTAAAATTAGTTATCCTGACTTATGAACAATTAAGCATCCTCCGAGTTGCTCCATGGTAGATGAGGAAAGTGGGTGAGTCAACCTTAGCCTAACAGCTAACAATGGCTCCAATCTGGTTAGCAGCCTAGTAGCGTGGGGCTCCCTGCTTTGTGGCTCTGGCTGGCTGCATAGCAATCGGCTCTGACACTCATTAGAATGGTACCTTGCTAGAGCTCTCCAGTCCGGATTTCACCTCTTATCGGCTCTGTGCGGTGCCAGAATGCAGAGTCCGGCTGGTTCAGGCTCTCAGCTCCTGTGTGGCTCTCAGCTCGCGTTTCTTAGCGATCAACAGTCTGAAACTCAGAGGGAAGGTAGTTGCTTTGGTCTCCCCTGGAGCGAGCCCGGCCAATGGCTTGCGTGAGAAGAGAGAGCGGCCGGCGGAGCAGGCCTCTTTATGCCTTCTGCTTGGTCCTACTTCTGGTGGAGGAGAGCAGGTTAGCGCCACCCGATGTCTGTATTTGTGTGACCCAACAACTTAAACTGTCTAGTGATCAGATTTGTTTCAACTCCATGCACAACAAATGCAATATTTATTTTTATACAGCTTTGGAGACAAATTATTCACAAAATTTGTGGAAATGGTCCAGAAACCGTACAGTGTATGTCCGTCTTGCCTCTGGGATTCATGGAGCTGGTGGCGCAGCATAACTAGAACACCATTAAAGACATACTAGTTAATCAGTTACCTGTTGAAACTGTGCCCACTTTTTTATGCAGGCCTGTATTGAATATAACTTCAATCTCTACAGAGAAGGCTACAGGATTTACACAGAGAAACTGTATAAAATAGTGGGATACCACTGAGTTTAGATATTGATTATATGAAAATTGGGCTGATGGATGTAATGTTTAAAAAAAACAAACAAACAAAAAAAAACATCAGGTTTTTAAGTGGTGGGGACAGAACGGTAATTTATTAATATTACAAGGGAGATGTCTCATGCTATAATTACTCAAATCTCTACACTTTCCTGCAGGATTCTTACACCTGAAAATTATTTCTGCACCTCACCCCAGAATGGCTCTGGTACAGATGTGGACTTTTATCCCTACAGACAAATATGCACAGTTGTGGGTCTGAGACAGCGGACAAGTTGCTGCTGATACTGCAATGGGGAAAAAATAATCTCACCTGGTATGACTGGATAAATCAAATGAATTATTATCTTTAATTTTAGTATTCTTAATATATTTGATCTTATCTTATTTTCTTGTTCTATGTCAACAATAATTTTCCTTCACATTTTTTTGTCAGTTTTGAAAAGGTAAACAAATGTGCAAGATGCCCTGCAGCCAGAATACACAAACCTGTCATTATTTTGATGAATAAAAAGTAAAAAAAAAATCCCAAATCACATACTAGACTAAATACAATTTCAACATCAGCATGTCAAAACACACCTCGCATATAAAACAAAGGTATTTAAAAAACAAAAACAGCACAATCTGTCTTTCACAACAAATGGAATATTTGATTCAATAAACTTCCTGGTGCACTTTTTAAGCTATGGGGAACAAAACCATATATATTTTTAAACTTTTGGCTGAAATTGCAAGGAGGCAATTTCTTTAGTGTATAAAATACCCAGCATATACTCTATAGAGCATTAAAAAAAAGCTGAATAAAATCACACAAGAATTCCTTTCTCAAATTATTTAAAAAATTGATGCCATTTATTTTAAGATGTTCACAGCAGAGCCCTATTGTCATCCACTGTAAAGGGCCATAGAATATCTCCAATTTCATACCACTCCTTGTATTATATTTGTCATCTTGCAATGTGTTCCATGTATTGTAACATAAGTAATTAACAATGCACCATATGGTGCTAATGAAACTTCAGTCCTTTTGATTTTTTTTGTATTTCAATTTCACTTTTTTTTATTTGAAAGCAAGGCTTCAAGAGAAGACAGAAGAGTAGGGAGAAAAGCGCCACATATAGAGGGTAATTTTGACTCTCAAAGACAGAACACCACAGCACAAATAGATGTGAGTGACTATAAGTGGCTTAAAGCGACTGATGTGCTCTGTAGTTGCCATTTACAAATAATGGACCTGTCATGATGTAGGAAGATGGCGGTGTAGGAAAATAGGGGGAGGCAGCTGCTGGTTCATTTGATGCATGTTTATGTAAAGGTCAAGTTTATTATGTTGAAATAGAAAGAGTGTAGCAGCCTGAACAAGTTTGTCAGCTAAAGAAAAGCAAGTGTCTGTCGGGGGCAGAAGAGGAACAGAGGTGCAGTTAGTGATGATGAGGAAATGAACATGGAAAGCTTTTTTCTTAGTGAATTTGAAAATACGAATATGTGGAGCCAGGGCAAAGCAGACCACGGACAAAGTAATAAATGCTTCAAAAAAGTGATGTGTCACTGAAGATCTTAAGAAAGGTATTCACAACTCTTAAACTTTTTCTTATTTTATTACATTTAGACCCTATAGTGGTGGCATATGTCTACTAGCTTTGCACATCCTACAGACCAAAGGATTTTCCCATCCTTCTTTTGCATAATAGCTCAATCTCAGTCAAATGCGATGGAGAACATCAGCATTCATGTTTAAAGCTTGACACAGATTTCACAAGTCTGGACTTTGAAAGGGCCGCTCTAACACATGAATATGCTGTACTCAAAACCAGTCCCACTGCAGCCCTGACTCAGGGACTTCCAGTGAGATTCATGACAAGAGAGGTACTTGCTCCCCACTGTTAGGAGTTTGGGGTATTTGTCTGTACTTCTCTCTGTCTGTCGCCCTGCATCTTTCTCCACATTTCTTGAGATTCCACCAGAAGTCTTATGTGAGCTGTGCACATGCCCATCGCGCCGGGGGCTCAGCTTTCTCTCTGCTTCCTGCTCAGGTGCAGCTCATCACAGGCTACATAAAAGGAGCTGGCTGTTGTTGCCTGGGTGTCAAACCGTCTCGTAAACCTCAAGTCCTTCATACGATCGCCAGAGTTCCTTTGTGTGCTTTCTTCAGTGACAAAACGCCTTCATTCTTCTCTGTGCTCCCTCCAAAGTTTCCCTTGCTGCAACTTCTTCTTCAGCCTCAGAAAGCCTTGGTTTCCCATCCATGTCTAACCAACTTCAAGCTCCAAGTTCCTCTGTTATCCATGTCTGGTTCTCATTCTCAGATTCCACAATCCCATTATCTCCTGGAACTCAGCAAAACCCCTGCAGATATCCCAGACTTCTAGCTCTCCCACCCTGGTGTTTCATCCACCATCTACCAAGTAAGCCTTAGGTGTTTACATTTAAGCAATTTGATCCAAGATCTGGTCTAACTTCATTTCCTGCACTTCTTCTGATCTCCATGTTTTAAAAAACTAATCTCTAAATTCACAACTGGTCTCCCAAGTGATATTCTTTAAGTGGGTAAAGAAGCTTAATTCAAAAATGACACCCTGGAGTCGAATATATAAATCTGAAATTAAAAAGAGAAGCTTGAATTTCAATTATGACCTTAACTGAAAAAACATTTGTTGTTCTAAAAGCTTTTATCTAATATTTAATCGATTCCGACAATATGAATGCACGAAAAATATGAAAATATTTCTCAATTATGAACTTCTTTGTACAGGAGATACTTCTTGCTCGAAGCCATCATAATTTATGATCACTTCTTTGCGGAAACTTGTATTGTTTGAACAAATTTTACTATTGACTGCAACAGTTCATTTCCTTTTGGGATTAATGAATAATTTTTAACTGAATGGAATTTGTACAGATATATCACATAAAATCGCAACAACTGTGTTTCAAAAATGAGAAACCTGTAGGACTGATTTGTTTCTAATCACACAAAGTTTGAAAACCTCACCAGTAACAAGTGAGTAATTTTAAAATGAAATTTCTTGACCAGGGACTTTTGAACGCAAGTGAAAGGGGTATAGTTGATTCCTTTTCTATAGAGTATGAAAAGAAGAGTAAAGTAGAATTTTGATCAAGCTTATTTGAGAAGGTGAAAGCAAAGTAATTTTGTGTAGTGAAAAAAATCATCTCCTTTTCTTTACATTCCCAACCTACATTTTCCAGGTGCTAATGTGTCCTTTTCTATTACCCATGTCATTTGCTCTCTTTCAATAGCACCCCCCATTCTTGTCCTTAACACCGATCCCTAAAATGAGGACAAGGGACAGATAAGGAAGGGGGTAGAAAAGCTTGAGAAAGAGCATTAACAACTTGTAAAATATACTGCGATTACAAGTGAAAATGGCTCTGATGCATAGGTAGACAAGCAGACTTATAGACAAGACAGCTGGGATCTTATCTAAGCCATGTCTAAGTCAAAAAGCCAGAATGAAACCTTGTGGTATGACAGTACAAAAATCACTACAGCCAGATGGACAAATGCTCAGCCAGCCAGGCAGGCAGTCACACTTCAGATTACCACCTTACCAACTGTACGCTGAGCTACAAAAAAAGCTGCGAGAGACAGCTCATGAGCTGCCAGCATTTCAGACTGACAGCTTTCCATCCATAAGGCACGCCAGCAGATATAGGGGCAGCTCGATGAAAGAAAAGCCCTTTCACTGCAAAGGTTTACTCTAATCTGATGGCAACTGAACATGTTGGTGTCATGTGAGAAGTCTCCTGCTAGTGCCATTCTGCAGAAAGTTGATAGAACTCTCACCAGGTTGGACTTGTAATGCTTTACAGAACTTTTAAAGCTTTTGTACAATCAGGCTTTTTAATTTATTCAATTGGTCTTGATTAGTCGTTCTGGTTAGTATGTGAGCAAGTAAGTAAAGTAAGTAAAGCTTTATTTATATAGAACCCTTCTAGAAATTATCACAAATTGCTTTACAAAACAAACCAAATACATATAATCTGGAAATAATTTAAAAGAGTAATGAAGGTAAAAGCAATGTTACAAAGTTAAGTCTTTAGTTGCTTTTTAAAATAAATCTCTGAGTTGACAATTCTCCGACTGAACGGAAGATAATTCCAGAGAGATGGTGCCACCACAGCAAAAGTCTTTTTTATTGAGTCCTTCATACAACCAGCAAATGCTGATCACTAGCTCTTAAAGACCTGCGGGGAATATAAGGCTGGAATAGCTGGCGGATATAAATGGGGTAAGATTATTGAATTGAATTTAATTGAATTCTTTAATGAATTGGGAGCCAATGTAGCTAAAACAGTAAAGGAGTAACATGGGAGAAACACCAATTCTTATTCCAGTCGTGAAACAATGCATCTCAGCTTGGAAATATTTCTCAGGTGATAGAAACAAAAGTGAATTAAGGAGTTAAGATGCACATCCAAATTTAAATTTGGGTCAAGGATTAACTCAAGATTACGGACTGAGCACTTAATGTACTGAACAAGTGGGCCAAGACAATTTTTGGGACAAATCTTTTCCGGGGCACAGACCAAGACTTCGGCTTTGGTTGTTAAACTGAAGAAAGTTTAACATTCAATTCAATTAAAATTTAACATCAAATACTTAACAGACTCCAAACAACTACTTAAGATCGGCATCTCAAATTAATCTTGATGTTTAAAGGAAACAAAGAGCTGAATATCATCAGCATAAGAGCTGATAAAGATGGAGGTATAAGGTAAACAATAATGAGCCCAAGATGGAACCCTGTGGAACAGCATAGACAATAGGTGAGGAAGAGGACTGAAAATGATCACCTTCCACTTGAAATGATCTCCCCAATAAATAAGAAGAGAACCCCCAACCTGTATTTCAACCTGTCGAGCAGGACCTGGTGATCATAATCAAGCTGTAGAAGAACATAGCAGTGACCAGAGTAACTTTGCATAATAATGTCATTTGAAACCCTAGGAAGAAGTGTCTCGTTGGAATGTCGCTTACCAAATCGGGACTGATAGTGGTCAAGTATATGGTTTTTATTCAAAACCACTTCTTTGACAACTAGTAAAAAGTAATTAAAGTTTATTTATATAGCAAATTTTACAAGTCAAAACCCTAAAATGCATTACGATGCAATTAAGAATAAAAAGCAAAGAAGATACAAAAAATGAAATTAAAGATAAAAACAAAATGCATGTAACATCATACAGCATAAAACTATTTAAAAGCAACACTGAACTCCCCCGTCTCCAATTGGTTCTTCGAAGAATCAGCAGAAACAAGACAACACAAAGATGTAGGCATCAAATTCCACAATCTTTGGGTCACTGTTCTAAAGGATTTATTCAGTTTGTCTTAAAATGTGTTTTTGGACCCATCAACAACCATTGACTGAATATCAGACTGCAAGAGTGTCAGAGATATGTACTGGAGTTTGAAATGGAAAGATAAAAAAGTACAATTAATTCTAAAATGTACTGGGAACAAATGTGAAGAGGTTAAAATTGGAGTAATATGTTGTCTCTTTCATGAGCTGGTCAAAAGCCTTAGCAACATTCTGAACTGAGTAGAGATCTGTCTTATTCAAATAAATAAAATGCTGTTACAATAATCAAGACAAGATGAAATAAAAGCAAAAGTAATAATCTCCATTTTACACATTACTATCAGAGTTTAAATCTTAGAAATACAGTTTATGATTAAGCTATCTGAAGGGCACTTTAATAAAATGGCATCTGAAGAGACGAAGAATTAAAAAGCTGGACAAAAAGAGAACAACACTAACTGTTGAAAGGCTAACTGGGTTTAATTGATGTCGGTGAAGCTTCTGCTTCCCAGAAAAACACATCTTACTTAAATGATCAAACATGCTTCACATTCATCTCATGGAACAGCCTATTTAAAGTTATAAAAAATGCATAATCCAGCTTTTTATTATTTGCCAAAGTGTTTTAAAGTCAGGCCACTGTATGGTATCAATAAATGTAGGCATATCCCAATCAGATTTGTTTTTCTCCTTCACAAAAACCTAATTTATTTACTCTATTAATAATGTGTAATGCTGCAGTCTGGTCTTGCTCAAACATTTGAGAGAAGACTGACCTTCAGACAAGTGACTCACAAAACTGACAGGCTGAGAGATCGCAGGAATGGATACACTCTCATTTTCTGAACTTCCACTGTGAACATCAGTGTAAGGGTACATTTAAAATAAATAAATAAATAGAGATTGGGATTTATTTGCTTGAGATTTATACCTGATCCGGATTCATATGCTCACATAGATGACACAAGTCTGAACTGGAGTCTGAGCTTGGAAAAAGTCTGTCCTAGGCTAACCCGGGCTTTCCACCGGACATGTCAGCAGCATGTTAAAGGAGCAGCATGTTTCACTTGTGTGTATTCTGCTGCTAGGCCCTTTCCACCGGTGGCGTATGAGGTACGTAGCAGCAGGCAAGCAGATGTCACAGAGAGAGCACGAAACAGTATTTATTTTGGTAAGTTCATTGTAGTTTAATTATTAAAACTTCAAAGCTCATTTATTTAAGCTTGCATAACTGAAAAGGGTCCAGGGCGGAGTAATTCACCTTCATAAGTAGGATAAATTCACCATCTTGCCCCATAACAGCAGATACGTCACTCAATGCTTTATCCTTCTTGACATTGTCCTTTTAAAAAGTTTGACTGGGGTCATACAGGATTGAGTGCTTCTCCACTTCAATGATCAGCTTGTCGTCGTCATTGATGAAACACAAATTAGACTTTATTACCTCCAGCGAGGTACTGACTTCTCACCGGGCCGCACAGGTACTGAAATTTTTTTAAGTAAAAACACCATAAAGCAGTGCATTTCTTTATTTTGAACATTTCCGGATGCCGAGCCATCTGATTTCCTGTCTTCCCCTATCCAAAATGTCGAAATTTACACATTTCAGAGGCGTACCATATGGAAAATAGGACTTCCGAGTATATTTAGAAAATTGCTGCGACATGACTGTGACGGGGTAAAAACTCGTGCTGATTTCACTTTCGTAGGAAAGGATTCTATTAACTACAGCTGTGGCTATAAGTTGCGTATGACGTGCTGCTGCTGTAACGTGCTGCTGACGCGTCCAGTGGAAAGGAGGGGTAATGCTAACAGGTTTAGTGTCTGCTTAGATGTGATTTGAAAATTAAAAAATTCAACTCCATTCTTAGTTCAGCGAAGTTCCAGTGATCATGTACCACAGACCAAGCTAACAGAAGACCTTGTTCTCTTGCTTCATGAGCTTGGTATTTGCTTTGAAGCTAATGAAAGTTAACCGCTAGTGCACTCTGGGAAGCTCTTCTCAACTGAGGTTATCTAAACATGAGGTAGAGGAGGTCTCACAATATACAGACATGGACCTGCAACATTCAATACAGTCTCTCTTTCACTGTGAACGTAATTGCAGAAAGTCAAAAACAGGTTATTGAGAAAACCTCACATATACTAGAAAACAAAATAGTGTGTACACCTATGGATACAGCTATACTGGTCAAGGTCACAAAATATAGATCCCAAAATGTATGAATTTGCATTGAAGAGCACATTTGTAATGATAGATAGTGACTAAAAATTAAGTCAAAGTTAAAAAGCGAATCATCTGAAATGGCCAAAATAAGAAACCTAATCTAATTTTGATCAGGAGATTCCTTGTTAGATTACAAATTGCCTCTGCAATGCTGTCATTTAAAATGGCTTTTTTGATCATCCACCAAGGCATGTCTGAATGAACCGCAAGACACATTAATGAAAAAATAACCAAAGTGTGAACATCCAAATACTTATGCACTGACAGATATATGGAGCCACTGATGTTATGTATTTCATGTGTGAAAAAGGGTAATTATAGTGGGGCTGATGGTAAGACATTGAGCTCAAGAAAATGAAAAAATAAAATTTTGTCAAAGGAAGTTCTAAAGTACTAACAGTATGAGGAGAAATAAGAGTTATAATATTGTTAAATATGGGGGACTGAGGTTTAGGAGGGACACATTAGGAAAACATTAGCATGAACAATGTAATAAAAAAAGTAATGATGTTGAGCAGAAGCAACGTGAAAGAAACAAAATTTGCTACCTGACAGCTTGGCATCAAATATAAATTTACTTTCCACAAACACGTCAACACTGCTTTAACAACACATCGTTTGAATTTTGTCTTGCGGTTATACAAGCAAAATGGTGAAGGTATTAGATCAAGAGAGCTGTATCGTCTTCACGTTTCAGTCAGTGGTTCAGTAACAGAAACAAAGAAACAGAAAACATCAGGCAGAAAAAGATAAAACGTATGAGAATGAACTGCAAATAGAAAAAGTGTACATGAGAAAGTGGGAAATAAAAAAAAAAAATTAAGGTAAGTTTTCTTCCATAATTTTTTTTGTAACTCTATTTCTTTACTATTTCATATCTTATTTCTACTCTCTCTCTCTCTCTCTCTCTCTCTCTCTCTCTCTCTCTCTCTCCCTCTCTGTCTCTCTCTTTCTCCCTCTCCCAGTCTTTAGCTCCCCTTTTCTCTTCCTCTTGCTTTCCCATCAAATCCAGACAGTGGTTAATGTAGGTCAACCTGTCTGGAAGCTCCTCTCTTGTCTTTCCTTTTTTTTCCCTATCACTCACATCAGTCTACAACTCTGAGCTTCTCCTTCGATGGGGATGCAAATGATCCAGGCTGGGCGCGTGTTGCTGGATAGCTCGTCTGACTGGACACTGCTGTTCTGGATATAATTTATATCACATCTGGAGAGAGCAGAAGCTGCACGATTATAAGGCCTGGGCACATCTTTATCCTGAGAGGGACCACAGGAGATTTCTGTTGCCTTTATCCGTCACAACATTCAGGTAGAGACTAAACAGATCCAGAGCTGAAGGGTCATCAACTGACGGAGGGTTTCAACAGAGAAAACACTGGCATCCCTCATGTCTTCTTACCGCCCCTCCAAAAAGACCACTGGAATGCTTTGTGTCCGTTTAAGTCCAAAATCCTCCACACAGGTCCAAATTTCTTTTGCTATCCTCCCACTTATGGTGCTTGTGTCGGGTTTTTTGGCATGTTACTTGAGCGATGCATATTCCTTTCACGATGACGATACTCCAAAGATCTTTCAAACAACTTTCCTTACAATGATAGATAAAAAATAAAAAACAAAAACTCAGAGAGATCTTTTTCACAAAATGCTGTGCTGGCCAGCATCTCTTTCCTTTTCTGTTTCCTTCCAGAAACATAAGAGCGGAGCAGATACAAGTGTGTGTGATTCTGATTTCACCCTGCTGCAGTGCAGAGTGACTGGCTTGGAGAAGAGAGAGAGACGAAACGCAGACTGTTGCTAGCTCTGTGGTGGCAGACTGGCAGAAAGTGTTTGAGCTTGTTGGCTAACTGGCTGTAGCTTTGCAGGATATAAATTATACATCATTCAATCGGTCAGTAAATCATCAAAGGACCTGAGCTCCTCTGTCATAACAAATAGTTATGAATATTTTAATGGTTTAATAAGTGGTTGTAAAAATTTGAATGAACACAATAATAGATACCACAGAAACTACTAAATTTGAAGAGAAAAAATGTCATACAACAGATGTCCCCAACATTCACTTAAAAAATTGCAAGTGACTAATTTTACCTAACTTTCCTTGTTGATCAGATGTCAAACAGTAAAAAATCATACTTTTTATTCTAATAATAAAATTGATCTATATTAAGAACTCACACCATTTTGCCTATAAATTTATAACATAAACGTTTTTGTCTGTATTAAAATACAACAACTGATAGTGCTGGAGTTTACAAGACAAGATGCTGGATGTTTGAAACTGAAAACGAAACTGATGGCATTAATTAATGTCGGACTAGCTCGACTAACTTGAGTGACTACTATAAGATTTAGGTCAACTATCTAGACAATTTGAAACACTGGCAGAGCACTGAAATGCCATTTCAAAGTGTGAGCTGAGCCCTTAACATTAAATTAATAAATAAATAAAGGAGAAGGTGTTGCCACAACAAAGTACCAATATCTAGCAGAAACCATAAATTAGCAAGCAGGAATGTCCTGTAATTTCTTCTGGTTCCTTGATAGAGGTAATAGTTTTGAATTCAGAAGCATATTTAAACCATAGACTGTATATACAATGGACTAACCTTTGTGTGAAGTCACCAATAGGTTTCTGAAGAGCAGAAAATGAAGGCGGTTAAACTTTTAACTCACCTCACATCTCTGAGACATCCATTAGTTCATACTTCCAGATCCTGAATTGTGTTCCTTACGCCAGTACTGATCTAACCAGCAATCATCGAGTATATCGAGAGTCTAACTATCTAGTCTTCCAGCCTGATCTAGCCGACTCCCGCTCTCTGACAATGTGGCTCGCTGTGGCTTCTCGATCCTGCCAACTTTGCTGCTCTGCCTCTGCCCGACCGGTCGCCTACTCAAACCCGCGTGTAGAAGGAGAAAACAGCTCCGATCAGAGCTCCATTCCTCTTTGCAACCTGACAGAATTTCTCTCCCCCACTGCTGGCGAAGCTTTATCCCATGTTAAGCCTCCCCTGAACAGAGACTTCTTGAATGCTCTTTTACTGTAATTAATACTACAGCAAGCCATCTTTGTCCAATAGGTGCACGATTAACATCCAGAACCGAATAAAAACTGCAGAGGCAAATGGTAATGGAGTTCAGAGAGATGAAAAGGCTGAAGTCTTTACGTTAGTCCCAGGCTGCGAAGGCCTTCCCCGAGCAAGCAGGGGGGTTGACAAGCAGACAAGCAATCTGCTACCATTAGCCACCAGCGTTAGCCTAGACCGAACTGTAAATCAAAAGGGCATGCCCCTAATTATTCATTATTTCAATATTAAATTACATCTAAACAGAGGAGTAAGAAAAAAAATCACCCCCCTGAGAGTTGTCATGATGGTAAACCTGAACTATCTAACCTAAAATGGTTTTTTGAACCAGGCTGTAAACATGTTTCCTTTTGCTGTAAAGTTGGCCTTTTTAACATGGGAGTTAATGGAAAATTGCTCCTTTCTGGAGCTAGCCCCCAGCGGATGAGGGAGGAACTGCAATTTTTGCCACTTCCTGGTTGGCTTCACATTCTGTGAGCAGAGTTTTCCCCTTGATTAAAGATACTTCACCTGTATCAAGGGACATGTCACATATTATTTCTCTTTTATTGTAATACAATCTTTGGAAAAAATATAGGTATTTTTTAAATTCAGAATGGGCAGGTCAGAGCACAAAGAAAAATTGGAAATTAGTGTCGGCCAGGAAAATCCTGATTCACAGTAAAAAAATTAAAAAAATAAAATAAAATATATATATTATATACATATATATTTGAGTAATTTCAACTTGACCCTATCCTTCACTGTCAAGTTTAAATTACGCAAAAAAGTTAGTGAATTTTGACTCGTTTTTTTTAAAGTAAACTCAGTTTTTTTTTTTTAGAGTGTTGGAGCATCTCTATTTTAAACAGTTTGAGTGTGTGTGTGTTTTTTCAAAAGTAAAACCTATATAAGTGTTTTCTTCTAAATGTTAAGAGACAGGAAAATCTCTCACTTTTTGTTGAAACTTTTGGAATTCAAAGTAGTTGACCTGATTCATGTAGATCTCATGAGAAAATATTTTTGGGGTTTGGGGAGGGGGAATGGGGGACAACAGAAATCAGCAACTTCGGGGGAGCAGTCAACAGGAGCTGGAGTTTCAATTGCTATTTACACCCCGCTGACATATTTAGGACTAAAATATGTTTTGGCCGCACGTCTACAGTTTTGTTTTATTCCAGCTGTGCAATTTCATCTCATGATTCCTTTGGCATACAAGCAGACAGGAACAAAGCTCTTTTTGTACTTAGTGAAAACGGTCTGTGCTGCGCTCATAAAGAAAATGAAAAAAATTAAATAGAATTGAAATGAGCAGATCCCAGAGCCTGAGAATCCAACTGGTTGGGCTTTCGGTCCACTGAAACCCAAAGTTACAACATCAACAGACTTGATGCTGTGCTGCAATCAAAAGACACGACTGAAATGAAGAAAAATACTTGCTCCCAAATCAGAAAGTGACACAGAGAATCCTTTGTGAGTTTTTAGAATGATTAATGATTGACAATTTCTAAACATCCAGTGCTGCTGAACAGGGACGTATCCAGAAAGTTTATAAAGAGGGGCTAATAGCGGCTAGTTAGGGTATCTTGGACTGTCCCACCATAAAATAAATAACATCACATGTGTTTTTATTAACCCAATCTGAGCTGGTCAGATTTTAGATTTTTCACCTGTTAAAAATTCAGTTTAAAGAGTCATTTTATTTTGCAAAGGTTTATTTCACAATGATGCCTTTTTAATTTGAAAAATTATTTAACAAGTTGAATAATTTATTGAGTACCAAAATAATTATATATTAATATGATATATATTCTAAAAAATACTTGTGGCTCTAGAATGTAAAATTAATGTAAAACAACAACATTTATTTGGACTGAAAATGATATAAACTGAAGTAGCAGATAGGCCACATCTTCAGTATAAAAAAAATTATACATGAGACAAAACATATTTACATATCAGTGTACTCTATATACATTGTATATAAACTCTTCTGAGACAACCCTGTTGTTATTTTTGCTCTAATCTGGATTAAATGTTTGAGAATACGTAATTATATGCATTAATTATTTGAGCATTAGGCAATTTTTTATTAAGTGTGTTAAACTGCATTATATTTGGTTTGTAATGATAATGATTTACATTTTAAGCTCGTGCTACAACATTTTAGTCTGTACTACACCATCAACCTCTGTAGCACCATCACTACAAACATACTGCCCTGGTCTTTGTTTACTGAGGTGACTCAGATCTCTTAATTAGATTTTTTTGTTTTATAATTTTTAGGGTAAAAAACGGTGTTGAATCACGGGTGTAATTGAATTAATTGATTATGTTCTTTATTCAAAGTTCGTCATTAAGGAATAGCTTCAAATGACCAGAACTGCAGTTCTAATATATGATATGTGTTTTTTCTAAAATTATTGATAATTGCCTGTTGATCTTTTTTTAAATCAATAGGCTTTTTTCTCTATATCCTAAGTATAAAAATTGTAATATGTGTTTATTGAGGTCTGTAAATGTCCTTGTCCTTTTTTTCTGAAAATGCACCAGATCATTACTTTTAATAATTTCCTTTATGGAAAAATAAACAAGAAATTATATTATATGAATACAACTGTGGGGCTGCACGGTGGCGCAGTGGTTAGCGCTGTTGCCTTGCAGCAAGAAGGTCGTGGGTTCGTATCCCGGCCCAGGGTCTTTCTGCATGGAGTTTGCATGTTCTCCCCGAACTAGGAATGAATGTGAGTGTGAATGGTTGTCTGTCTCTCTGTGTTGGCCCTGCAACAGACTGGCATCCTGTTCAGGGTGTACCCTGCCTAACGCCTGATAATTGCTGGGATAGGCTCCAGCTGCCCCATGACCCTGAATTGGATAAGCGGTTAAGAAGATGGATGGATGGAATACAACTGTGTTTGATGATCTGCATATTTACACAAGTGTATCTAGAAAAAACCTGTGATGGATTTAATTCATTGTGTATTATTGTATAATGGTTTTATTTATTTTAGTTTCTATTGATCTTTCTATTTTTTTGTTTTGCATCTGGTAACTTGTTTAATTTATTCTGTATACAGAATTTTGATTCTGTGAATGTTTAAAGTTCATTATGAATAAAGTTTTTATGGTATGGTAATGAAATAGCTTTAATAGCTTCTAATATATCTTGTGGAAAGCACTGACTTATTTAATAGGAAACACACACACATAAAATGAAAAAAAAAGTGCAATGTTGGTCTCCTGCCGAATCCCACTTATTATTAATAAACTTTGATTCAATTTTTGCCTTCAACTAAATTCTAGAGCATCACCATTACTTCTATGATGTACATGGGGAATTAAGTGGCACATATTTATAGCCATCTAAAATTTTGCAAAAATATATATTTTTTTCTAATATTAAAATCATTTTCTTTCTGAGAATATATTTACTGGTAAAAATAAGTGTTTTGAAGGATAAGGCTTAAAATCCTTCACCATTTCTACTAACCCATTGATATTGTAACCCACTGTGGGGACATTGTTACATGCTTTGATGACAGATAATTTAAAGTAATTTCCTTTAATCTACTCATAGATTTCTATGAGGAATTGTGGTTTTATGACTACAATATATAATATACCAAACGAGAGGACTTTCAGAAGTATTCTGGTTTTAACAGGTTCCCATATTGGAAATATCGATCAAAAGATTTTAAGCAAATATAAAGTTGAACTTAATTCAGTCTCAGTGCATTTCTAACCAATGTATCAAAAGTAATGCAATTCAATTATTTTAACCCTAATCATAGAATACTAACAACTATAGAAAAGTCCACATTTAAGGCAGCATAAAACCATGTAACAGTTGTTTTTTTCCAAAACAAAAACAATTATCAAACTGCAGAGAGAAAACAGGAAATTCAGATGTTTTATGAAATGAAATTTTATAATCTGAGGTAAGAATCTGGATAACTTTCAACTCTCTTTAGAGAACACTATCAACATGCTCTACTTTCTGTGAAATAACAAAGATTTGCTGTGATCATCAGTCTGACAAGTCCCGCATGGAAACAGAGAGAGAGAGAGAGAGAGATTGAGAGGCTTGTCGGTTCAAGCAGTTGTTGCTCCTTCCTCTCCCGTTACTTTGTTCCTCACCCCACTAACAGAGCAGTAGTGACATCTTCCTCTGCCTTACACATCAGCCTAATATGTGATAATTGGCCCCAGTTGATTGCCAGTATTTAAATGAAAAAAAAAAAAAAAGGATTAAATATCCTCCTGGGCTATTTATTTATGCATAGATACAGGTAAAACAAACAAAAAATTGTGAATATTGAGCAAAAGTTAATTTATTTCAGTATTTATTTTAAAAGGTGAAACTAATATGTGATTTAAGCTCATTACCTGCAAATCAAGATATTTTAAGCTTGTATTCTTTGTAATTTTGATTATTATGGCTTACAGCTTATAAAAACCCAACAATCAAAGACACACTCTATAACTTTGCAGCTATTTGCCCTCTGTCACCCTCTCAAGGCTTGTGGCGTAATGTCACTGTCGTAAAAAACACTTTATATGGTGTACATCTAAAGATGCCAGTGTAATGTTTTACACATCACCAGCCAAAACAACAAAACATCAAACTAACAGCTTTTCAGCTAGCAACTTTTCAAACAGTTTTCTCATCATCATACCCAAATAACCCCTGAGCAAACATTTCTTACTTACCAATCCAATAGCAACATAGCTAGTTCAACATCCATACATCCTGCTGTATCGCTAATGTCTAATTTGTCTAACACAAACCTGAAAAGTTGTAACACAGGGTTTTAGAAGCTCATCCTACTTTTACCTAAACTGAGTAACCGTGAAGGGAAGGAAGTGTTGTCTGACCTGTGTCCTCTCCCATCTTGATGCTTTATGAGGAAGCAGAAAAACTGCGGGAGGTGTGCTGTTATCAAGGGGAAGGGAACAACCTGCTAATGAGTTGAGAAGACGGCACAGTTACAGTGTCCAGCTCCCCGGCTTACCATACTGCAACTTGCCTTACCCCTGATTCACAGTGGGCGCAGAACGGATGCACCCTGTGTGAATCAGAAATTAAAAGCCTTCTACAGCAGTGAAGCTCCGGCAGCTTTCAGCTGCTCTGCTTCTCAAAAACTTTGGATTTCTTTATATCATTAGGTAGTGTGTAGCGTACTACTGTAAAGTGAAACTTAATCAGGATCGATTACATTATTACATTATTACATTATTCTTTAGTGCGGTTTTCAGCATCAGGACACTCCCATGTAGTGACAATAAGGCAAATGTACTGACTTACTCTTTTATTTGACAACCGTGCACCATTACAGCAGAATCACAAACTGCGAATAAGGTATTTTAAGTGCCTCCCTGGTTATTTTGAACTAAAAATTTAATTAAGCCCTTTATTCAAACACTTTTTTTCCACCATAACTAAGTTGGTAAGAAACAAAGACGTTTCAGCGATCTGAGTGACATCAGTAAATACAAAGAACCATTTACCATTATAATATATATATATATATATATATACACTACCGTTCAAAAGTTTGGGGTCACATTGAAATGTCCTTATTTTTGAAGGAAAAGCACTGTACTTTTCAATGAAGATAACTTTAAACTAGTCTTTACTTTAAAGAAACACACGCTATACATTGCTAATGTGGTAAATGACTATTCTAGCTGCAAATGTCTGGTTTTTGGTGCAATATCTACATAGGTGTATAGAGGCCCATTTCCAGCAACTATCACTCCAGTGTTCTAACGGTACAATGTGTTTGCTCATTGGCTCAGAAGGCTAATTGATGATTAGAAAACCCTTGTGCAATCATGTTCACACATCTGAAAACAGTTTAGCTCGGTACAGAAGCTACAAAACTGACCTTCCTTTGAGCAGATTGAGTTTCTGGAGCATCACATTTGTGGGGTCAATTAAACGCTCAAAATGGCCAGAAAAAGAGAACTTTCATCTGAAACTCGACAGTCTATTCTTGTTCTTAGAAATGAAGGCTATTCCATGCGAGAAATTGCTAAGAAATTGAAGATTTCCTACAACGGTGTGTACTACTCCCTTCAGAGGACAGCACAAACAGGCTCTAACCAGAGTAGAAAAAGAAGTGGGAGGCCGCGTTGCACAACTGAGCAAGAAGATAAGTACATTAGAGTCTCTAGTTTGAGAAACAGACGCTTCACAGGTCCCCAACTGGCATCTTCATTAAGATTAGCCAATAAAAGAAAAAGATTAAGATGGGCAAAAGTACACAGACATTGGACAGAGGAAGACTGGAAAAAAGTGCTGTGGACGGATGAATCCAAGTTTGAGGTGTTTGGATCACAAAGAAGAACGTTTGTGAGACGCTGAACAACTGAAAAGATGCTGGAAGAATGCCTGACGCCATCTGTTAAGCATGGTGGAGGTAATGTGATGGTCTGGGGTTGCTTTGGTGCTGGTAAGGTGGGAGATTTGTACAGGGTAAAAGGGATTCTGAATAAGGAAGGTTATCACTCCATTTTGCAACGCCATGCCATACCCAGTGGACAGCGCTTGATTGGAGCCAATTTCATCCTACAACAGGACAATGACCCAAAACACACCTCGAAATTGTGCAAGTGTGGAGGAATGAGAAGGACGACACAACTAGATCCGATCAGCTCGTTTATTCCAATCCAACTGAGCATCAGGACAACAGTATCTCAGAGCAGTTGCAACATTCGCGCCAAAAACCTCTTGAACATTTTCAAATAAAAACAGAACATTTTTTTATATATAAACATCCCGTTGTCTGGGTGTGAGTGGAGCCCCCTGGTGGTCCGCCACACAAGAACTATTTAGAGAAGAAGCAGGCAGCTGGTATTCTATCGGTAATGGAGTGGCCAGCGCAGTCACCAGATTTGAACCCCGTTGAGCTGTTGTGGGAGCAGCTTGACCGTATGGTACGCAAGAAGTGCCCATCCAACCAATCCAAATTGTGGGAGCTGCTTCTAGAAGCGTGGGGTGCAATTTCTCCAGATTACCTCAACAAATTAACAGCTAGAATGCCAAAGGTCTGCAATGCTGTAATTGCTGCAAATGGAGGATTCTTTGATGAAAGCAAAGTTTGATGTAAAAACAATCTTATTTCAAATAAAAATCATTATTTCTAACCTTGTCAATGTCTTGACTCTATTTTTTATTCATTTCACAACGTATGGTGGTGAATAAGTGTGACTTTTCATGGAAAACACAAAATTGTTTGGGTGACCCCAAACTTTTGAACGGTAGTGTGTATATATATATATATATATATATATATATATATATATATATATATTTTATATATATATATATATATATATATAGATGTATATACATATATTTATATATATATAATATAAATATATATTTATATATATTATATTATATATATATATATATATATATATATATTTACATCAGAATCAGAATCAGCTTTAATGGCTAAGTATGACACATACAAGGAATTTGACTCCGGCAACTATATAAAAATATATATATATATTATGTTAGTTATTTAAATTAGGGCTTATCTTGATGTTTTTTAATCTTTTAAACATCTATGAAACTTTATTATATTGTTGGCTCAAACCTTTGGTTTCTGTGTAAAAAAACAACAACAAAAAAACAGGTCATAAAGCTGATTCTAATTCAGTTCAACTGATAAAGCTAAACAGCTATTCAGCAATAGCTGAGTGTAGATGGAGCCAAGGACACTGGAGTACAGTCCGGTGACTGAGAGCTGAAACCATCAGGTCTATCTTTGCTCAGTCGTATTTTAAGAGTTTTCTCTTCTCAGGACATGGTGGAAAACTAAGGGACATTTTAAAAGCTACAGGTGTTGTTTGCAGAGCAACCCAGGTGAGTTTTCCATTTCTCTCAGTAACCGCAATTCACAGAAAGCCGAGGGGGCGGGGGACGGGTGGTCCTGCTGAAGACAACTGACTGTTTTATTTCCTGTATTTCTGATTCTTGAAGCGCACAGCATAGATATAGTAAGATGAATAGATCATCTCCATAGATCGGACCCATTCTCACCAATACCCGATTTAGAACTTTCTTCTGTATCTGTACCGATACAGAAATTAATATTGGATCGGTACGTCCCTAACCAAGAATATTCCAAAAACATGTGTTTTAAAGTTACGGAGTGTGTCTTTAAAATCTCCGAAAATTAGCTTATTATATGAAACCAATAAAACGCGGATTTTAAATAGAGATATCTCGTACCTTTGAAAAGTATGATCACCCATTTGTGCTCAGTACTTGGTTTGGGGTTGTTTTGCATCAGTTTCTGCCTCAATGCGGCGTGGCCTGGATACAGTCAGCCTGTGTCACTGCTGAGATGTTTTTGAAGAGCAGGATGCTTCAATAACGGCCTTCAGCTCTTCTGCATTGTTCAGTCTCATGGCTCTCATTTTTCTCTAGGCAATGCCCCATAGATTCTCTGTGGTTCAGTTCAGACAAGTTTTGTTGGCAATCAGTAATCCCATGGTCATTGAGCCATGTTTTGCTACTTTTGGCGGTGTGGACAAGTGCCAAGTCTTTCTGGAAAATGAAGTCAGCTGTCCATAAAGCTCATCTGCAGAAGGAAGCATGAAGTACTCCGGAATGTCCTGGTAAATGGCTGCATTGGTTCTGGACTTAATACAGCACAGTTGGCCAACACCAGCACATCACTTCTTCCCAAATCAACACATACTGTGGAAACTTCACACTGAATTTCATATTTTTTGGGTTGTGTGCCTCTCCATTCTTTCTCCAGTTTCTGGAACCTTGGTTTCCAGATAAGATACAAAATTTGCTCTCATCAGAAAAGAGGACTTTGGACTACTGAGCTAATTTGTTCAAGAGCAGATTGATTAGACAAATAGGACATTTGAAGCCCATGTCCAGGATTGGTCTGTGTGTGGTGGCTCTTGATGCATTAACTCCAGTCCCAGTCCACTCCTCGTGAAGGTCCCCAACACTTTTGATTAGCCTTTTCCTGACAATCCTCTCCAGGCTGTGATCATCTCTGCTGCTTGTGCACCTTTTACTTCAGCACTTTTCCCTTCCACATAACTTTCTATTAATGTGCTTTGATACAGCACTTTGGGAACTTCCAACATTTTTTGCAATTAGCATTTGATGCTCTACCTCCTTATGGATGGCGTCAGTGAGTATGTTAACATACACACAGCTATTCACATTATCGGGGTATCTTAGTCTGATTTCTCAAACTCCAGTTCATTTCAACGTGAGTCAAGCTGAGGTTTGTGCCTACATTTCAAAAGTCCAAGTTCAGTCGGACTAAGGCAATAATTCGACTTTCTCTTGCTGCATGTAAACACACGGGGTGATGGTTTACTGCTGAACTCCAAGGTCAGCGGTCTCCCCCATGACTGTGATTCACACAGAACCAGACTGTGAGATAATTTAAAGGCTCAGGAACCCCTTGCAGAAGTTTCAGATTAATTAGCTGATTAGTGTGTGATTAGTTTGTTTAGTGTGACACTTTAAGCCTTAAATGTTGACGTTTTTACAATATTCTAATTTTCTGAGATTCTAAATTTGAGGTTTTCAGAACCTGCAAACCATTATCATCAAATTTATAACAAATAAAGGCTTAAAACATCTAATTTTACATGTAAAAGTCAAGTTCATACAAAAGTTTCATCTTTTAAGTTAGGCTACTGAAAAAAATGAAATTTGTACAATACTCATTTTATATATATATATATCCATCCATTTTCTTAACCGCTTAATCCTTAATGGGTCGCGGGGGTGCTGGTGCCTATCTCCAGCTGTCAATGGGCGAGAGGCGGGGTACACCCAGGACAGGTTGCCGGTCCATCACAGGGCAGGACAAACAGGACAAACAACCATGCACACACTCACACCTAAGGACAATTTACAGTGATCAATTAACCTGACAGTTATGTTTTTGGAATGTGGGAGGAAGCCGGAGTACCCGGAGGGAACCCACGCATGCACAGGGAGAACATATATATATATATATATATATATATTAACAGTCCTGCTGCAGCGTAAATGTGTATTACGTCCAAATCAATCCGGAAGAGACTCAAGGAGCACTTCCGAGGCAGTCATAAGTCCAGGGGGAAAATAAACATGGTAAAGTTACATTTTGGCAGATTAAACCTCATTACAAGCGGGCTTTGTCCTGCTCCGAGCAGTCCTATTCTACGTACAGTATGTCTGCTGATGCAGGAGGTGACTATAAATACTGATGAACGGCTCAGACTGGCTCCAAAAGTCTCAGGGTGAGTAAGAAAACATAAAATTTGCTAAAAATAAGGTCCAGGTTGAAAAAAAAAACAAAAAACGGAATTCGCCTCTGACATTTGTCCCCTTCCTATTTTAGCGATCTCCTTCACTTCCACACCCCTCCGAGAGCAATTTGATTGACAAGCCAGTTTCTCCTTGATGTTGGGAGATATAAACTGAGATGTAGAGGTGACCATGCATCTGCTATGGCCAACCCAAAACTGTGCTATGCTCTACCTCTTAATGTTTTTACTGCTCAATTCTTCGAAGGATTTAATTGTCATCTTAAAATGCATCTGTTTTCCTTAGTTTATGTCAAACTGTGCACGAGAGGACAATTAGTTCTCGGCCATCTGTACGCTGTGTTTTTATTATTTGTATGATTGTTGCTATTTTGTGAAGCACTTTGGTCAACTGAAGTTATTTTTAAATGTGCTACATAAATAAACTTCACTGTGGGCCTATTAGGAGAGTTGTGCCTGGTGTTGGAGCCTGGGCCTGGTGGAGTTGAAAATGACGTCAGAAGTACCTGAAATAATTTCCAATGACTGCACCTGTAGATGTTACTTAGAAGCACCCCAAATTGTAAACAACTGCAGTTTCTCAGCTAGGTGTGTTAGGGAGTGCATCACTTGTATTTTAGTAGCTTGATGCTACTTTGGATAACACAGTTCCATGCAAAATCGAATTAGATTCAGTGAATCTTTTTTTTTTTTTTAATCTGTTTGAAATGGTACATAAACATATGTACAAGATTATATGTACATAAACATATTACATTACATATTCATAGTTACGTTTCTATCCAATAAATATTGAGTAATTGTGGCAAATGAGGGAACAAAATCCCAATTTCATGCAAATTGCACCAATCCTAACTTGATACAGCATGGTACTTTATATTGAAAGTACTGATATGTTTAAATAAAAATAAGCTTAGTGTGATATTGCAGCAAAAAAAAAAAACAACAACAACCCAGATGTCATTCACTTGATGACATCATGATCAAATCTAAACACAAGTGATACCCACTTTACTACTTCTGTCTTATTTAGTCCATCCATGGGGCTCTCACTGCCCATTTTCCCTTCTTTTTTTTCTTTCTTCCCTTCGTCTCATTCTGACACGTGCTCATACAGATTGTCAAGCACATCCTCCCACTGCCAGGTGTGAAGAGGGAAATGGCAGTCCGTAATTGGTGAGAAAACACTTTGTCACTTTGCCTGAGGATGGATTACATCCTATATGCTTCTAATATGATGGAACCCAGAACATAGATATCATATCTACTATAGCTCCAGAAAGCCAAATAGGACTTTCTCAAGTGAAAAAGAGAATACAGGGTCACATTTTTAAGGATAAGGTAAAGATGTCATTCTAGGGTTTCCATAAAAAAATATATTTTTTTTTTCAAGTCATACTACAAACTTAACAGTGAAGAATTACATATACTGGATCAAGATTCACCTCTTTTTATAATTTGTATCCTGCTAAATTTTAACCAGATTTTTAAAGTCACATGTTGAAAGCAAGTAACAAAGTTGTTAAAAACAACTTTAACGAATAGACTGAACTCATGAGGGAAGAGGTGAGTCGACCTCATCACATTGACTGATGAGATAATATTAGAGTTAATTCACTAACATACTTGCATCTTCATAATTAAATCACATTTTAATTAAATTAAAGTCAATGGATTTTAATTCTAGGAGTGATGACCTGACAGCTAATGTATCATGAGCTCATCAGCACTGTAAATTGCAGCTTCCAACGTATCAAGAGATTAATGTTCAGAGACTTTTTGTTTAAATATAGGTCCACAATATATCGTAGTATGTGGGCAAAATTTTTATTTGCGCATCTGTTGGAAATAATTTATGCAAAAGATTTGTAATTGTAATTCAGCTTTGTGTTTACATGAAACTGATGAAAAGTTCCTATAAGGAGACTCATTTTAAGTGACCCTGAAGTTACAACCTCAAACTGATTAGATGGTGCATTGTCAAACTGGCAAATCACATTGTTACTTATATTTTCCCAGGTGAGGGCTCCTGTAGTGTGTTAATCAGAATCAAGGAATCAAGTGGATGAAGTTGCTTTTTAAATTGTTCTACATTTTTGCTGGTTTATAACAGTGTTTTATTTGGTACAAAAATATGGTCAGGGTTCAATCAGCGATGGTCGTTCAATTTTTATGAAGTAATTATATTAATCAGGATGATGACATTGGATCATCATTTTTAGAATCCAATGCCCAACAAGACATCATGTGTATAAAATTGATTTATGAGTTTTTTAAAGGATTATTTATTATTAGGGAAGATATGCACCTGTATCCAGTGACAAGGTTACACTCAGGAAAGGTCGTTAGTGCATCACAGAATAATTGTGATTATTATTAGCCTCCCCATGTCTTTCCCTTTGTATTTCTTCAGGACTAATATAGTATACAGTTTGTACAATCAAAGCACAGAGAGAAAAGAACTCAATTTCATTTATGCTAGAACAGTGACTGTGTGCTCATGTCTCTGTGTGTGTGTGTGTGTGTGTGTGTGTGTCTGTCCGGGCGTGCGTTCGTATGTGCATTCATCTAAGGTTTGAAAGAGGTAGTTAATCTCCAGAGATATGAAGCACACACACACACGCCGCTACCACATCACCTGAGGTTCACTCATGGGACCTTTCCTTGCATGTCATCTGTGCAGTCTGCCTGGGGTAGGTTAGCAGGGATCTCGAGAGAGCTATGCCCCCCACACATACATGTAGGCATCGCGCAAGAAAGGTTGGAGGTGACACAGTGACACCATGTCTACCTGATACCTGCTTCCTGTCAAAGCTCAATGATAACTGGTCACCTCTGACAAACACACACACACACTCGTATACTTGCCTCTCGATTTACCTACGCCTAAGTATCTGTAAAAGTATTCAGCTGGAAAGCATTTTTTCTTTTTTTATCAAGGCACATATGCATGTGCATCTCGGGGCTAGAATAAATGAAAAGTAATTTACTAAATGCATAAAACTTGGTACATTGGACAGAGCCACTTTTGCTAAAAATCTATTGTCAAACATTTTCCATCGCCTAGTTGAACCGGGTTCGTATCCCGGCCCAGGGTCTTTCTGCATGGAGTTTGCATGTTCTCCCCGTGCATGCGTGGGTTCCCTCCAGGTACTCTGGCTTCCTCCCACATTCCAAAAAACATGACTGTCAGGTTAATTGATCACTGTAAATTGTCCTTAGGTGTGAGTGTGTGCATGGTTGTTTGTCCTGCCCTGTGATGGACTGGCAACCTGTCCAGGGTGTACCCCGCCTCTCGCCCGTTGACAGCTGGAGATAGGCACCAGCACCCCCGTGACCCATAAAGGATTAAGCGGTTAAGAAAATGGATGGATGGATATATATATATATAACATTATATATATATAAAAAAACTATATTGCCATAAATGTACTCAGTATGTGTGTATTTGTGTGTGTGTATTCTGTCTAATCACTGTCCTGCTAGTCTCTCACTGCTTGTGTTTGCTTTCCCTGACAGAAACAACCTTGAGATGTGACAGATGTTCAAACTCAACCTGCTGAACTTCTCAAATCAAAGCAGGATCTCTAGTAATCGCCGCCTGTCAGTCAGTTACGGAACGGAGAGATTGTGGTGGTAAATTAGGTACATATACACCGAGAGACACATGCGCACTCAAAGTTACACATCAGAAATCATTAACAGCTAAGTTTGGGTCATACTTTGCAGCTGCTCTTTCTGGATAAGATAACACTTAGCTGCTGAAGGTTTGTGTATATTTGCACTTAAATATGTGTTTTTGTCTGCATGTGTGTGTACATGTAAAAACACCTGTTCAAACAACTTTTTCGAAATACGACTGAATAAATACATTTCATATGTACAGTAACCAGCCATCTGTCTGTTACAGGGTTGTAAAAATACGCTACTGTCAACACCGCTGTTGTTGATAGAAAAAATATAATAAATCAAGGAACTTCAGTGTAGCCGTTGTGGTGGAGGGATACATACTATAAGCCCAGTGACTCTATTACACCTAATAACCAGGTGAGCTTATCAGATTACATCAAGAGAAAAAGAGTGAGAGTATCCAATGAACCTATGAATCCTGTCGTACCTGGACCAAATAGAACTGACATTGCATCCTGCAAAATATTTATCCCCCCTCAAACCTTTCAACATTTTGTTATTTTACAAACACAAACTTAAATATCCTTTCATGGGATTGTATGTGGCCAAATGTGCTCTGGCCAAATGAGACCAAATGTACACCTTTTGGCTTACATGCCAAATGCGGTGGTATGTGGTGGAAAGGTAAGACTCCACATCGCTCGGAACAAACCACAGCTATGATCAAATATAGTGCTTGCAGTATCATCCAAAAGAGATGCTTTTTTTCTGCATGGAAGAGAAGCAGATTACGGTGGGTACCTAAATGGATAGAGCTAAGTTAAGTGCAATGCTGTAAAAACAACTAGTTAGAGGCTGTGAAAGACCCTAGACCTAAAGGCAGAGCTACAATGGAAAGATTTTGATAAGAGTCTGTTCCCTGTGTTCGACTGGCCTAATGTAATAAATCTTTATTAAAACACTCTATCAAATATGACTGAGCTTGAGCTATTTTGCAAAGAAAAATGAGAAAACATTTCCTTTTCTTGGATGTAGGTATACTGAAAAAAAAACATAACCTAAAACACATGCAGCTGTTATGACAGTGAAATTTTGTCTCACAAAGTAGCGACTCAAGAAGACCTGAGTCAATGCAAATGTATTGATTTTGTTTCATAAAGCATTCTTTAGTTTTGCCATTTAATAAAAACTTTAAAGATCAAGTTTCATTTTGCTTCCAGATTGCAGTTTTGCACTACTTCGTGCCTATGACATAAAAATTCCCACAAGAATACAGTGGAGTCTGTGGTTTGTGCAAAGAACTATAGACTCCTTTTTAATACGATATATTTTCATTTAGGTTTGATAGTCTTATCAGATCTTTTCATTTTACCTATTAAACCATTTTTAACTCAGTACAAGCAGTCAGGTTTTACTGTTTATCTCTAATCTTTGACTGGCATGTTTACCCATCAAAATATAACATTCACAATTTACATTTGCTGTTAGAGAGCATTACAGTATTGCAAAAGAAGTATGCAGATTTCCATATGCAATTGCACATTTAATAATTAAGACTTTTTTTAAGATTCTACAGTACATAAAAAAAAGCAAAAAGCTTGCCTATTAATGACTTGGAAATAATCAGAGGTATTAAACACGTTAACATTTTTTCTAATTAATTCAAGAATTTGCATTAAAAAACCTTCACAAACATCTGAAATGTTTCTCACTTCTTTGATTCACAATTCAAATGCTGTCTATTCCCACTAGTCCCTTATCTGCATTCATAGCACCTCCACTGTTTTTTTTTTTTTTGTTGTTTTTGTTGTCTGTCTAAAAAAAAAAGAAAAGAGTCTGGCCTTGAGCATTGCATTTTAATTGCACTGAAGGTCAACCTTTGGCTGGGATTAGCAAATGATTGGGCATACTTTTAATTGTTTATATGGTGGTTAGCTTTTCTCACACCAGTTTGTCAATGCCTGTGTTAGTCAATTTTCATGCGCCTTATTTAAAATCAGTTTCTTTTCTTACAGCCAACTGGATAGTGTACTCATGTCAGGATTTAACCCTTTGTTTTTACTACTTCCTCCAACAACTTGCCCTGCTCTGTTCTGAAAGATCAGATTAGGAATGAATGTACCGCTGCTAAAGATTCAAAACTCGAGCTTGTGACAGCTGGTCAATACACACCTCCATTAATATTTAATATGAGAAGATTTTAAGTTTTCATGAAACCGACTAGATGTACTTCGAGTGGGTGGCAGACCATATGGTGTCACTGTTCTGAATAACAGATGACCTCAGATCGGATTTATCTGCGGAGTGAGAAGGGGGGAGAGAAAAGAAAAGGGAGATGGGGGTGATTTGGCAGCATTCCTCATCTAGCGTTCATGCCAATAAAGCAAACTGATCTAAACTGAACAGAGAGGTGGGGGAGCTTAGAGAGCAGAGGCGGTAGTCACACAAAGTGGAGGGAGGTAGAAAGACTTCTTGTATTACTTCAGCCAAAAGGAGAACTTCATTTGAGTTCCCAAAAAAAGTAAAATACTTCTATTAAGATTTTTACATAATTTCAGAATGCAATGCTCAGTGTACAATTACATGAAAAGTGGACATAGAACTGAAGAGAGCAACAGCCTGACAGAGGACTTTATACTAAAATGTGAAGCAGAAGTGAACCATTTGAAACATTTCTCTACTGACTTTCGCTTTGAAAAAGTTCCACATGATAATTTTATATTCATTAATTCTAAGGATATTTTAGTCTAATGTTCAACTATATAGATGACCCAAAGATCAACTCGGATATTGCATCTTATTTCACTTCTTTATTACCACAGATTTGATTTCCCTTACACCTATATGTGAGTTAGCTTAGATTAGTAGTTCCCACAGTTGGGGTTGAGACTCCACGTGGGGTCACGGATGTATCAATCTGGGGTCATGAGCTCCTATTCAGAAACTTAAATACCAAAATAATGCAAAAATTAACAGGACGATAAATAAAATCAACATGTTGGACAGTATATCGGCTGTTGATGTTGAATGTGTTGTTAAAAAACGACTTTTTAAGTGGCTCTTTAAACTTTTGCAAACTAAATAAGTCTTGGGGTCATGACCATCTTACATTTTTAATTTATGGGTCGGAACCTGGAAAGTTTGGGAACCACTGACTTAGAATGTAGGCCTATCTTTAATATAAGAGCAAGAGGAGAAAAATGCACAGGGAAGTTACGAGAAAGTGCAAGATAAAGAACAAACACAGACAAAGAAAGTTTTGGGTTGGTAGGAGGAGCATCAGGGGGGGGCACAAAAAGAACACCTGTTGAGATTAGGGTTGGCACACGACCCACTCCAACTCGCGTGGCAGCTGTACCTCGCAGTAACAATGGTGGTAAAAGAATGAGGCGGAGAAAGAGAGGGGGGAAAGTTTGAATGCTCTGCTTATCCTTTCAGCTCGCGTGTGCGTGCTTGTGTATATGTATTTGCCTATCTAGGAGTGTGTGTGTGTCTCTGTGAGTGACGCATTCTAATGTGTACACTGAAAAACTGAAAGGGAAGAGGGGAGGGAGGGAGAGCTAGGGAGAAAGCTAAAGAGACAGAGAAGTCTGCCAAGAGACAGACGTTTGTATTCAAGTGAACTGTGAAGCCAAAAGTAGGTGAAAGGTCCTATTTATTTGGGATTTAGAATAGAATAGAATAGATTAGAATAGCACCTGAAAGGTCTGCCAGCTGTCGAGTTGAGTGCTTTGAGTTTCCACAATAACAAAGCAAGTAAATTAAGAAGAAGTTGTTCAGGAGACACAGCATTTTAACATTTTTCAAATAAGTTCTAAAACAAAGTCCCAAGCTTGTAACATCTTACTGTGCACTCTATAATCTACCATCTGAAACACGAAAAAGAATTGCACAGTTACAAAGTTGTCAAAAACAAGGCTGTCCACCTAAAGTTAGAGTGTAGGAGGGCATTAATCAGGGAAGCAGCCAATAGCCTGATGGTAACTCTGTAGGAGCTGTAGAGGTCCACTCCTTAGATAAAGAGAATCTGTTGAAAGTAAAACTATCAGTTGGTCATGTGGCACACAGAATATATGTAAAAGAATGTGTTCTGGTTAATTAAAATCAAAATAAACACTGAACACATTCCCCAGTGAGGCATTGTGTTGGCAGCATCGTGGGTGTTGAAACATAAAGGCAGAGTTACAGTGGAATATAACCGTTTGAAACATATCTACGTATAAGAATAGTCCGGTTAAAGTTAAGATCAGTCTGTGCCAAGGCCTCAAGGTTGATGTTCAAAGGGTGCGCTTTATTCAGTCTGTCTGAGGCTGAACTTATTTTGCAAAGAAGGACCTGCAAAACTGTCAATTTAAAGATGTGCAAAGTTAGTGGTGACATAACCCCAAAACACTTAACTCTAGCTGCGTTGTACGGAGGTTTTCTACTATATTCTGAATGTACACCCCACTATTCTTATATAGATTTTTTTCTAATTTATTTTTAAAAACACAGAGGAACTTTTTTCTTCACCTTCACAAATATGCATTAGATCATGGTGGTGTATTATATTCAAAACTAATAAAATAAGCTGAAGTTTGTCGTTTTAAGATGACATGATGTGAAAAGTTTCAAAAACGTTAGAAAGGCTTCGTATATAACTTCGTAAGCCCTATAGCTGATGGTTTCTATGCAAAACAGCCAAAACCAATGTGAACTTCTACGGTCTTAAAATTTTCGCTTAATAATCCTAAAATGTTGCTTTTCAGAGTGACTATGAAAGAAATGTGCAAACAAAAGCTAAAAATGTTTTAGCTTTAGGTTAGCACTGTTTTTTTTTTACTCTGCCTATTTTTTAGATCTGATAATACTCTGACAAGAACCGCTTCACATGTTACCTTCTCATTAGGAGTTTCACACAGACAACTGCATCCTGTCTCCATTTTCTGTGTAACTAATCACAGATTTATCTGTAAATACAGTATTATAACATAATCCACTATGAAAGATCAGAGTTGTGAACTGGATTTCTACTAAATGATGAAGACAATGAGTTATCTGCTGCACGTAGGCTATTAAATAATACCATTCTCAGAGACCCACACTTAAAAAACAAAACAACTTTAAAATTGGGGACATTATTGAGTTACTTCATGCTAAGTTTGATGGAAACTTTTTATCTAACGGACTCCTTCAGCCCCTCCAGTTCCATAGGACTCACTTTTGTAAAATGTTTTCCTGCATTTCCTTATTAAATTGGCATTGCACGGCAGTGAAAGATTGTGAGTTAACGTTCGTATTTCCATTGCAGTTCTGCTCCATGAACACACAAATTGGAGCCCAATTACCCGTCGTTTTCCTTGGATGCACTGCAGATATGAGGCCATATTGAGCATAATTGCATCCAGTGAAATGCATCCAGTATATTGTTATTCTTTCTTACTGACTTCCCAGTTGGGGTTCAAGTCAGCTGTGGCTTTCTTTTTACTAACAAACAGAACATCTCACCATCTCTCTTGGGTCTCTGTTTTTTTGTTTGCTTTGTTTTTTTTAGGATGCACACTGATTTATCTTTCTTTCAATTTCATTTCGGTGATGGTTCTTAAGCGCAGAGACATAGGCTACGTGCGGGTTTGTCTGCAGAAACCATTAAAGCGCTGACTGATAATCCAACCCATTTTCACTGAGAGCAAACTGCAATAATTTTCACGTTAATTTTACTTCGCTATACCCCCACCTTACTTTGGAGCAAAGCAACCTCTCTCCTTGCCCAGCCGTCTCGCTCGGATTGCCGCTCTATCTTACAGAGACATTATGTAACGTACCCCTGCTAACTGTTCTCATTGCTCTGACTTGATCTGTTTTTACCCTCAGTAAACTTCTGTGCAGCACAGCCATGCATGGCGAGCGCTTTTTGGCTCTGCGACGCCATCTAGCGGTAGTCCAACTGAGTACTGTGCACAAACATTTACAGTGTATTTAAAGAGCAACACATATTAAAATAAATGAAAAAAAAAAATATTCATCCTGGGTATGGATGGATTGAAGCAACCTGTGGAATTGCGCACTAAAACTTCACCCAGACTTTACAGGGTTATAATTGTTACGGGTAAAAAAAAAAAAAAAAAAAAGGACTTAAATTTTGGACGCACTTTTAAACTAAGCTGTAAAGCATGTGTGCGCCTCTTTATTTTTTTTTATTTTTTTTTGTCTCTCCACGGGAAAGTGAGCACTTCTTGCAGTTTCGAGCAGTGCGGATGTTGTGCGCTCCAGCAGCAGGCTTCCTTGCTCGTTCCTTCTCTGCCCTTTTCTTTTTCATTTTCTGCCTGTGCTGGAGAAGGGACTGGTAATGTTACAAAAGACCGCCCAGTCCCGCCTCGGAAGGAGAGAGAGAGAGATAGAGATAAAAAGAGAGGGCTACAAAGCCCCAGGCGTGTAGACTTCTTTAACAACAGCCCAACGATTCTGAAGAGACATTTCCCTGTTTGTATGCCAATGAGCGAGTGAGCCTCAGCTGTTGAGAACTTTCTTGTTTAACAGCATGTGGCTCACTTATAGGCACCTGCAGGTGGCAACAATTGTATTTAAGGATAAAAAACATTATTAATAATAATAATTATTATTATTAAGGTATCACATTATGTTTACTATATATATGGAAAATATGTTGAGATAAAGAGAGCAGTATTTCGTTAATTCTGTCTCTGACAGTGTGTTCAGCAGAACTATAATTGACTTCCCATATAGCAAAACCTATAAGTTAATGATAGACACATGGGCTGTCTTGGGGTAGTTGGAAAGGGGTGGTGGTGGGGGGGGTGTTCATAACATTGGCCCATGTCTCTTTAAAAAAAATTCAACTTTCTTGTTGTATAGTGGAATGAGGTCAGACACGAGGCTTCTCATTGCACGCGCTGATTATTATTAGAATCCTGTCTGAGCCAATCTGTTGCGACTGTGGGCGTGGCCCAGTCCCTAAGCAGCATAGTGACAGCGTCTGATTGGCGGATTTTTTATCGGTGTTGTATGAGAGAGGAATAAATGCAACCAAGGGGGGCAGTAGTCTGAAGGGGTGCTTGAAACAGCGACTGTTAGTCTTTGCAGATGGGAGGCAGGGGAGTGTGAGTTGCTCTAGCTTCTATTTTTTTCCACTTCTTCTTTCCCCTACCACAGCATATATACGGCTTTTGATTCTTGGAGTAGATGCAGAGAAAAAGCACGTAGTTTTTACACGTTGTATACTTGGAAGCATTTTGTAAGTGCTTGAGCGCATGTGTGGGCACTCTGCTCCTGCAGATGTATAGTTTCTGCTCTGTGATCACAGGGCTGTGTTGATTTTTTTTTTTATTCAAGTACCCTGCACATCACAGACGAACTGTTGTAAAACCAACAGTACCTGGAAATTATTGTTTTTTTTAATGCATGTTGCCCTTTTAGGCAACCCTGGACTGTATTTTTGAGTATCCTGCTCATGCCAGGAGTGAATAACTGCTTGCACTGTTTACACTCAGCACAAACTGTCAGAGTGGAAGAAAAGAGCTGAGTTTGCTTTAAAGTGAACCAGAGGAACCCAGGAGAGAGGGGGGAGAAAGAGCAAGCATCCCGCTCTTCCTTTAAGCCGGACAGCATGGTGCAGAAAATGAACCACACAGAGAGCACCACCGAGGCGCTGTCCTTTTTTACCGGGGACTCAAGCTCCGACTCCGGGGCGTGCATGGATCTGGACCCAGCCGCCTCGCCTCTTTCCCCGGCGGGCTCCGCATCCTCCTCCACCGCCGGCGACAAGCTCGGGGACAACCCGGCGTGGTGTAAAACTCCCAGCGGCCACATCAAGAGACCAATGAACGCATTCATGGTGTGGTCGCAGATAGAGAGGAGGAAGATCATGGAGCAGTCCCCGGACATGCACAACGCCGAGATCTCCAAGCGGCTGGGGAAGCGCTGGAAGCTGCTTAGAGACAGCGACAAGATTCCCTTCATCAGGGAAGCTGAGCGGCTTCGACTTAAGCACATGGCGGACTATCCCGACTACAAGTACCGACCAAGGAAGAAGGTAAAGTCGAGCGCGTCTAAAGTTGGCAGCAGCAGTAGCAGCGACAGAGGAGAAAAAGTTACCGGTAGCTCGAACAACACCAGCACTAAGACATCCTCGTCTACCAAGAAGAACGGATCCAAATCACCAAGCAGCAGCAGCAGCAACAAACTCCAAAAATCACTTTTCGGAAGCAGCAGTAGCACCAAAGCTTCACTGTTTGCATCCGAGCACCCGTCAGAGCACCACCACAACTCTCTCTACAAGTCCAAATCCGTCTCCTCGGCAGCCAAGCAGATACCTGATGCCAAGAAGCCCAAGAGAGTTTACGTTTTCGGGAGCGGTGCGGCCAGTCTGAGCGTCAGCCCCACGTCCGCGGTGGTGGTGCCGGCCAGCCCTACGCTCAGCAGCTCGGCGGACTCCAGCGACCCGCTCAGCCTCTACGAGGACGCGGCCAGCAGCAGGGAGGAGGGCGCGGAGTCCCCCAGCAGCAGCAGCAGCTTCAGCGGGGCTTCGGAGCGTCGTAGCGGCCACACATACAGTAACAACCGGCGGGCTTCTTCGCCTACTCCGTCTGGGTCGCACTCCTCCGTCTCTTCCTCCTCTTCCTCCTCCGAGGACGAGGAGTTCGAGGACGACTTGCTGGATGTCAACCCGAGCCCGAGCTTCGACAGCATGTCGCTGGGGAGCTTCGGCTCTTCGGTCCTGGACAGAGACTGGGATTTGAACGGCGAGTCGGTCTGCGGGGGTTCCCACTTCGAGTTCCCCGACTACTGCACGCCCGAAGTCAGCGAGATGATATCGGGAGACTGGCTGGAGTCCACCATCTCCAACCTGGTGTTCACGTACTGACTGAGCGCAAAACAACAACAACAACAAAAACCTCGCTGCCTCAAAACAGAAAGAGAACTCCTGCGTACCAGTGGGTTTCACTACTGCAAACCCGGTCCCTGCAAATCCTTGGAAAGCTGAACTCAGAAGCGACTAACTTGCTTTTTTTTCGGGACTTTTCTTTGGATGCCCGGACTGAGGGAGTCGGGGGATGGGAGCCCTCGAAACAAGAGGAGACAAAAATGAGAAAGACAGAGAGTTTCCTGACAGCTCAGCCCTGAGGCTGTTTTTAAACTGAGTAACTTAACTGTGATTGATTTGCACGTTATGCGGTCCGCCGTACACTTAATCAATGTCGTCGATGAATTTTTGAGAGGGAAAAAAAGGGACATTTTCACAACTTTTGAACCAATCGCCAAGTGAACTTCACCACTAACAAAAAAGAAAAAGAAAAAAAAAAGGTACAGACTAGAACTTCCGTTCGACAGTTTTTTTTTATTCTATCACCAAGAGGCTTTTTTAAATGAAACCAAGGTGGGTTGATGTTTTTTAAAGGTTATTTTCTCAAGACAAAAACAAACAAACAAAAAAAAAGCGTGTTAAGCATGATAGCCTACTTTGTTCCTATATCTTGTGCTAAGATTTTCTGTGCGATTGTTCGGGCAGTTTGTAAACTAGTATTAGGGTTATTTAAAATGATCTAGGTGGCGCTCGCTTCGGTTCTACTTTTCTATGGAGGAAAAAAAAGGACTTTGAAATAATCACCAGCTCACTTCAGGACACAAATACAACTTCAAGTCTGTGCTGAACTGTATTAGAACATTTTCCCCCTCTTATGTATCAGGACCAAAATTCTATAATGTTCATTTTCAGATCATAGCTATACATCAGCGATTTCTTTTTTTTTAAACTTTTTTCTACATGTATTCAGATGCCGTTTTTATATGGGGGGTGTTGTATTTATATACTGGGCCAAGCATCTTTTTGTTTTGTAATTTCTTGTACACATGCTCCTGTCAGTATGTCCGTGTCTGTCACATTTCCTTCTCAGGCGAAGGGCTAGAGTTTTAAAGAACACACAACCTTTTTAATTTTCTTTTTTATATTTAAATGTACACACTTTTTTGGACACTTAAAAGAGAGGAAACAGTTTGATTATTTTCTCAGTGTATTTTTGTACAAATCTATATTGAACACGAGGGTGTGTGTAGCCTAACTAATACAGCTGTATTGGATTTCCTTGTTTTTTAATGCCCTCAACAGGCTGGTTTTTTTCATGCTGCCTTCAAGTGCTTATGGTAGGCTCGGTACTTTAGTAGACTTGATCACACAGCAGAGCTGACTTTTCTATCACTTGCGATGCCTATTGTTTGACTTTTTCTTTCAAATTTAAAGATACCCTGCCACTTTTTGACAGAAAAGACGATTTAATATGAATCAGCTGATTAAGCCTTATTCTTTCTCATACACACAAAATAAAAATCCAGAAACACTTTAAGTCCTCTTTGATGTCAAACCCTTCAACATCTGCAGCACAGACGTGACACAAATAAGGTTATTAGAACATAATTGGAATTTTACCGACAGCACTTGAAAGCAGCACCAGTCTCAGCCCCCTTTTCCAACGTTTACAGTGCCAGAATGCAGGCATTTTTTTTTAAAGACGCAGGAGCAGGAGTTTTTTTTTTAAAGAGGCTCTTCCTGTGGTAACATGTGGTTTAAACAGCAGCACTATCCTAAAAAAAAAGCAACCACTTGCTTTAAAAAAAAATCATTTTGTTTGCGTCCAACGTCTCAAAGATTGTAGCTTTAAATTTGACTTTGTTTCTTGATGTTTTCACTCACTGATGTCACATCTTGCCAGTCGACCAGTGGACTGAGGTGGGCTGTCCATATCACAAGCAAACAAAGATGACAACATCAAGCATATTCAAATCTCTGACCTGAGTTGCGCAACACCTTCTTGTTCTGCGTTTCTCATTGTATTTGAATATATAATCTTTTCTACTTGTCGGCTAACTACTAGCTAATAATTGTTTTAGTATCTTTATGGCATGGTGAATAGCATTTGTATTTCAGATTCAGGTTATTATTAGCTGTTGTGTTTTTTCAGAAAAAAGAATAGACAAGAAAAAAAAAGAGGAAAAAACAATGAACTTGATCTTTGTATATTTGACTGTACCATAAAGCAAAAAAGATTGTGTGTTTATGTACGTCGTTGCTATCGAGGACAGGCACTGTTTAGAACTGCTATCTTTTACACATCCTTACTTACATATAAGGTGGTCAGTTCAGACTGTTTTTTTTTTTATAAATATATAAATATATGAAAGCATTTTTAAATATATTAACTTTATTTTTCATCCATCCTGTGCAATATGCTGTGTAGAATTTATCATTTATTGTCTTTAATCATGCCATAAACAAAGAAGCCACCCCTTTTTTTCTGATTAAAGAAGGGGTAGGTTGACTCATGCCAGCTAAATTTTGTCCATTCACTGCCTGTCAGATTGTTGATACAAACTTGTGTACAGAAGTTTTTTCAAGGAAGGAAATAAATATCAGCTGGAACTGAAACTCCTGAGCTCCATTTTTTTTTGTGTGTTTCTGGCAATTGCAGCACAACGTGGTGAAACTGCTAAGACAAAAACATAAGGATTATCAGGACAACTGCCAACATTTATACATTTTAGCATTTTGACATTGCTTTATAAAAATCCTAAAAGAGAGTAGAATGCAAACATCTTTTCACTTCACCAGGATTTTCTTTAGCAGTTGTTCTATCTTTTAATTTTCTCGGGTAAACAAAGACAGCTGACAGTGAGCCTCAGTGTGTGGATTAAACTTAAGTGCTTGAAATAGCCAATAAGAAATGATCTAGCAATGATTGAAAACTGCTTTGAGAAAGCCACTTCAGTTTTTTTTAAGGATATGTTCCTAAACAAATGCCACTTATACAGACTTTTTTTAAAGGGAAGCAAGCTGACTAAAGTGTGTTTAAGAAGAACTAAAACAGGTTCTTTTGATAGATGCTTAGGATTTATGACAAGTTTTTAAAGTTTTTGTGTGGTAACGCTTGACAACTACACACCAATTCCACAATGAATCAATTCAAATAATCCTCCCCTCCACAAACAGGTGTTATTACTTTCAAACATCTGGGTTAATAAGTATTTATAAAGCTGAATTAGATCTGAAAGCCCCTAGAATAAGATAGGAACCACATATATCTGCACATATTTCATTCAAAGGGTCTAAAAATGGCAGAGTCTGTGTTTTGCATTGGGGGTATGCTAATCTGAGACCTGCATCTCCCACGCCGATGATTACGTCACCAACCTGCATGAACCAGCAAAGGGTTTAAAAACAAGCCAAACAATCTATCTGGTTCTTTAAAGAGTGTGACACATTTTTTTGTGATATCAAAGCAAGAAGTCTCTGTACATAGAAAATTCATCTGCAGCCCAAGGCATTGCAAATTGATGAACTATGCTGCTACTGTGTGAAAGCACAAAATGGGCTGGCGTCACATGTTGTAAACAGAATATGTTTGTTGTTCCCCCCCTCCCACCCCCAACACCACATGACTGTGTTTAATATCTTAGATTGTCTCATGGTGTGAAGTTGTGTATCATCCAAAATTCTATCATTTCAACAAGGGTACAGCATTTAATATGAACATCATACTGAAGGATAATAGGGTGCCATTATATACAAATAAATCAATTAAACTCCTAAAATGTGTTGCCCGAAAGGCAAGAATCAACCTTTAAAAATGCACCAGAGAGCAAATTAGATGAGGGTTATTTCTGACTGCTTGAGTAGAAGAAATGATATTCTGTGTCACTACTGCTTGCCGTGCTGGGGTCCAGACAGTTCTTATTCCCCTTCCCCCTCTCCCAGACAGGGCCTTACTAGGGGGGATGGGCAGCAGCAGTCTGCCACGGGCCCTCCAGCATCGCTGACAAGCATGCCTGTCTGTCTCCTGTATGTGTGTTAGCGTGTGAACACGTCTGAGCATTGCATGACATGGTATGTCTATCTACTTTCAAACAGCGGCATCTAAAGAGCAAAACATGCGGCTTGAAGAAAAACGTACTCTTATTATTTACTGTTTAGAGACACTTTTGATCAAGCTTTTGGTTACTTTGACTTTTGAATCAGCAGGAAAAATAATCAAAGCAACCCTTACATGCTTTTGTACATGTTTTAAAATAATGCATCATGGGACAACCCGTGGTTTGTCCACCTGTGAGTTTAGAAACAGAAAATGGTGGTAATAAATGAATGGTACAGAAAAACAGATTTTTATTTTTGTGTCTGACCTCTCATCATCAGAGGGAATTAATATTAGTTATAAATAATTTATAATACATTTTCTTTGGTTAACCATTTAATTGTATCAAAAACAATTTTTTTTTGTGTGTGTGCGAATCAGTCACGTTTATATCCCTACCCGGTCAATTTCTAATTTTTTGTATTAGCAATCACACTTCACACGACCTGCATGCAAATATGTAAATCATAAAGGAAGATAATATCATCGGTTTTTGGCGTGATCTCACAGCTTTCTGAGCAGATGCAGCTTCTCGGGATGTGCTGAGGTCCTTCCAATTTAATGTGACCAGTTTGCAGTGTAGTCTCGGTAAGCCCAGCGTAGGATGGAGCAGAACAAGGTGGCTGCTTAAGTCAGAACTTCAGTAAAAAACAACAGGAGGGAGGGTACAGAATCACTGCTGGAGCAGGTTGAGAGAGGTATGACTGCATCCCTGCATCTGTAGGTCAATATATATAGCAATTCTTAGGTAAACACAGAGGGCGGTGTGGGGGGTGGTGTATGTGTGTGTGTGGTCGGGGGGGGGGCACTACCTTCTTTCCTTACTCTTTTATTCTCTGGTTTATGCTGAATGCCATTGTATTTCAATTGCATATTACGTTTTGCTGTAGGTATCATAAGTATCACATACCCATCTTCACAGTATTCACATTGCATTTTTTTTCTGTAAAAAGTGCTGAATAAGTTTACATAACCATAAATTTACTTCGCGTTAGTTTCTGTGTGTCTGGCAAAACAATGCACTTCTGCAACTGGAGGTGGAGAAGGCTGCTGCCTTCAGTTTGCAAGTCCCTACCTGACTGATTCTACCTAGATATTTTTACAAGCTCCCATTCAAACAAACAAACAGAAACATCATAAATAACAGACAAGCTGATGTCTGTCTGTTTCTTATGTGTACAAAGGGGATAAAGTCCATAATCAAACACATGTTTGTGAATATCACTGTTTGTACTTGTGAATGTGTCATATGTAGCTGTCTGTCAGAATTGCCAGGATTTTGCCCTTTTCTGGGGAAAGGAATTATAACAGCCATTGCAAAATGCAAATACACACAAACACATATGTATCTGCACATATATGTGCAAGCTCTCCCACTTAAAAAGATGAGAGAGGCCTTTAGTTTTCATCATGGGTATAGATTAACTATATGAGACAAAATGAGAAAAAAAAATCCAGAAAATCACATTTCTTTGCAAATTAGGGTGGGGAAAGAAAGTATTTGGTCACCTACAAATAAGCAAGATTTACGGCCGTCACTGACTACGTTTACATGCAGTTAATATTTGGGTTATGGTCGGGTTAATGTCACTATTCGGGTTTCTGAAACATTCAGAATAACCCGTTTACATGCGTGAGCAGAGACGGGTAGAGAGAGCAGAGAGTGTTACTCCTGTATACATTGAATTTGTGGGGCAGAGGGCGCAAACAAGAAGTTCCACTACTCAAAAGATCAAGATACCTTGCGAACAGAACATGCACAGAACACAAATCAATGTTCCTTTAGATGGGAATATGCCGATACACATTTACCTGACTAAATGTCGGGGTTAGAAAAACCGGCGTGCGTGACTGGGTTAATGCTAATATTCCATTTTTGAATGGGTCATTGGCTGCATGTAAACATAGTCAGACTGTAACCTCTTCTTTAAGAGGCTCCTCTGTCCTCCACTCGTTACCTCTGTTTATAGCACCTGTTTGAACTCGTTAACAGTGTAAAAGACACCTGTCCACAACCTCAAACAGTCACACTTCAAACTTCATTATGGCCAAGACCAAAGAGCTGTCAAATGACCTGCAGAGAGCTGGGACCAGAGTAACAAAGGTCAGAGGCGGAAAGCGTAAGATATTAAGATATTTTACTCAAATAAAAGTACCACTACTGTGATGAAATTCACTCAAGCACATGTAAAATTACCAGTTTAAAAATGTACTCAATGTAGCTCATTTAAAGTTTACTCAATGTAAAAGTTACTTTTTAGAGTAGTCCCTCCTGAATAGTGCAAAAAGACAATGGGACATAAATCTAAAAATAGTTACTTTTTCCTGTTCTTTGTGTAATTGTAGATAAACTACAAAATGTATAAATTAAAATGTACTTTATTTGAGAATCGCCACCACCCCAACCCAGGATGTGCTTTACGCCCCAGACAGACAAAAGTGGACTGAACAATGAAAAAGAAGACGTTAACTTGCGTCGTTCACTGATGCCTTTGATTACACTGAACACAGCCTTTTATTAAACTGTGATTTTACTTTGACAATATTTTAGTTGAACTTACCTCTACATGTTTGCACAGGACTGATGTGTAGTTTCTACAGCTGCGATCTCCGGCCAGACACATAATAATGCTGTTGTCTTTCTTGAACTGAAGTGGTTAATTACATTTGGCCAGGGGTTATCATTGTTTTCTTTGAGTTTAATTAAATATTTCCAGGCACAATATTATTTTAAACATATTTATTTGTTTTGTTGTTTTTCTACTCAGTAATGGATAAAAAGAAATGTTGCGAAGAACAATACTTTACAATTCCCCTAATGTGTGCAATTATGCGCACATCAGCTTCTAAGACAAAATTAAACTGAAAATAAAAGTGAAACTAAAGGAGTGTGCAGCAGTTTTTGATATACAGCGGTCCCTTGCTATACCGTGGCTTTGCTGATTTGTGTGTATATATATATATATATATATGAAACTCTGAAAATTGAGCAAGAGGCAAGATTATCTTGTGACCTGTCTTTCTAATGCTGCTTGTTTCTCAACATTTTATTTCCCTGTTTTTGTTCCTTCTAAAATTAGAACTTTGGAACCCATAATGGGTGACTTACTTTTATTTTCACTTTCATTGATCACGTGCAATTAGTGTGGTGTGATGGGCAGGGAATAAAGTCTGGTAAGATGACTGCCTCTGTCATGCCTCATTCGAAGGACTTAGGTTGTCCAAATTTATCTCTGTAGTTATACTGCTACAGACTTAGACTGTTGGAGGACAGACTGGGCACTTTTCCTCTTTTTCTGTATCTACTTTTTCTTCTCAAATCCCCAGTCAGTTGTGGCAGATTGTCAGTTGTACTGAGCCATTTTTAGCAGGAGGTTCCTTCCACCTAAAGGGGAGTTTTTCCTCCCCACTGTTGCTACATGCATGCTCAATATGATGAATTGCTGTAAAAGTCAACGACACAACGCAGCTGATTGAACTGAAATTATAGTTTTTTTTTTATATTGCCTTGAGATTAAATGTTGTGAATTAATGAAAGTAAACTGAATAGAATTTTTAGCTTTTCATCTGACACCAGTGGGTTTGGGATTCAAACCTACTTTTTTTTACATTTCATAACTTTATCCACCTTGACAAAAATCAAACTTCCATCTGAAGAAAAGTGACCCCTTAGCATGATGCTGCCACCCACTGTCTTTCACTATGAATACAGTGTTTGTTTGGTATTTTCCATTGCTTTTTTTGAGCCAAACATGCATCATGGTACTGTCACACAAAAAGTGAAGTTTGGTTTCATCTGACCAAATCACATAGTCCCAAAAGGTTTCAGGAGATTTTTACTAAGGCCTGAATGGTTTGTTTTAAAGAATAATACTGTATTTATGCACTTTTCCTGCTTCTTGCCCAATGACCACTAGAGAAAGGCGTGATAGATGGATGGACACCAATCCTAATCCAATAAAAGGAGGAACCAATAGATTATTTTGACATGTAGAGAGCAACCAATACACTCTGAGAACAATTCCTGCAGGTTTTTTTGTATAATTACCAGTAGGTCACAAACTACGATAGTGATCTATCAAAGTCTACTTGCTTTACATTTAAAAAACATGGCAGTGAATAAACAGTTAAATTCAGTAATTTAGAATATGTTCTGATTTGGCTTGTTTAGTCTGTGGGAAACAAACATTATTCCCATTGAGCTTTAAAAGCTAATCAATAATCGAAACCTAAATACTTCCCAGGCATTTCCACTCCCCCCAGTCAATGTGTTTCCTCCCAGTGAGGCTGACTGAACACACCATTTCTTTGTCAGCACTTCTCATGTGCACACTTCCATTGCAGCATATGACCAGGTCAGGTGACCTCATAGGCGAAGAGAAAGTGACGTCAACCAGGTTTAAACCCCTCCTCAACAACACTATGTAAAATGTGTTAGAAATGTATTTAATATATATACATTCACACATTCATAAATTTAATTAATTTCATGAATGAAAAGCCCAAAAAATACAGCACAGTTAGTGAGGAGGTGAATCAATAACAGACTTAATTAAGTTGACCAACACACACTGATTACAGTGAAGTGGAAAGAATATGGTACCTAGTTCCTTAGAACATTTTGTCCATATTGAAATTATATCATCACACAGTTGCTTCAGATTTCTTGGCTGCATATCCATGATACCAATCTCCTTTTCCACCAAATGGGAAAGATGGTCCATTACATTGAAAATCTAGTGACTCTGGGAGACTTTGGAGCATACAGAAATCATTCTCATGTCCAACAAATCGGTTTGAGATGGTTTGTGTTGTTGTACATTAGCCTGCTGGAAGTAGATATCAAGATAGGTACGATGTGATCATGAAGGGAGAGAGATGATCTGCAATAATACCCGGGTAGGCTGTGGTGTTTAAAACAATGCTCGGTTGGTACTAAAGGAACCAAAGTGTGCCACCATTAAGTCAGAACAAGCCTTTTGTATTGTTTAAAAATTCTCACTCTACCTAAATGTAGAAACTTAAACTGTGATTAAATGAACCAGGCAGTGTTTTACCATCTATTCTTGTCCAACTGTGATGGTAGTCTTGGTTTCCCCTTCTTAGCTGACGGGGTGGTTCCCTGTTCTACTGTAGCCTATCTGCTTCAAGGTTCCTGTGTTGGATCTGCCTATCCCCTTTGATTGACGGTCCATTTGTCTGATTTTTCTCGGAAATCTTCTCCCTTCCCCATTTTGATTATCAGTTTGAAGCTAAACAAGCCCCCTCTATTATACCAAAAAACACATTCAGTTGTTGCTTAGTGATTTACTGATTTGCTATTTTTGAGAACTATTGATTTAACAGATGTACTTAACAAAGTGGCCGAGTGTATAAGCAAAAAATAAAAAATTAAATTAAAAAAAATAAACACACAGAAGACTCCTTTGTCAATTTCTTGGTTGATTCTAATGGAATAGTTTCTCAGTTTTTATAAACAAAAACTTTGATACACAGTAACTACACCTGTAACTTAATGTTATCAGGATGGATTCCCTATAGGTCCTCCTGTGATCCATTTTATGTTTTATATCATAATACCACCCTATGCAGTACAGGACAAGGAAAACCTTTTGTCTGTTTCTTTGTTTCCTTGCTCCTGTCCAGACACAATGGGAGTCTCCTGCTGGCGCATTCAGGGAAGTTCTTGACAGCCAGCCCATCTCGCCTGTTATTCTCAAACCTGGACAGAGGAGTCAAGGTAGACGGGCAGAAATGAACAGCTTTAAACTTAATGTAGTGTGGGTTTTCAGTCAAATGTAAGGACAGAAACCAGTCATACCAGGTCCTGTTTAAGTGTAAGAGTATATATTCAAATACAAAATACATCCAAGGGACATTTTTAAATAGTCATGAGAATCCTCGGTCCGATATTGTTTGTGCGCATAGTTTGACTTTGAGAGGGCGGGACTCTGTGGAGAGCGAAATGAACTAGGCGCGGCCAAGCGGAGACCCATCCATCTATCACACGTGTAGACAAAGGGGGGACTCCACAACACAGAGCTTGATGTGCCCCTCTCAAACTTTTTCCACGGACGCACGGGAACGCGCGCACAGCGAACCAGCCCAGGTGAGTCGCCTCCAAGCGGGATGCTGAGATCACTTTTCCCTCTCTGGACTGGCTTGGTTTGAGTGTATTTCCAGGGAAAAGTTGCGTCTGTAGTTGGTGCGTCAGCGCTCTAAACTTGAGCACAAAGCAAGAGGGAGAGAACGAGAGACAGAGAGGGAGAGCGAGAGGAGCGGTCCCCTTTCCCTTTGTCTTTGAGGAGAGAAGTTGAGGGGATGCTCAGATACGCATCTTCATAACTCTCACGTATAGCAAATTTGTGTTGCTTCAGAAAGGGTTATAGCTGGGCTTTTAATAGAAAAGAGATGGAGTAAGTGCTGGTGCCGTGTTTTTGTCTCCTGAGGATGTTGCGACACGCAAAACAAAGCCTGTCAGAAGTTTTCGATGGGAAGGACGTTTTACGCACGTAGAAAAAATACGACTTACTTTGTTTTTGTAAATAGTTTAATCTGGTTCAGTATATGTATGTATGTATATATATATATATATTGTGCTTTTCCCGAAGTTGCGTTTTTGTTTTTGAGAAGTTGGCCAGAACACTTTGAAAATTCTCCAGAATGCAATCAGGTGTAAAATCTGCCAGAAACAAGCCAGTGCCTTCCAATCAAACTTGTCCGATGTTGTATTTAAAGGGCGAGAAAGATATCACTAGAGGAAAGCAGAATAACTCCGTTCGTAGAATCTTTAAGAAAGTTGTTGAGATGCGTTGAAAACAGATCAACAGGTACAAGTCGCTGCAGCGCGTCTTTGTTACTGTAAAGGCTCCTTTGTTCTCAGCCCCATACAAAGAAAAGCAACAGAAAAGAGCGCAAATCCACCAGGAAATGTCCTGTTTTATTTCCTTACATTTATTTAATGGGACCCCCCCCCCATGTGTGTATATTAAAGTTTAGATGATTAAATAATGTTACAATTTACTTTGCATCGTAAAAATAATGTTCACCAACTTCAGTTCTTTTAGAATCAAAGTACAGCAAAATGCAGTTAAAAGAAAAACCCGCTCATACAAAAACATAAATGTATTTTAACAAAGTTTGACCAAACTATTTGTTTAATGTGGGTGCATTCTCTTGTGTAGTACTTGGACTGTCTGATATGAACAATAGATCTCTATTCAGGAAAAAAAAATCTGTTTTCACCAGATAACGCACAATACGTTTGACACAACTTACTGGAGGTCTTTGTTATGCCTTATTAAACTATTTAGATTTTTTATATTACCTATAATTTTTTTGATCAGTTTAATAAAGCTTTTTTTAACAGTAAAATTAATGTCACTAAAAGAGTACTTTACTGCTGAGACATTGTATAGGATGTTATTGTGAAATTAGTTTTCTGTAGAGTAAAACGGTATTCTCAGAAGTTTTATACTTTAAGTTATGTTTAAGTGAGAATTCTGTAGATTTTAAACATATTCTGGAATAAAATAAAATACTATTAAGATAAAATACTTTGAATTATGGTATTCAAAGTTAGATGGGATAAAAAAGTAAGAATTCCATCTTGCAATTATTTTATGCTACTGTTATTTTTGTTCGTCAGTCTTAGATTTTTTTTAGCTATAGAAACCTGAAGTTAATGCAACTGAATATACAACAGAAAAGCAACATGAAATACAGTTTGTGAATTATTGTTTGATTTTACAGTAAAACCATTTTACTGGTAGTTGTATTGGGCTGATGTGTCACTGGATAAACAGTTCAACATTAATTTAGCTGTAAAATGAAAGTGCTTTAGCTAATGCACAATTCTTGCCAGTGTGTTACCATTCAGCAAGAAATACTATACTATAGAACTTTGGTTTTGGCACTACAGTGCCCTTAATCTGCTTCTTGATTTCTCTCTGCCCTCAGGTGGAATCTCAACTCGGATTCTTCTGTGGAAGGTGAAGAAAATAGCAAAAAAAAAGAAATATGCAGAAACGACATGAAGACGGGAAAAGATCACCCATGAGCCGACTTTTTAAGACTGAGAACAGGATTAAGAGACTCTGCAGCGTCTTTTGGGGAGAAGGTAAAGACTTATCTCATGTAGGATTTCAACTTTTGCAACGGCGGTGCCAGTCGGATTGCATTTTAGGGCACACTTGGAAATCCAGAACTCATGGAGACACTTTTAAGGATTATCCGAATTCATGGTAAATCTCTCTGCAAGATGCATCCTGGGCCAAAGTCTCTAGGATAGTAGGATATTGCATTTCTGATCCTCCCTGACCTCCTGCATGGGTAAGTGATATTATTTTTGACTGTTTCCTGTCTTGTAGAGCTGTCAACCAAACACAAACTAAAAAATGAGAAACTGCCTTTCACTTATATAACAGAATAAAAAAAAACACCATTGTGATATAATTCACGACTGAGACCATAATAAATAAATGTAATCTTTCAGATTATTTACTGATTACAAATGTACAATTAGCTATTCAACCGCTTGTCCAACATAATTGTTATGCTATCTATAAACAAAGACAACTGAAGTAATTTAACTAAAACTGCCCAAGCAAACAGAGTGCTTTTTATTTTTCTGTTTATTTCCATTGAAATGACAGATTCTAAGGTAGGCATGGACCAGAATGAAGTTCTGCTGGACCCAAATGGATCACAACATGACATATATTCATTGTTGTGTCATTTAAATGCATTCACACTTGGAGAAGTTTTACTCTTTATAGATTAACTTAAGGTTAGGCACCTCATATTAGCTGGTTAATTAGTCTGGCTGCCTGCTCCACCAGCCAACCTGCAGTCAGCTGCTTAACAGACATCCTTTGTAGCTGAACAACTGCACATGTATAAAATTGTTACCTTAATAATAAGAGGGATGGTGTGTGTCTCTTTAGTTGCCTGATTAATTCTCTGGTTTCCTGGCCTTGGATCTCAGGCAGTTTAGAACAGAGGTGTCCAAACTCTTTCAAACAGGGACCAAAAATGTTCAGTCGAAAGTAGACGAGGGATGCAAAAATGACAGCTTTTTTATTATCAACAATCACAATCAATTAACAGTTTTATTGCTTTATTTTTCATTGTTACTAGCTCAACAATAAACTAAAAACACAATGGTTGGTATTCTCAGTAACAGGAACAGGACATGGTTCACTCTGTCTTCAAAAACTCTTGCTTTTTAAGCCAGATTTAATAAATGGGTCTTCCAAAATCTGCTTTTGAGTGAAAATCTGTGGATATTTCTCATCATATTAACAGTGTTGCCATTCTCATACCTGTTTCTGTGCACTACTGGTCAGCTGAGAGAACAAGCTAAGCCTGTTGTGTTTTTGCAGTGCTTAAAAGACAGAGAAATTTGAATATTTCCAGTCAGAAAAATTACTTGCGCTTATGGTTTGTAAAGTGAAGGGCCACTAAACATCTTACTTATTAAGGTAACCAGAGTAGTAAAACTAGCTAATACCAGCTTTTTGTGCTTGTAAAGCTTTAAATGTCAAAAAAAGTATTCAAAATGAGTACTTGAAAGATATTAGAATTATTTGGAGTTGATTCTATATGTATCAAAATTCAAATGGCACAAAATAAAAGTTAAAGATCAGACTATCATACTGTAGCTGTAATGGTAAATATGTTATACTATTTCAACAGCACAGGGAGTTTTATTCTTTTGTTTTTCTGTTTTGAAAAAGGAAGTTGGATCATTTTAAATATTTTAGCTTTGAATACTGGCAGGTAAACCTTGAAAACAGGATACTTATAATCCACAAATCTCATTCTGGCCCTGCCCTCCCTTACAGAAGAATCACATGGGCTTGAACATGTTCTTCACATGGAAACACATGTTGTCCCATGTGGTACAAGGTAAACCACATGTGTAGCACATATTGACTTCATATGTTTAATCTTACATGCATTTCATACATTTTTCACATGGGAATCACAGACTTCACATGGGCTTCCTATGCAAATTCACATGGGTTTCCCACATTTTTCCCCCACATGTAGCTTTCATGTGAAAAATAACATGTTTCACATGTGGTTTACATGTTATACCATAGGTTTCACATGGGATTGTCCATGGGTTTCATATTTAATCCCATGAAAATATTCCAAGTGCACACGCAAAATGTGTGCAAACCACACATGCTCACATGTGTTTCACCCTTCTCTCATGTTTTTTAACATGTTTTCACGTGTGAATTTCACATGGGTAAAATATTTTTCATTTTACATGTGATTTTGCCCCTGTGAAACCATGTGTTTTTTTTCTGTAAGGGGTACTTCATATAATTTCCAATGCTTCAGATTCATGAGAAGTAACAGAAAAGCAGTTGCGTATCATAACCTTGCATTCTATGTTTGCTTGATCCTTTTTTCTATTGTGGAACCAAGTAGACCTCTAAAGATGCATGACTTCATTTGTGTGCGAGAGTGGGATTCATCCTTACTCCTGCTCCCTCTTTCGAGGTCTTTATCAATGATGTCATTGGGAGCCAATTACAACTTACAACCGCCCTTGTCATCATCTGTGCTCCGCCCCCTCCCCCCGAGCCAGCTTCTTGTGCGTGACAGCCCACATGGTCCTGCAGCATCACATTTTCACCAGGCATTGCTGTGCAGCGCAAAGGCACAAATACAATGGGAGCACAGCCTTGGCTATGGACTTGGATGTTTATTTGCCATGTTAGTTTAGAAACAAATTCGTCATCACTGTTACCACACAGTACCTAAGAGGTTAGAAGGGAGAAGATTTGGTTTCACCATCATTTAATTGGCAGTAAAATACACCAGATCGACTGTGCATGAGTGAAAAAGTCCCCGAGACAACACATACAGTCTGTATTTTTCTTGTGTTTGATTTCCATATAGAATGTTTTTCTCATGATAGATTCTAATACATGCTTTCAGTTTATGTCCGATTCGGATTATTACAGTTCCTTACAGAAGTATCCCTACCCCTTAAATTATTTCAAGTATTTCAAATTAAAACCAGACACTTCAATGTATTTGATCAGAATTCTGTTTCATAGCAAAACATAGCAGTACATAATTGCAAGGTCCAAGCAAAAAAGATACATAGTTTTTCCAAATTTTTTTTTTTTACAACTATAAAGGCGTTTTTAGAACAGGTTGGACTATTCAAACTATAGTTTGATCAAAAACAGTGTTTCCTAACCAATTAATGGGTGAAATAAAAGGCTTTCTGTATCCTTTCCTGCTATACAGATGATGATGCAATCATTTAAAGCAGGTATAGCGTAGCAGAAACACATCTAAAAAATCAAGAAATGCAGGCCCTTCGTATTTGAGTCAGAATCACTTCTCTAAACCATTTCATAACAGGTCTGGCGGTTTTGTTTCCCTCTTGGAAGGTGACTCCTCACCCCAGTCTCGGGTCTTTTTGTAACAGATTTCTATCAGGATTTAAAGGCAGGGTATACGATTTCAATTTGAAACACTTTTTTTCAATACTGGGAGAAATGCTCTTCATATACTGATGGCAACCAATAAGTTTGGAGTTATTTAACATGACAAAGTAATCATTAATCCATGTACAGGGAGAAACCTTGGTAAAACCTCATCCAATCAAATGTAACGGTCCTTTCCGGATAATAGGGTCGTAAGCCAAACTTCCGTGTCCAGCACTCTGCGTGTCCCTCTGTTTGTGCACGCATCTCGGCTGTAAACAGGAAGTGAGGTCGCGCTAAAATCGTCCAAAAGTATTAAAAAAAATTCCCCCTATATTATGTTGAATACAATGTCAACATTTTCTTACCTGAGAATGCGCCATGTACTCGATGGAAGCCGGAGAACGCAAACCTCCATGACAACCAACAACACTATGGTGACTGCGCGTGCTTGTGTTATTGAGGCGTGGCTTAGGGAGAGAGCCTGAAGAAAGCAGCTCTGGAAGAAAGGGGTGGGATTTTTAATTTTGAAATGACGCCCTCTTGAACAGCTCTCCCAGAAACGTATACCCTGCCTTTAACGTTGAGGTATGCACCTCAACCATCTTCCCAGCCTCGCCATTCCCATAGCATGCTTCAACCTCCAAGTTTCACTATGCTGATAATGTGTTCAGAGAGGGCCAGTGTTAGTTTACTGACACAGAGTTTTGCATGTTGGCAAAAATAAATAAATAAATTTAGGAGCCATCACTGCAGAGCACCTTTTCCCACACATTTGCTAATAGCTGTCCTGCCAAATGATTGTCCACAGAAGTGTGGATCCCTTCAGCCTCTCCAAAATGACCACAGGCCTCTTGGCTGCTTCTCTGTTAAATCTCTCCTCGCCTTGTCTGTAAGTTTAGGTGGATGGTCATGTCTTGTAATTATAGATGTATCGTACGTGAGATATTCACCAAAGTACCAAAATGTTCTCTAGCAAACTTCTAAGCCTTTTACAGAACACATTTCATGATATTAAAATTTTGTGTACATGAACTTTTTGGACTCTATTACTTGATTATTATTACAATTGAAGTTATGTGTATGTATACGTTTCCACTGTTGGTTTAAATCCAATTATACACTCCACTAAGCAGCAAGTGTTACGACCTACCGAGTGACATTTACCTGCATCCCGCTGCTCTTGAGTCACAGCATAGGTAATAGCCTGGAAATGACAAAATTAGAAAAAAAGCAGGTCAGTCAACTCCTTGACACACAAGTGAGACAGTTTTAGGTCAGTGATAAGGGGGAGTCTGCATGGGTCATGATGTTCATTAGATGGAAACACAAGTTTAGACAGAGTCAGAAAAGTGTAGTCCCTCCAGAGTGTAATGTCTCCATCTCTCGTTTGGCTCGATTTTTGTCTTTAGTATTAAGTTAACTGAAATTGTTCTCACTTGACTTGGACATTCTTGAAATATGTGACAATATATGTAAAAAAAATATAAAAACTTGAACCGAAATTACTCTTCTTTCATCTTCTTTGACTCTTGGGGTCAACAATTTAATTCATTACAAGTGTTTTTAGATGGGTCATTGAGAACCTTAGACTGTCATTCATTATGTTTTTATCTTCCAGTGTTTGTCTGTTATCTTGAGCTGTGTATAAAATGGAATTGCCGTTGTCATTGTAACAGCAATGTGTGCAATATTGAAATTTTTGATATCCACTGGAATATTTGGTAAGCTATTCTCCTTCAGCTGCCATGCATTCATTCTCTTCATGTCAATGATATTTATTCAGCCAGTTAGGGGATAATCCCAAAACGTAAAAGATATTTTGTGACTGATGGCTAAACCAAAAACATGAGAAATTTTAGAATTTTGAAAATTATGTTGAATCATTGTAGTTAATTGGGGACTAAACAAAATACTACTTCAAAAACCTTTGCTTATTTTGCATTCAATTAAAAAAATATGCTTACATATATTAGACTTAATCTATTTAATGTTAACTATTTAAGGTTTTAGTCTTTGATGTTGAGTGCGAGAGATCCAATTTTCTACAGATGAAGTTATCTGATCTCAATTTAAAATCCGCATTTCTCCTGCTCTCCTAATTAGCTGTGATACATATTTCAATTCAGTTAAGACAATAAATCTAAAAAAAACAAAAACAAAACAAAAGAGCGTATGATACCTAATTATGATTAAAGCTTTAGCTTCTAAGCCATTGCTACAAGATAGCTTTTCTAACTGTAAACCAAGCTCCTATGTTACATTGATTATCAGTAATGCTTTTATCAAATAAAGCACAGTTTTCCAAACATTTGTCATGCTGTCCCTGCTTTGCGTGAGTTTATGTGAACTCATCTTATTTTCCCATTGGAAGCCTCACTTGACAGATACTGCTTCCATTCTTGGTTAGCATAAGGCTTGGTGGTATAGGTTGTATTGACATGCAGAGTGTACGTCGTTAATAATTGCTGCACCGGCCCAGTTTTGAAACTAGTGAATCAGTGAGGGAACTCCTGTTGTTAAGATTCCGGTTTCCCAGTGCAGACCACATATCGGTGGAAGATGGCTATTTTTGGGGATAAAGCTACTGAATATTTTGGCAAGTGAGCTCTCTATAAAATATTCCTCTTGTTAATTGGAATATACATTCACAAGACGGACCAGATTCTGTGAAGCTCGGTATATAAATAAACTCTTAGAGCTCTGCCTAGACAAATTTGCATCTGTCTGTCTGCACCTTTTTATGCGTTATGAAAATTATAACAAATATTGAAATATTGCGTTGCATGTAATGAGTCTATATCATATATTTGTTTCACCTTTTAACTTGAATTACTGAACGGTTGTACAATATTCACATTTTTTGAGTTTCACCTATAGGCCTATTTAAATGGAGCAAAGCATAACATCAAAGCAGACTTTTTCTTGTCACTTCACTCATAAAACATCTCAGTTCTAGTTACACTGGGTATCTAGCATCACAGAAACCTCATCCTCTCAATATTTGTCTGTATATGGAATGGTATTGCCACCTTTATCATTATCCAGTCATTTTACTTGATTTTCAACTAGTCTATCTGCTGTCTGTCTAAAGTTTAATGCATAAATAAAAATACAACATTAAAGCAGCAATAACTAATCACTACCTTGAGCCTAATTCTCATAGAAATCCTGTGGCGACCGTCCAAAAAGCTACTGGGTTTATTTTTACCACTCACTGGGAGCAACTTATGGCTGCTACAGCATGCAACCAAACAGAATTGGTCATGCATTTAAGTGAAATTAGCTGTTATTTTTTTCTTTAGAAAGCAATAAAATGTCAAATTCCAGCTGAGGTTCAGTCTATTTCAACGTTTGAACATGCAGGCTTTCATGGTGTTACCTTATGGTTATTGCATTCTTGCTTTTTCCAGTCTGCTAATGTTTGATGCTCCGATGCAAGTGCTGACATATGGCCAAATGCATTTTGAGTTGCAGTTTTAAATCATACCACCTGCCCAAACAGATTTGGTCAGAGAATATGATGCTTTACAAAAAAAAAGTACCATGTTGAAGATTAGCAAATTGTAAAACCTGGAGCAGTAATAATCTCATTTAATTTCCCCCTGCAGCTGAATTTAGGTTGATCGTCCTTTTGTGCACAAAAATGAGTCATACAGGACACCAGACTGTGGGTACAGTACAGTGAATTACAGTGCAATAAAATATTAGGCCCACCATTACTAATCATGATGACAGTCCTAATTCTCTAAGCTGAAAGCATTTTGTGGTCATCCTGTTGCAAACTATCAAGGCTTAGTTTTACCACTCAACGCCTGTAGCCACGAGATAAGTTAACGCTCTATGCTGGTATGCTAATACTTACCAGCACTGGGGGACAGGAATAAATGATTTCATTCTTATGTCGCGAATGTCCGGGAATATGAAGGAGGCGAGGGAGATATAAAGAGAGTTAACAAAAGAGAGATGTTGAGAGAAAGAAAATATAAAGATGTAGACCGAGAGAAAAAAAGAGTAGAAAGACAGAGATTTAAGGAAGGCGAATCAAACAGATATTTGGCTTTTTACTCCACCTTATATCAAACTTTCTTCCTTTTACAGGAATTCTCTCACCAGGACTGTGGTGAGAAAGGCAGTCGTGAGTGGAGAAGTCATTTTATTTTCCAGTTTGAGACATACAGAAGACAGATAACCGGAGGGCTTTTCTCAGATTGGTACATTTGAAGCTATGAGCTCAGGAATACTGCGAGGTAATATTGGAAAATAATAACCGTACCAATGTATTTTACAGCTTTGAAATGAAAACTGCTCAGGCTGAATCCCAAAACATGTGACCTTTTGAGAGTTTCTGGCCTAGTTTTACATACCCAAAGCATGCAGCCGAGGGAGTAGGCAAAGGGTTTGGAAAATGGAGTGTGCGAAATCAAAATAAAGCACACACTAATGACCTTCTAAAGAAAAAATACTGAATAAATTACTTGATAATTTAGTTCATAGATCACAGAAGTGGAGTTTGGAGGTGACTTAATTATTTTGTGTTTTTTATATGCGCAGATGTTTTAATGCATGCAGCACTTTTGCCCTCAGAGTATCTATTGAGAGCAAAAGCAAATTGCTTATACGTGCATAACAAATCAATGGGGGGAGACGCATAAAGGTGTGAGCCAGATCAAAATGGACCAAATGACATTCAACTGATGAATGACGCAGGATGTCTAAGATGGAATAGAATATTCCTTTATTGTCCCACAAAGGGGAAATCAGCTGTAACAGCAGCAAAGTGAGAGGTAATAGAAGCATTTAGATTCACATAAGAAAAGATTAAAGTATTAAAAAAAATTAAGAATAATATATTACATTAAGGACAAAATTACAAAACCGAAGTTCTGTGTAGTTATTAAAAATAAAGTTGCATTCTCAGAATTGAATGTGCAACTGATGCGTCTGAAAATATTGCCCTTTACTCAGCTTTCATCCTGTCCCAGGTAGAGATGCAGGGACACAGCTTTCAATAACAGCTTTAGCCAGTTGCCTATCTGTCCCTTACAGATCAACTTATTACCAGCATAAATGCACAGCATGTTGCTGTCTGGGGATGGACTCGTAATCCCTCCAAAGACCTGGGTTTTATCACAACCAATCTGCTTCACACACACAAACACGCGCACACAAACACGGCATACATCAGGAAAATCGGTGTGCGTACACAAAGACACATAAACACATTACAACAAGCTCGCCTGTTAGCGACACAGACATGTATGTAAGAATGGGGATTTTATCACAGATAAATCTGTTGCTGTCTGGCAGTTAAAAGATTATGAGGCAGTGAATTTGGGGTGCAAACATTCATGGGTGTTATTAATAGCTGAGCTAGCTTTCTTAAGCCAAAGTAGTGTTAGATCATATCATTAAATGTGTACCCTAATACTGTAATGGGGTGGTGTAAAAATGTAGCGAAGATTAGGAAAATAAATATGTTGACACTTTTTTTTTGTTGACTTTCAGAAAAAGAAAATGAGGATCATGATGTGTATGAGTGAAGTATACAATCTTCAGTCGGGCACTGTAAGGTTGACCCAGTTATATTATAGATATCAAAAGTAACTTAATATCCAGAATGTTGTTCGATTTAAGCAACTGAAGAGATTGTATAATTGTTTGGATTATGGGAAAATAACAGTTACATTTTTTTGCTTCAAGCACATTAAAAATCTATTGATAATGGTACAGTGATGCAACAGCTTCTATAAAGTAAGATCAAAATGTTTGTTTGTTTAAAAAAAAACAAAAAACTGAGCACCATGTGAGGAAAAAAAAATAGATTTGTTGATCACTTGTTTTAAATTTAGTTTTTCCTCACCTGCTGCTTCATTAGAATTTGGAATTTTTAACAATTATGTAAAGATATAGTGACCCTTAAATTGTAAATTCTAACAAGCTTATTAGCAATGCAGATTGAGATATTTCTTTAAGAATAGGAGGGTCTGTAGTGGGAGCACGAGACCTGATTGCATCAGTGGCTCTCTCCATGTATGCTTTAGTTATTCTCCTAACTAAAACGTACATCACTTGGGTGCACAGACACATCAAGCTTCCTAGCGTGTGAAGACAGCTGCTTTGGTTTGAGTTTGTGAAGTCACAAATGCCTGTGCAGGAGTTAAAGGTTACCTTTACAACTTTCAGGTATTATTCTTAAAAATGCTTACATTGCAAAGTAGGGCTGTTTATCTTTCCACCTTATGAATAATTCAGGGAGAGAAGGCGATGCGACGGGACAGGTGCAGGCTTTATCCTTTCCTATCCTCCTTTCAAAAATCCTCTGTAAATTTGTGTCACCTTTTTTTTCGTTCCCTGGGAGAAAATCCCTGAGACAGCGAGAGTGGTTTCTGTAACATGTCTCAGCTCTCAGTCACAACCCAACCGATTGCGATCAAAGCATTAGAGCCAGAACTGTAAAGTATATAACTTTTTTAAGTGCTGAATAAAGCATGCTGATCTGTTTTCAACTGGTATTCCTGTAATTTTCTATTTATGCTCTGACAGAGTTTTTGTTAATTAAGTTAAAAAACATCAAATAAATACATCCATCCACTATCTTTGCTGCTCTTTGAGGAATCGAAGAGGGGCTGGTGCCTGTCTCCAGTGGTCATCAGGCGAGAGACAGGGTCAACTAAATACAGTGATTGATTCATTATTTCATGAGGGGTGTGAGAATTACAAAAAACATAATAGAGAACCATGATTGTATGTGTTATGGAGCCCCAACCATTTTCTATTTATCTTTGTCTTCACTAAATAACTAAATAACTTTAAAGCCCAGTAATTCCCGTGATTTGGCAGTTCTTTTTGCTTTAGCTTATCTTAGCATAAAACAATGGAAGTGAATGGAAATTACTTGTATTTTTTACTTGGGGTGGTATATCTGTTTAACAAAGTTGAATTGCTTTCTGAAATAACTTGAGTTTATCTTAGATTTGACATTTTATGCATGAAATCTATAAAAAACATCTATATGCTTGCACACTTTGATCTTAAATGGAATCTAAATAACTGCCTTAACACATGTCACTCTGAATAACAGCTTGTAGCACTGTAGACTTAGTCGAAACAATTATTGCTATAGGCGGACTGGGATGTGAACAAGATGAGGAGTTTAAGATCTTTCTGAGGTGGCATTTTCAGGTTGTTTATCTAAATGTTTAAGAGTAAAGAATCTCACCTTGATGGGACTGAAAGAAAATGTTCTAAGATTGATTAACTGAATTTGCTTGTTTAAAATCTCTTTAAGTGTAAAATGAAATGCATGTAAATTCAGGTTATTGATTGTTAAACTTCAAAGTTGAATTCTGTTTATATTGGTTGAGTTTACTGCAGGATGTGTAAATATATGATCGGTCATGATAGTTGCTCTGATTAAAGTGAAATCCAGGTGCAAGGTAGTTTTAACATTTTAGATCTTAATTTCCCAAACTCAAGTTGGAGGGTTGATTCACTCTCTCTTGTCTTGTTCATCCTGTGGAAGTGAATGCATAACAATTTGAACACTTCTGTTCCATTAGTGGTTATTGCCTAGTTCCTCACATATGGCAATGTTAACTATTCCCTTCAAAAGCATAACAGATTATGTCAATTTCATGTTAACTTAATCTAAAATTTGTGAATTTATGCTGTCATCTCAATGGGAAAAAGTTAGTCAAGCCCATCCAGTTTGTTTAGGCAGTTTGGTAGATCAGCAACCTTATTCTGACTTGATCCAGAGCTTGGGAACATCCTCACATTCACTTTCTGTAGGCAAAGTAACAACGCTGCCTGGTTAGTTCAGAGTAACCTCACATGTCTGTGTCATCTCACACACTTTTGCTGCATTCAAAGAAAGTGTTTAAAATGTCGAAAGTGTTTTATAGTACCCTGACTTACACTATGTCAGAATGTACAAATATTTGTGTGCATATTTTTGCACTGTTTCCTGGAAATTATATTCCCCTACCGTTAAATACTGTATGTTCCCCTGTATAAAAATAGAAATCTGTGAAGTTTAGTAGGCTAATAATGTGTTTGACATTTTCTTGTGAAGTAAATAACTGTAGGTTTACTGGTCCATCGACAACTTTACACTATCCTATGATGACAAGATGGTAACCCTAATCCCAACAATGAGATCTTGGATGCAAGCAGATTAACTAAATATCCTCTGTAGGGCGACTGAGCTCAGCCCTAGATAAAGTGAAGAACTCCGTTTTATATGGTGGAACATGATTTTGAGCCTCTGGTCCTCCAAATCAAAAACAGTAATTGAGGTGGTAATAGGATCTGATTAGGATGCCTTCTTGGTTACTCCATTTGTACTTTTTCTGCAAAAATCACACAATGAAGAGACCCTAAAGTATACTCATCACTCCCTTCAGGACCCTTCTGGCCTTGGAGTGCCTTGGTATCCCCCAGGATGAACAGGACAGTTTTTCCGGGAGATGATAGACTAGAGCTTCTTTCAGGACCTGTTAATCTCATGTACTCTTTATCTTGAGGCAATTAATGTGCAATGTTTGAAATATTTTGTTTTTCAGTCCATTTTATTCATATAATTAAAATACCTTTTTAATCATTTTTCAAAGAAATGAAGATGATCCTGCATGAGTTACAGATCTGAAATGACACTCAGCCAAATTCAAAGCTATCTGAATGTGTTTTCTTTTATTCTTTTAGCACTAAGTATATATAATTGATGTGTAAATTATGTCTGCTATCGTAATTATTTTGTGGATAACATACTGGGTGATGGTGTAGAACTAAATGGAATAGTGAATCATCACTTGAAAATGTAATTTGTTGGTAGAAATATCAAGTATAGTAGGTAAAGTATTGTAAAGATAGAAGTATGTTAATGGTGGACGTTAAACTTTTGATTTCTGGCAGATGACACCTTTAATTGCTGTCTCTAATTTGATATAAGAGCTGCTCTGACATAACTTTCTACTCCATACCAAGGCATAATCTTAGTGTCCAGAAATAGGCTGATATTTATTTTTTGTCCAAATAATGTAGTTATGTAAGTTGGATGCATCCTTCATTGTAGACTCTGGTGAATACATGGCCAATTAATTGTCACAGCACCACACACAGTAGATGGGTTCTTGTTTCTGCCAGAAGTCATCCGTCACCTTTATTAGATTCTCCCATTTGTGTAAGGTCAAAAAATATCCCAATTTCAGATTTAAGTCAATGCTTGTAGAGACTATATAAATGATTTGGAGCACAGAAAAAGGGTTTTGGTCATGTCTGTTGGGAAGGTGGCTGAATAAGACCATCCACTGTCGTACTCTAATTATCATACACCTTTTCAATATTCATCAGCTCTTAGGTAGTTTATCCTGTGCTGCTAATGCCTGAACCAAGGTCAAATTCATGCTACTTTTAAGTATCCTTGGTTAGTAAAATTAGGTTCTGAGTCAAACATAGACGTGTGTGTGTGTGTGTGTGTGTGTGTATGTATGCGTAGGAGAAACTGGCAAGCATGAAAAGATGCCACACACATACACACACCTGCTCTGCAAGCACTTTGTGTTTTTAACACAGCCTATGGCAATGTTCCAACATCCCATCTTAAAACCACATTTTCCTATAAGGACACAGCATGAAAACCTAAGTGTTGATGCATTAACCAATTCCTTCTCAGGTTTTGTAATTTAGGCTCTATTTTTAGCAGAGAGATTAGCTGAGTAAGTATGAATAATGCTTTTAATAATGCATTAATCAGTCATCTATCATGCTTTGACTGACAAGAATTGTCATCCTGCAGGTAGCTCTTACAGGTTTGTACTTCATATTGACACAGCATCAATAACCACTCTGATTATTATGCACAATTTTAGCCATGTAACATATACAGTAAAAGATTGGAGACTCTTCTTTAGAGAAACTCCCAAGATGCCCATAGTAACATAAGTTACTATGGGCATCTTGCTTTGGATGCAAAGATCCAAAGCTCGATGGGAGAATCTATTGATAGAGCAACTATCAGTTGTAAATCTGGGCTTTATGGAAAAAATGGCAGATGAAGACCATTATTGAAAGTTTTCCACAACCCATGTAGGGTGCACAACAATTCAATTCAATTAACTTTTATTTATATAGCACCAATTCACAACAAATGTAATTTCAGGGCACTTGTTTTGTTTGAATTTAATTATAGTAACACTACATTTGAATAATTATTTCAAGTTACTAGTTCTTACCTTTTGAAGTTTGAGAAATAAGAGAACCGTCGGAGGAGCGCAGATACGGCAGCAGTCAGGCATGGGGCTATTAGCCTTTAGCTTAGTTAGCCAAGTTTAGCATCAGAGCTAAAGACGCGGGAGCAGAATGGGCGTGATTACGACCGAACTACATGCCCATACACGCCCCGCGAGGACAGAGTCTACAGTGAAGATCCCGCCCCTATGCCCTTTTTAGGAACATGCTTTGTCAGAGCTGGGGAGGAGGAGTCTGTGAATCCGCCATGAATTCCCCCATGAAAGTGTGTCATTCTGGTAAACGGGGAGGAGTGAGGAGGCGCTGTCTATTCTTTTTTACAGTCTATGGTCTGTCCTCCAATTGTCTAAGTCTATAGCATGTGAAAGAAAGTGTTTGTCAGATGAAACTAAAAGTAACAAGCTTGGACTTAATGTGTAGAGGAAAACCCATTCAGAACTTAACTGTTTGTGTATTAAAATGGCACAGTCGGGGTTTAGAACAAACTATGATTTTGACTCTATTGCAAGACTTGAACATTTATTTTCACAGATACTTTCTATCTTATTCGACTTACCTTGAGCCCTTATGTAAAGAGTAGGCTAATGGTTGATAATTTGTGTTGCCCTATTACTTAGAATCCTACAAAAATATATTAACGATTGTTGATCTAACATGAGAAAATCTGAAAAAGGTTCAAGTGGCATGAGTACTTTTGTAAAGCACTCAAAGTAGCCAAAAGCACTGACAGACTTGTGTACAAGCCAATAATTAAATCCTAAATCCCTTAAAATTTGTTGCACATTATCTTAATCCATAGAGACCATTTAAGCGTCTTTTCAGTCGGGTATGGTTGGTAACCCACTTGCAGCCTCAACAGTATGCAGATGCCTAAGTGTGCAAGTGTTTCATGCATATCAGTGTCTGTGTTCATCCGGGAGCCTCTTGTTCTCCAGCCGTCAATGTTTGTTGTGTGTCTCTTGGTCTCTGAGGTGCTGTTGTTTGCATGCAAATAAACAGAGATGGCTTCACCGACTGTGCGCTAGGCTCTCTCATGTCCTCAGCAATGTGTGTGGTAATGAGAGCTGCTGACACAGTAAACTCTAGCCAGTCAGACATAAAGATATTTGGCTTGAAAGCATCAAGACACAAGGACACTTGTAAATGGACGTTCACAACCTTTTCTTCTTCAGTTGTATGGCATGCTGTCTTTGTGTTACTACCGATAATTCATTCTGCTTTCTTTCCCTATTGCCCTTTACTTTTCCCTGGCAGGTTTTCTCTATCAGCCACAGACACACAATGAGATGCTACCTCAGCTGCAGTTCACTGCCAGTTCATTTAGCCTCATGCTGACAGAAACGACGACGGACATAAATGCAAATTTGACAGAGACAACAATGCCTGGCTCAAATGTTTCTACAACTTGGGGAACCAATTTGCATACACTTGAAAGTGCAATTCCAGACTTTTAGATGTAGGTTTGTCTGCAACTGATGATATGCTGTCACTTTGTGCTGATTCATCTGTCCCCGGAGCATCCAAGGAGTCTAAAAATATTCCATCGGACCTTGTGAAGGCAAAAAAAACCTAATCTCAACTGTCAATGAAGTGGCATCTCTGTTTTATCAAACTCAACTACATTCAGGGACAGTCAAATTAATTCTGTTTGTAGTCTGCTTGTAAAAAGTATTAAATCCAGCAAAGTTGGCGGATCCATGCAGTCCATTTTTATAACAGCAGAAAGCTGGTGGGTGACTGTGGCAGGATAGTTTATGCTTCACAGTTTCGGTGAGCAGCCTAAAGAAAGTATATTGGAAAGACAACTTGTCCTTGTCATGTGGAGCATTTTATTTTATTTTTTTTGGACTGTGCCCTTCGACAAGAATCTTAGAATTCCTGCTGAGTTATTCACTCTTCGTCAGTCTCTGTGTACGCCTCTCTCATCATCCCAAGCTCTCACTCATGCACCCTGCTTACACTTACGTCTCTGCTACTTTTTCTTCTTTCTGTCTCCCCCCATTTACACTTTGACTTTGTATTCTCTTTTGCCTCCCACTGTTTGTCTCTTTCTAAGCAGGGCACAGTCTTTCAGTTAGCATTCTAAGTTTCCTCACACCAGTGCTACCCGTCTGTCACAGTTGGGATGCCTGTCTTTCCTTTTCCCCCCTCTTATTTGCTGTTTCTCTTGATCCCATGTCTTCTCAACTGGTTGACAAACTTTCTGTTTTTTTCTGTTCAAAACTTTCTCATATTATGTCACGGTAAACCAGAAACGTCAAAGTAAATTCAGAATGCAGTGTATAATTATGAAGTGGAAGAAAAAAGATACATGGGTCCAAATTTTTTAAAAAAGAAACTAAAAAGTGTGAATTCCATATGTATTCAACCCACTTTACTCTGATGCTTCTAAATAAAATCCAGGGAAACTCCTTGTTGAAAGAACATGAACAAGTATATTTCCTTTGTGGAAGAGTGGAAGAAAAGAAAGCAAATGTTAAAAGAAATCCTATTTTTAAATTGCCACAACTCATGGATGGGAAACAGCAAGGAGTTGAAAGAAAAATCTGTTGTCATTTTGGCTTACATGCAAAATACTGTCAGAAATCGCGGCACTCTACTTTAAAATCTCCATCTCCACAATGAAATGTGATTGTAGCAATATTATGCGGTCCTACCAGGATTTTGCAGCACTTTTCTGTGAATGTTGCGTCAAAAATGTCTGATTTTGTGAAAAGTTGCAAGAAAAGTCGCAATGTTTTTATTCGTGATCTTGCCTTATGTTAAACGCTGTATTCTAAGCATCCATATACAACATGAAATGATCCAGGAATAAATCATAAAAGTAAAAATTTTTTTTTGCCAAAAATACTTCAAGCATAGGCAAATGATCAGCCCTTATACCTGACAATGACTGGCCCAAAGTACTTGGGCACATTTCTACTTTAAGATCCTTCTCCAAAGAACCAAGGTAGTTTTCTAAATTCTTACGAGGTATGTATGTATTTGTAAGCGCTTTACTTAGTCCCAACAGGCCCAACGTTGTAGCCACAGCTGCCTTGGGGGGAACTGGTAGAGGCGAGGCTGCCGGACACTGGCACCACTGGGTGCTCTTACCACCACCAGTAGGCAACGGGTGAGGTGTCTTGCCCAAGGAAACTACAACTGAGACAGTCACAGCCGGGCTCAAAGCGGCAACCTTCCCATTACGAGACAAACTCCCAACTCCTGGGCCACGGTCACCCCATATTAAGATGTAAGGAATTTTATGATTCCAACACACTGAGATTTGCTTCTTCGTATTCTTTTCACTCACCCACCTTTCTCGGTCCTAACTACTGTTGTTGTTATTTGGTGATAAATTAACTAAATCTGATTAACCTAATCTTTGTCAGACGTCATCGTTCTCTCTGTCTGTAATTAATGAGAAAGAGAGCTCGTTGTTAGCTTCCTGATGACTCACTCGCTGCCTTCCTGTGTGATGTGAGGTTATTTAATCTCTGTGAGAGTTCAGTGCTTCAGAAAGTGCACCTACTTGGATTACCACTGATTTCCTCTGGAAGAACTATGATACATTCCTTGCTTATTACATCAAAGTTGTAACCAGAACGAACAGGTGCTTAGAGTTGAGTGAGGAAAAATCAACACAGGTTACTGATGTGGTGTGCAGCTTCTAACATGAAGCTGTTCTGATAAACCTATATTGAATCTGGCTAATTGATTACTTGTGATGTTTTATTGTGATTGATGCAGTTCAGTACACAGGGTAGTAGTAGTGTAGTAGTACACACAACGCATGTATTGTAGTGGGTTTTTGCACTGCTTGTGACTGTATTATATTTTTATCTTTACAACCATATGCAATGTATCTGCTGGTGCATGTGCCTCTGTTTATTTGTTTATTTACATATCTGTGCAATTGTTTGCTTGCCGCCTTACAATATGTGCTCAGTGCATGATTTGCGACTCCATCCTGTGCTACTGAAGTTCTCGTGTGCCAACATTTGCGTTAGATTATTTATTCAAGCCACTGGGATTCCTCTTTTTTTTTTTTTTACTGAGCGTGTTTCCTAACTGTCCAAACCATTGGAACCATTGCCTGATACTGGGGAGTCATAAAACCCAATTTTCCAGAGAGAAAGGTGGTGTAGGGGGGTATTCTGAAGTCCAAATGTTCTTATCTCATGCACTATTAAGCAAGGCAGTCGGGTGTGTGGGTAAAATGCTTTAGAGTCCGTCTGTCACAGCCTTGGGGCATGTTGTGTTCACAGACACACATATGCACGCGAGGAAAAAAAAGCATATTCTGGTTCGTGTAGACACACAAATGCGCACAAACGCAGGCATACAGAAACACACACCTCTTTCTTAGTCACAGAGTCATCTATTAACTCATGCAAACATTCCCACAGCCTCAGGGGTCTTTAGCTCCAGTCCTATATGGCCTTGGTTCAGATCAGAGAGGTCAACTGAGATTCTCGCTTCATTAATCACAACTGTTAGACTGGCCAGTTATTTATGTATATTTTCTTATATGTATTCACCCTGTAAACAATTTTGTGTTGAGGGCCACATAAAAATCTAAATCTGTCTTCTGAGCCTTTGACGTGATATAATGAAAAACATACATATTGTATGAATCAGTGATGCAAAAGATGATCATTTCTGATGATACTGGTGATCAATCTGACAGCAAGTTTACTAAAGTGTGCCAGAATGTAACACAACTTTATTTTATTTTTTTTCTACCAGGATAAAGCACAATGTAAAACAGATTCAGAAATAAGAAACTAATTCCCTTTAGGCAACCACGTAACGGTGCTTTTTTAATGCATTTTAAAACATAAATAATTGAAATGAAATATTAGCAAATATTGTCCATTTAATATAAACAAAATTGAAATCACTGATTAGACACATCATGTCAAACCTTTAGAATAATTGACAGGTCTTTTAAGAAGAATAAGTCTGAGAGTGTTTGGCAGTGTAGGATCAAGCATCACTTTGTCACTGTGAAACTGATGCCTCATGTTTTGCCCTTTGTGTGTGTGAGCTTTGAAATGTTACATGCATGTTTGTGCGCATCACAGAAAGAGTGAGGCTGAACCTCTTACTGTTAAGCTATGGTTTGTACATGCACTGCATCTTGCACAAAGCCAGGAAGAAAACCAAAAAGATGAAAAATATCAGGTGTTTCTCTCATGCTTAAGGGATATGTTCATATGGTTCATATGGTTTTACACGTAGTGACAGAAGAGAACAGAAGAGTGGTGTATATGTGTCAGGAGAATTGGCACTTAAAACGTGAGAGACAGGAAAGAAAGGCTGTCTGAAGTCTCTGTCTGTCTGCATGCTTTGTGTTTAACTTCTGCACATCATAAAATCCACGGGAAGTTCAACAATAAAAATCTAATTTTAGATGAGTTATGATCAACAACACCATACCATCTCACAGCAGAATATACACATTGCCCTCCCCAATTTTTGGCACTCTTTTGTAAAGACCTGAAAAACGTTGTACAACAGGTAACATAGCCTTGCACAGAAATCTTTATTATTATCCTTAACACTGTGTGTTAAGTCAAGCAAAAAGTTAGGAACCATTGTTGAGATGATGTGGCACAGGGACTAGAAAGAAGATGCACAACACTTGAGTGGAAGTTCAAGAGAAGCAACCGTTCAGGAATCAAACTTTTGAAACAATACTGTTCTGGACATTGTTACTTCTGAGAGGGTGGAACTGCTGATGCAGTTACAGAGCCAATTATTTTATAGGGTGTGGCTCAAACAGTTCTGATCAGTCACTCTTGCCATGCATTGCTTGGTTTAAAACAATTAAGAGTGTTTGTTTGCTTTTGCTAAATGCTTAAAGTAAACTATTTGTTGTTTATTGGCAATGGAAAACATAACGTGTAAAGGTTGGTTTAGAGTGTACTTATGGCATCATGCAATAATTAAAGTATTTCTTAGAATTATAATTTTTTTTGTGACAAATTAAACTTGTCCAACCTGGTTTGTAACAGTTCACTAGGCTACCGACTCCCAACAAGGTTTTTGGTTTGTTGGAAAAGAAACAGGCCTAGAGCATCACCAGTCCTCTACCTCACTTAAGAATGAGGTGCTTAGGCTCTTATACAAAGCTCACAGTTTTGAGTTCAACTTCCTGAAAAAGTGAAGATTGATACTCCTGCCTTACTTGACTGGTATGTTCTCTTATGTTTTTTAATTTCAAAGGACGGCTAGGAGAAATGGATCTCTAAATTCCTGGATATTTATACCTGAGTAACCATTAAAAGTTCAGACATTCACATCAACCTAAAAAAGTAATCTACAAAATAAAAAAAAATCTTTATATTCGTTTTAAACAAAGGCTCATGGGTGCCAAAAATTGTGATGGTTATTTTCCCTTTTGAAACATATCTTAAAGTATAAAAAAGTATTTCTTTATTAATAATTTAGGTGTTTTTGGTTTTCTATAAACCCTGTGTTTGGTAGGTGGTCACACAAAACACTTGCACACACACTTTTGGTGTGTAAGTAGTGCAGAGTCTGACTGTGTGTGAAGTGCGAAGTGAGCAGAGAACTGTTTTACAGCCTCTCACAGCGCTTTGCCAACAGCATGTTGCGTTGGCAGAGGAACTGTCCAATTTTGAACAGCTAGTGGCATTTCTGATCAGATGCGTCTGTGTGAGTAAAATCACAGTGACTCCTACTGAGCAACTCAGTTTATTAGGAATGCCAAGTTAGACCTGAGGAAACACGTAGAGTTAGGTGGTAAATAAGCATGTTCACATTAATGAAACTAACAGTTAATAAAAGCATGTGATATTGGTATATATTTGTTTAATACTAAGATCATGTCAGTTCAGATTTTTTTTAATACATGAAATAGATCTAGAGTGCACATTTTGTGATAGTACATCAAACTTAAATGAATTTTATTGGTCTTTTGTATTAGAGATACATACAAAGTAGCTCACAGTTGTGATCTAGAAGGGAAAAAGGTAACTGGTTTTCAGTAGTTTTTTCCCCCTTTACTAATAAAATCCAAACGGCTTCATGCAACTGTATTTTAAACCTTTGCATCTAGTATTCCTAAATAAAAGCAGCACATTTACTTCAAACACATCTAATTAGTATAAAGACTCCACCTCTTTGTATTTTAATTTCTCTATATGAAACAAAAAGCCTGTTGGAGGCTGTAAAATAGCTGAGATTGCAGTTTTAGCAGAGTAGTAAATATACAGCCATAGTTACATCAGGAGGATTTTGACCAAAGTAGCTCAAGATCATGGAATAATCCATTCAAAATCTAGAATGAGGTCCATTTGAAAATCTGTGGCAAGACTGTAAAATTGTTGTTTACACATGTAGCCAATCTGACTGAGTTTGAACTATTTTGTAAAGAAGAATGAATAAAAATGTCATTTTCTCAACATGGCCCTTTCCTTCCTCTTCAAATTTATGAGCTACTTTTGCTTTGTTCTATTGACAGAAATAAAATAAAAAAAACAATTAGGTTTGAAGATGCAAAATGTATAAAAAAATGAAGGATATTAATATTTTTGCAAGGCTCTCTGTATGATTCTACTCAGTAACACACAGGACTAAGATGGACTCCAGAAACTTGAACAAAATGCTTTAATCTCAGCATGAGTTGCATCAGTGGTGACTCACCCTCATCACAGTTTTGTTGCAGCATCCCATCCTATTTTGATATGACCCAAAAAGCCAGTATGCTCAGTTAATTAAGCCCCAAAGTTGCAGTTGCAGCCAAAATTTTCAAATTTAGGGACATCCCAAGGCTATTGGACATGTTTTTTTCTCATCACCACATTCCTCCGAATCTGGATAGGCAGGCCTAATTAGAGGTTCAACTTGGCTGCGTGATGCTGACTGCACCACTGAGCTCTTCTCCAGCCATACAGCGCACCACAGGCCTGTCTCGGTGTCTCAGCAGAATAAATGGAGCACCATCTCAGATAGTGATGCACAGAAAAGCTTTGGAAAATTGTCCTGACACTGGTAATGTCATAGCTCAAATTTTTTTTTTTTTTTTGCTCATGCTTTTTAAGTAGGTCACCTGTATCTACAATATGTTCTTAAAATTATGAGTGAATAAAGATTATATGAATTCAGCTGCAAAAATCGAACTTTCATCCATTCCTAAAGCAAATTTTTGAAACTTATCCATAAAATGCCTTAACAATAATGTCTGCAGGTGGGAGCTTTATGCATTGTTATGTAAAGGATTAGCCTAGGAAAAAAGCCTGAAGCTAAGCCCATTAAATTGTTTCAAGTTGTGCTCAGGCCCCCTCTCAGTCCAGCAAGCTTTTACAAGAGTATATTTCACTGACTCACTGCCACAGCTGAGCAGGGAAATCCTTCTCTTCACGGTCTAGTTGGGATGACTGACTGATGCAAATATGCCGCTGTTGAGTCCAGACACCGACACCATCGTCACACTGACCCCGTTAAAGAGAGCGCAGGGAGTGGGCAGACAGAGAAAACATGTTCCAAGTCATTTGCTACATCCATTTATTTTACTGACTTAATAGTTGAAATGGTTTCCTAACTCTGTTTTGGCGTCCCGTCACGCATGGGAGATCTAGAAAGAAGAGACATTTTAAAGTATTTCCAATACCGCTTACATGACACTTTCTAGGCATGTGAGAAAGGAAGAGATCAGCAGCAGATCATTTGTGATGTCCATTGCTTCGTTTTCTTTGGAACCATTGCTTTTTTTCTAAAGGCTATAATTTTCTCTACTGCCATGTACAATTGTTTGCATTGATCTTCTGTGTTCACAATCTTGCTTCTTAATACTCAAACGCACCATTTAGAGAACGGTGTGAACTTTTGTGAAAATCTTCAGGGTATTTAAGAAAATGAAGGTTCATTTCTTTCCTGTAAATTGTAATAAAAGTGTAAAGAAGGGATTTTGGTTCATCCCAAGTTCAAGAATATACATAGATGGGGTTAAACAGAGTTACAGTTATAAAACAGGTTTCTATACATAAATATTAATCACGCTGCATGTCTGTAAAATGAAGAGTTAAACAAAAAACATAAGGACATCCCCACCACACTTCTTCTCCTATAGTAAATCAATGTTTAATAAATTAGTTTTAAGACTCGATACATGATAAAGACTTGGACAAATATTGACTTTAGTTTGAACTTTTCCTGCTGGTATTTAAACTCTTTTAGGATATGCCAAAAAATCCTGTCTGTCTTTTTGTTTGAATAAACGTTAAATTATAAAGACAGTGTTCACAAATTAAAGAAAAAAACATTGACCTCATGTAGGGTTTTACTTTTTTTTTCTTATTATAGACAGCTAAATTTTTTTTTAATGGATTAGGAAAAAAAATGTATCCAAACCGATTGTTTAACAAGCTGGTCACCGATGGGCAGTATCTAAAGCTGATTATTAAGGCTGATATCCAAGGCAGATATCTATAGTTCTTACTGTTACATTGATTGTGAAAGACAATTGAACAACCACTGTGTGCAATATAAATTAAAAAGTCAATAACATTCTTTAAATATTTATTGAACTTCAAATCTAAGACATTATAAAAACAAACACAAAACTGTAACTTGAGTGCAAATGGTTTCAGAACAGAAAATAAAACTGATTAGAGTTTAAGTATACAAAATAAAACAAATTCAAACAGTAACTAGAATAATTGTGAAAATAGCTGGTTTAGGAATAATCTTGACGTACAGTATCAAAGAAAAATCACCACAAAGTAAAGCGCACCACTACAAGGTAGTAAATGATAAAATCTAAAATGTATATAAAAATATTGCAGTCAAAGATTAGACACCAAACGCAACAGTAAAATATGAGTGGGTTGGGGCTCACGGTGGTTTGGAGCGTGTGGGGGTTCTTCCTTCAGTCAAGTAGTCGCTGCAACTGGCCACACAGTTGCCTAATCTTTTTTTTTATTTTTTATTTTTTTTTATCGGCTTTTTAAAACAAATTTCGTCCGATGGCTGATATAGAGAAATTAATATATAGGCCAAATATATCGGCCAGCCTCTGTTCTGCTTCATGTTCATTTATTTATTTATTTATAGATCTCTTGTTTTCTCCATGAACCCTCTGATAACGCCACAAAATTTATGTTTGATTTTATGATCTTCACCTGGCTATGTCCAGCTGCGGCAAAGCATCCCCAGCCCTGAATTCTCCGTTCCCGTGCTTCACAGTTGTTATGGCACTCTTTTTATGGAACGTATGTATTTAGCTTGCACCCAAAATGTAATCTTTTCTGGTGTGCAAATAACCCAGTTTTAGGCTCATTTTTCCAAAGAACATTGTTCCAGATTGTCTACGTTCTCTTTGGAAAACTTCTGTCTGGACTTCACGTTTTTTCAAATGTTTTCTCTTTGGAAACCTCATGAAAGACGTGTGCAGTCATGTGCTAATCACATGGAGTTGATGTCATATGGCTATGTGTGATTTTTAGCTAACTAAAGTAGGAACAAATATGAGGGCTGAGATTTACTCCTCTCCAGAAATGGGTTTTTCTATTATTTATCCAGAAAACTATAAAAAAATGTATTTCTTTTGCTTTATTGTTTAATAATTTTACTTGATTTTCTCATTTTCATTATATTTATGATTTATATTTAATTGTCACATGTTCAAATATGATAGAAAAACAGAGGCTGTGTTGGGTGTCCTAATTGCTTTACATGACTGTACTTACCCATTCAGTTTATTTTACTTGGTAATAATGTATTTTTTTTTTTATAGAAATGACCAGCACCCCCTCAAATCTGTTCTTACCATCTGTCCAGATCACAAACTACAATAATTTACCAATGTTTGAGAACTATTTAGAAAATTGATGAGTAGGTATTGCAAACCCAGTTGCCATTGATTGTATTGAAGGATAAAAATTGCACCATAAAAACATTACACAACTTGTACTATATCAGTGTTTGCTTTTCTTGTCTTTAAAAAAACACCTTTTTGGATCCCCAATTCATCTTACACTGCTAAAGGATGCTTTTCAGAAAGTAAAACCATATGTTTTGTTGGTCCTAAATAATTAAATGGTGTCAGCTTCAAAGTGTTTTTAAAGGTGCAGCGGTACATCTGGTCATTAATACCATGGATCAGGATCCTGTTGGCTTAAATGTGCCAAATCTTTTTGGGGGGGAATAAATTGGTCTTCTTTTAGATGTCTTTTCAGGTCACAGCAGGTCACATCTGGAAAGTGTTTCATCTGGTTCTAAATTAAACTCCCTCTATCAATTTGACCTCCTGCTGAATCTTACAGATCCAGTTTGTACAGTTGACCATAAAATATGTCTCTTATGGAGGCCTGTGTTGGTATCCAAGGCACTGCTGTCATACCCTGGCTCACTGGTTCATCTTTTCCCACTTAAATTTTTTTTTTGAACAGTGGTAAACTTCATGGATTTATGTTGGTGGGTTTCTCATTTAAACTGCACATGTTAATTATTGCTATTAAAAGCGAATGCGTGGCACAGTGGTTATGACAGGCACCCCATGTTCAGAGGCCTTAGCCCCCAAAGCAGTCATCTGGAATTCAACACCTGCTTTAGGCCATTTGTCAAATGTGCAGGTCTCTCCCCATTTCTGTACTGTCCACTTCAGTGCTGACACCATTCCTCTTCACACTTTAAACTGCAGACTACTCTATCAACTCCCCACACTGCCACCTGCAGAAGTTCTCTGATGACTCTAAGTCATCCTCACCTGTGGATAAGGAACCACCTGCTGATTAACGCTGGAAAAATCAAGAAGTTGGTGGGAGACCTCTGCAGACGCAGACCCACCACACATCCAGGGAGTGGACATTGACATAGTGGACTCCTATAGGTAACTGGGTGTTCTCCTGAATAATAAATTGGTATGGAGCCACAACACTAACGCTCTTTACAGGAAGAATCAGAGCAGACTCTAATGGCTGAGGAGGCTGAGGTCCTTTGGAGTCCAGGGAGCGCTGTTAAAGACCTTATATGACTCCATGGTGGCATCCGTCATTTTTTACAGTTTTGTATGTTGGAGCAGCAGTTTTTCGACAGCTGAGAGGAACGGGTTGGATAAACTCATCAGGAAGTCCAGCTCTCTTCTAAGATGCACCCTGGATCCAGTTTAGGTGGTGGGAGACAGAAGGCCTCTGGCCAAAATTACATCTCTGATGGACAGAGTCTCCCACCCCATGCATGTAAATGTTGCTGAACTGCAGAGCTCCTTCAGTGACGGACTGCTGCATCCTAGATGCATAAAGGAGTGATTCCGCAGGTTCTTCCTCCCTGCAGCTGTCAGACTATACAACCAAAACTGCTCCCAATAAACATAGATATTTACAGCACTGTAAATCGCACTAATCAACCGAAGAAACACCACTACTGCTATAACTTGCACATTATTTTTCTCATATACTAACTTATTGGAAGTTACATGTTTACTTTTTAATACACATTCTGTACAAATTTCTAAATGTTTTTAATTAATTAAAAATCTTTCAGTATCCTGCTCTTTTGCACATTACAACCTGAGTTTGCCACTTTATCTGTACTTTAATCTTAACTGTACAGTATTCTGTTTTTGTAACTATGTCCATGATTTAAATATTTGTTTTTTGTAAACATTGTGTTCTGTTCTATGTCCTGTTCTGTTTGTACATCTGTTTTTTTTTTCTTCTGTAACAACCAAATTTCCCCTATTTCCCCTGGGACTATTCTTTTAAAAAAAAGCCACTGTGGCCAAAAAATATTTGAAAAAAACCCCAGTCAAGACTTTTCTCTGCACCATATTGACCGGATTAAATTAAATTGGGATTTTAATTAATATTCTTGAGATTAAGAAGAAAAAATTATTGTTTTTCTTGATGTTTTTCTTGTAAGAAGACTTTATAGCTTGGTTACACTCATCCCTTTCAAGTACATATTTTTTCCTGCTAATAAATTTAGCAAAGGTCAATTGTTTTCTTTTATCTACTTTAATGAGGCCATTCATTAAATACATAGCCTTTACCCCTTCTCTAAGGAATTGCTGAGTATCAGCAATTCCTTAGAACAGACCACCGCTCCCGGGGCAGAGGGCTCCCACAGAGGAAACACTGAAAGGAAGATTAAAAATAACAAGTTAAATAAACAATAGATAATGAGATTAAGTAGTAAAATATTGATAAAAATGTTAAAACTCAGTGTTTTAAATTATCAAGTGTTAAACAATGATAAGATATGATCAAATAAGTGTGAAGCAGATAAACAATAATTAATAGATAATGGTCAGCTAAAAGCTGTAAAAGCCCCGAGGTCCTATGGCAGCCTGCTCCAGAGGTGAGGTCTATAATAAAAAAATGATTGATCTTTATGAGATGTAGGACTGAGAGGTTCACATAAATCTTTGTTTGATCTATCTATTTGTCTGTCTGTCTGCCTAATTTATGTCTAAAATGCAGTTAAAAAGTGCATCCATTGGCCATGTGTCATCAGACATTTAGAGAGATGTACAACTGTGTATCATCAGCATAACTGAGAAAGTTAACTCCATGTCTTCTGATGACACTGCCAAGAGGGAGCATATGCACCGGGCCTTGGCTGAACCCTGGGGAACACCGCATGTGATCTTGTGGACTTCAGAGGAGCAGGTGCTGCACTCGGGCCTACGACCGAATCACACCACTGCTGATATTCAGCAAAACAGCACTCCCTCTCATGTGATATTGTTTAATTAGACTACTAGGACTCTAGATCAGTAAATTGATTGGGTTTCTCATTGTAAAATTTGTATATCTGGACCTCTTTTTGTACAGTGTTTTTCCTTTTTGTTTTAACATGTACAGAAAAACAAAATCCAGATTTGTGGTGTATTAAATAATTAAAAACACATAAAGTAACATAAATGTTAAACTAAAAATATGGAACAATCATATTTACAATAGTAAACTGGTAAATGTGGTACTCTTTCTTTTTTAGGTACACGTTAAATTAATCATGACAGATGCAGGAGCACAGCACATTGAAGCAGGTGTCTCTCTAAGCATTTACTCTTTAAACTGTTGGTTTTCAACCCACCATAAAGGTAAAATGGAATTCCACCCAGACTAATATAATAAAAAAACTCAGTTTACTTGACTTGCATGAATATAGATGTCTTTAATATTGACTTGTTGTCATATAGCTTTCTGTGTTAACTGTGTAAGGTTATGCTTCTACTGATGATTGTTTGTATTCCATGTGAGCGCTGGTGGCCTTACTGCTCGTTAACCTTTCCTAATTCAACCTGCATGTATTAATAACACTCAGTGGTAAAGGTCAATCAATGTGTGTGTATGTGTAATTGTTTGTCTCCAGAAATGTTATGCAATCTAAACATGGACAGACATAAGGGCCAATACAGGCTTATAAGTGTAGTGGTGAGGATATATTGAATTTGTTCTTAAATAATTAATGGGGGAAGGGCTTGGTTATCTAATGTTTAATCTATTGAATCCCATGATATTTATCATTCCTCCAGAGTAAAATCCCTGTAAGTCAAAATGCTGAATATGATTTTATTTTTAGTGTGCTATTATCTTGGACACAGTGATAAATCATTGATTTCAGACCAATGTGACCTTTGATTATACCTTAGCAGTTGTGAATCTGTCAGACCTGACTAACAAAACCAGGACAAACATCTACAGTTTTCAGTTGTAGCCCAACTGTTTTGGTGTAGCAACGTATCAAATGCTCATGCTGTGCAGTCTCATCCGCATGCTGTGCAAGATAATTGGTGAACTGTAAATAAATATATATATATATATATATATTTTTTTTTTTTGTTTAGACTAATCTTATACACTAAAGATGTCACAAGAAATTAGGTCTAAAATATATTGGTCTGTTAAGTAGCTACTCATATAACTGCTTTTGCTATGGAGTGTGAATTAACATGGTGGTGTGGTGATTAGTACTATAATGTCAAAGCAAGGGAGAAGTTTAAATCTTTGGAAGACAGGCTTTTTCTGTGTTTTTGTGCTTTGTCTCACGTGTTTCATGGTTCATATCTGTTAATCCTTGATGAAGAACAGAAAAGGACATGCTAGGCATGTTGGTGGTTCCAAATTGAAAGAACTAATATATATTTTTAGTGTCTCTGGTTTGGGATCACATATTGTATTGGCTTGTGACTTATGATCTATCCTATATATTTTATTCCACCTTTCACAAGGGATGGGTATCGTTAAGGTTTTATTGATATTACTACCCTTAACAATACTCCTTATCGATCCGGTACTTTATAGGTATCCTTATTGGTACTTTTTTTTTTTTTTAAAGACTTAAACAAAAGGGGAAAAACACAAATAATGAACTATAATTGTTTTATTTTTTAATGATTGGAACAGCAAAGCACAGAAAATAAATGACTACAAAATAAAAAGATACTAATAACTTAATCAAAACACTATATAAACAAATTATTTCATGAATAAAAAACTAAAAATACTATGCTGTCTATTTAAAAAAGTTTAAGGTATTAAAATAAAAAATATAAAACATAACTTTCATATAAAACAATGCAAGTAAGAGCCAAAATGAAAGATTTTGAATGCTAAAGTGGATAGTGCAAAATAAGCCCCGAGAACATTGAGAACAACAATATAACATCCAACCATTGATTTTCTGTACTGCTGCATCCTAATGCTGCTGCAATTGGCCGGTCAAAAAACTCTGCTTGTTTTGGTGTATTTTAGCAAGGTGTTTGGTCATATTACTCGTGTTCTGGCCTTTGCAAGCAAAGCCTTTTACTGCATTTGTGACAGCGTGCATTGTCGGCTTGTTTTTTTTGTAAAACAAAGCCAAAGTTTGGATCGTTTCGTTCGCTCTGCTATCGTGTCTGTGTAACTACTGGTGAGCGAAGCTTGTAGTGAGAGCGCAGCAGTCGCTCCTCCCACCATCAGTTCCCCCAGTGTGTGTGTTTGTTAAGGAGGAGCGGGCTCCCAATACAGTGTTTGGCTTGTGTTTATATCTCCTGCAAAAGATGAATACAACCTTAATTTTACAGTTAAGAGGACCGATAAGGCTGAAGCTTATCGCTCCGGGTGGACCGTCAGAATCAGCTCCGGGGCTAATTTAATACCAGGTTTTGGTACCCATCCCTACCTTTCACTGGGTGCCCATGGAAGACCACTTCTTTATAGTTATAATTATGGTACATTAGCTAAACATAGTTGCTAGCTGTTGTCGTCACTTAGTTACTCAGTCAAATGTTTACCTCTTTTGCTCCTTCTTTGCTTAAAGACACACTCTGTAACTTTTAAACCTTAAAAACATATTGTCTCGAATATGTTTCAACGACACACCAACATTTATTATGTTTACATTTAGAGCGGTCACTGCCTGGGAGCGCCCTGCTGCTGAAAACTGCACTATACAGTACAACTTTCTCCCGTGGGTCGCCTGCCAAATGTACTAACTGAGAATCACTATACAGCAGTAAGCTACAAGCTACCAAATGATATAAATAAACCTGCAGTTTTGAGACTTGAGCCATGGCAGATCCACCAAAGAAACCAATAAACACACTTTCAGAAGAAGCGAGGAAAAGAAAAAGAGGAAGTAATTGAGAAGAGCTGCCCAGTTTCCAGGCTGAAAGCTACCGGAGCTTAACTGCACAGAGGAAAGATTTAGTACATAGAACTGAAATGAGAGGAAGAGCCTGGAGTTATCATTTTCCTCTCTTCTTTAACCAGCCTCCAGCAGGGCTACTTTTAAGACCCTGCCTTAAACACGTGTGTGACCCTGAGCTGTTACCTTGTCCTTTGCTATCTGTGATTTAAGTTTTTAGGGGACATTCCATGATCTACTGATAAACTCTTACCTCTCTTTTCTCTTTGCTAATACATAAACAGCTCATGTAGTGAGCTAGAATAGCTGTCCTTTACTCTATTTTTGCCTTCTGTTTCCGTCTCCCCCTGCAGGTATCCCTGGTCTGGTGCTTTGTCTTTCGATCTTTTTCCTGTCTTCTCATCCTCATGCTGGTTGAGAACAACTCTTCCTGAGTTTGCCTCTGCTAAAGGTCTCTTCCTACTAAAAGGCAGTTCTGCTCTTCACTTTTTAAACCATCGTGTGTATGCTCAGGAATGTGGAAATGAAGACTTACACAATTCAAGGGTCCATAAAACATATTTTTTTATTAACAATATATGAATAACAATACATTGAATCCGAATTCGGTTGGCTTGTAGGTGGATTCAACTGAACTATATTAGAACAGAGTTAAATGTTACTGCGTTTAATGGGATTTTAACTGGATATTGCTAATTATTTCTCTAAAGTGCCCTAAGATGTAATTTATTGTGAATTAATGCTATTTGAATAAATCAAATTTAGTACTAACCCATAAAACTTAGGTTTTAGAAGAGTAGGAAGTAGTACCTTCACAGAAAAAAATGAAAAAATCCCTCATAGGGGACTTTATGCTCTTAAATCTAATTAAATGGGAGATATGTGATTGACTGAGTACCTTTTGTGGCTTAACCCTTTAGCAGAGGAAAAATTACATCCCAATGTCTTTTAATTTATATTAGTATTCCATTTAATTTATTATGTTTCTTTTTTCAGTTCTAGAAAATGTGTAAAGGAAGAACCTTTTTCACAGTTGGGGTGCACATCTGATAGTCTCATAGACTCTGAAGATTTGAGACCAAAATTGGAACGTTGTTGCTTTTTCTATAGCTGATGCCGTTAGCATTCAAACTGTCCTTTGTCAAATGAACCAGACTTCTTGAACAACACGTTTATTTCTTCGCCAGTGGTGGCACTGCAGCGAGAAGCACTGAATAAATGGGCATTTCCTGTGCCATAAAATGTAAACAACATGAAGTGGCATTAGGTTTTGGCGGTTTTTGGATTTATTAGTTGTCTTTGGAAATTGTGCCAGACAAATACATTTCAGCAATTGGCTTAGAGTGAACAGATAATGTTGTAACTACTCTGGTCTGCTCCAAAGGACTTTGTACTGATGTCCACAGACATTTATTTTCTTCACACAAGTTGTAGAAAGACAGTTAAACATCGTGGTACACAGTGAAAACTAAAATAAAAGACAAATAGCATGTTTCAGAATAACATCCATCTCAATCATGGGCATCATACATTTTAGACGTAACAACACAATAACAACATCAAAATGATGATTATTGGGTGCATCTGTTTGACCAGTAATGCAATGATATCGTAAGTAGATTTTTGTGTCTTTAGTGTGGTTTGTATTCCTCTGACTTCTCTCCAATACAGTATTTTCTCTCCCACTACTGCTCATATAATGTTCTGGGTAAGCCTGTGAATATTGTCATTCATCCAGGTCATGTTTAGTGAGGGGATCATCCAGAATGGTCTTACGTTAAGCTTGAAATGCTTTATTCACAATACACACATTAATTCATAATTTCTGTAAATTAGGCTATAAAAAGCTGAAATGTAATGCATCAACATAAAAAAGGAAAAAAAAGTGTATATTATGTGTTAAGTTGTGTAACTGATCTTGTTTTTCATTGATACAAATTGTCTTGATCGTTGTTTTATTCTAAATGCTTTTTTGTATTTTTAATCTTCAGAGTGATTTATGCTCTCTTTTCTGTGTTTTAATTTCAATCATGTAAAGCACCTTGAATTCCCTTTTGTTCAAAGTGTGCTATACAAATAAAATTGCATTGCCTTGCCTTAACAAGATGCAGTATGATCTAACACATGACGTTGCTGAGAACAACATGAGGTCTGTTTGTTGAGCTTCTAACAATGTATTTCCAATATTTTTTTTTCTAAAGTGACTGTATGGGGATATGGCAGATGAACCCTAAACACCTTTAAACTTTTTTATCTTCTCATTTAAATAAAAATTTAGGAGTTGGATGACTAGTTAATTAAATTGGCTTGCATGGCTTGTCTGAACAACAATCAAACCACACTAAGAGATGTAATGCAATGTTCACTTAAAATTTATTGATTATTTCTCTAAAATATAAAATTTTAACAGCCAGAAACCTATCCAAACATTTTTAATTTTAATTTATTTATTAGCATAAATATTAATCAGTTACCATGATTTGTTCTTTAAGTTGTCGTTTATATTGATTGACTAATAGACTATGTCTAAGCCTATTGGCTTTAAAAACAACATTCTCTACAATTAATCCAACAAAAATAAAATTGCACATGGACGAGACATCTTTGAAAATGCACAATACATGTAATCTATTCTGAATATTTTAGCCTAAATGCCGCATTAGCCTTACAGACGTGTTTTTTGCGTTCTTGTGTGCCTGCCGTGCTGTGCAGTCGCACACTGGGAACACTCAGTGTGCGACTGCACAGCACGGCTGAGAACACAGACTGCATTGTTTACAATGTATTTATCTTTACTGACCATGTCCAGCCAAGGATGGGCATCTTCCCACTCGTCTAGCCTAGTATATCTCTGTAAGCGTTTTTGGGACATTTTTAAAGGTGCTGAATGTGAAGTGCCAGTGTGTTGTGTGTTTTTACCTGATCAATCCCGAGTGCGCAACGCTCGCGAGTCCCTTTTGATCCCACCACCAGAATAGTTTTGCTAAATTTAATTTGGTGATTTTTATTTTATTTTTATACAGGCTACGTAGTTCGAATAAGGCAGTATGACTCCTATGACAGACAGACATAACAGACATTTATGAAAATACGGAACAAATAGCATCCCTTATTAGTTCAAAATGGGTCGCCACATTTAATAGTCAAATACGGGACTATTCCGTATTTTGAGGGATAGTTGGCAACCCCATCTGCATCAGAGTTCAATTGCACATTAACACCTCCCCAAATGTACCAAACTCTGTGGGGAAATGAACTAGAGTTCACTTAAAGTGGGCTGAACAGGGCTGGTGTGAATCCACCCTTGTATTTTTAAAAAAGGTTTTGTGACCATAGTGGCCTTTAATGGACAGTATACAGTAGTGTAAAATAGGAAGATAAGTGGCGGAAGACATGCAGCCATTAGGACAACACTTAAACCCAGGACAACTGTGCAGAGGACTAAAGCCTAGTTTATACTCCTCAGTCAGCAAGTTCACACTCAGAGACACATTGTTTGAGACATTTTTTGTTCATAGTTCTCTTGGTGTGTCAGTGTAGCAAAGCAATTCCCCACCAAGACAGCCAGGTTAGCTGACTTTTTATGACATACCATTGCAGTGTCATTTCTGGTTAACTAGAGTCTTCAGCTTGTGAACGTATCCCCCCTTCAAGGAGCAATGACGACTGAAAGTACGTTTTGATTTTGCTGGAAAGCTTTTTACTAGAAGTGCAGTTCATTGAGCACTCTAAAAATGCATGTAAACAAGCACAGGAGCCTGGTTTGTTGTTTCTCTATACCTCCTCATTGTCAAAATTGCCAAAAGACCAGATTAGATAAATTATCCTTTCAATATAAAGCATCTGGTGCTCAAACTCTGCATTGACTACTGATTACAGCGACTATAGAGCACTGTTCTGGTGAAATGATCTCTGGCTGTTATTCAGCTGACCAATCACAGGCATGCAATCTCTGTTAAGGGAGACGGGTAGTTAGAAAATTTAGCTGTACTCCGTCCGTCGTTGCGTAAGTGGCGGAGAGCCCTTGCGTCGACGGATAATGGCGCTGTGTTAATCTGTTTCAACGTAGATGGGGATGTATAAACTAGGTTTAAGGCTTCTGTACACAGGGTGCCTGCACTAACCACTAGGCTACGCCACGCATCCCTATTGATGACTCTAAAAACACAGAATATAATTGTTGTTAAGGACTTGAACATTTTTTTCTATGAAGATCAATGGCTAGCTGTCCAAATATTAAAAAAAAAACTTAGTCAAACACCGATAGCATGTAACAAGAAAATCAACTTCTTGCAAAAATATGACCCTATGTAGTGAATATATCTGCATGTAATAATATGGTATATATGCGTCATCGCGCTCCTCCATTGACATAACATGTACACCTGACTCGCCGCTTGCTTAATTCACTTTTGGTGTGGACGTACTGTCATGTCAGCAAACACTCATTTAATTGCAGCTCACCAAAGACCCAATTTTAAGTCCCAATCCATGTTTAAGAAAAACAGCCGACACAAGCAAGTGCGGATGAACATTTCCTGTTTTTCCTTGGTGTGTGATTTCCAATCTGACAGAGGCATGATAACGGCAACATTGCTGTTACTCATTCCTTCAGATCCTCTGCCTCCATCTCTCCTAATCAGATTTCTCTGGTTGGGTTATTTATCATCGCCAGCTCTGACTGTGAGTGATGCTTGGCTAATGGGTTTAGCATTCAAATCTGCTGGCTTGATGCGACAGAATCCCAACAAGGGTTGTCATTCCTCTGGCAGCAGGAGCTTCACAGTGGCGTGAATAAGAGGAAAATAACATGATGGAATTTGCATTTGTGACATGTGTTTTTAAGTACTTGGTTTGATTTATATTGATTTTATAGGTACTCTAGTAAAATTGGGGCACAGAGGAAGATAGCAGGAAATGAAGGAAAAAAGCAAAAATAAATAAGGAAAGAATAAAAAAAATAGGGAAAACATGAAGGGATGAAATAAATGATATTCTAAAATAAGGAAACAAAGAAAAAATGAATAAAAATGGAAGGATTAAAAATAGAATAAAGCAAGCAAGGAAAATGGATAGATAAGAACAGTAAATAGGAGGGGAATAGGAAGGAAAGAAAGAAATAAAATATATAAGGAAAAGACCAAATAAACTAAGGCAAAACTAGAATAAAGGCAAAACTAGAATAAAGAAAGGATGGTAAGATAAAAAATAAAAGATGGATGGAAAGAAGGAAGGTTAGGGAAAGAAATAACCAAAAAAAGGAATAAGGAAATACAGTACGGGGTAGTGGGACATAAAATAAAAACATGGAAGGTCATAAGGACACAGTTTTGATTAAAAAGTAGGAATGGTGCAAAGGAAAGAAGGAAACAAAACGGGAAGGAGTGAGGAGAAAGAAAACAGACATCACTCTTCAGATGAATGAGGAAAAAAAATCAAGCCAAACAAGTAAAACAAGGTGACAAGCTCACTCTCATAACCAAGACAATATCGTGTTGAATGATGTATATGGTTATGAGACTAATTATAAGTCATAAACCAACAGCTGGGAGAATCTCTGTATTCCATCACTTTTCCTGGCTGCACCTGTGCTGCAGCATTACATGGAATTGCTGTTGCCTAACAGGTCTGGGTGTCTCTGTGTTTGCTATAATCTGCAGTAATGACAGAACTGCAAATTACAAGACAGCTGCTAGTCAGGCTTCACTTCTCTCCCACCCCACATACCCCCCCAATCCCCACACTCCCATGATTTGTGGTTTGAGCGTCAGGTGTATCATTTTCAAATGTCCCATCTAGGACTGTAAATTAACAGCGAGCGAAGATAACGAGACAGTATGCGTGCATATGTGCGATTGTGCGAACATGTTCGACTGCGGGACCCTTCAGTCTTTACTGCTCAGCCACCTGCTTCATGTAAATAGCTCGTCACGTTTGGATGGAAAAACTTTATGTGGCCCACGAGAAACATTGTGGAGCAACTTTACTGCATCACCTGATCATTCATTAGTATCCTGATTATGTATATAAGAGCGCTACAGCAGGAAAAGAGAAGAAAGGTTCAGATTTTTAGTTAAAAAATGTAATGAATCTGTGCAGTTGGTGTCAATGTGGACTTCCTTGACAAACCAATCTTTCGAGGCATGTGTGGACTTGAACTGACATTTGAACAGACCTTGCTTAGTTCTTGTGAAGATAAAAATAATTAACTAGTGTTACAAGTATCTTTCAAAGCTATTTGGTATAACTTATTTCTTTGAAGCTGAATAAACTTGTTAATCAAGTTGTTGAATCACTTTTAAGGACAAGATTATGTGACCATAAAGGTGTGTGTGTGTCTGTGTGTGTTTGTTTTTGTTTGGCAAAGCGAAAGAACAAACTAGTTTGTGTTTTTGGCACATCACCACTGCTTATGATTTAAGATGAGAATGTCCTCTCTGGTTGGAAAGCTTTATCACTTCTGATATTTCCTTGTTTCAACCAATATAGCTGTTACATTTTAATCCAAGCATCGCTCTCTGAAAAATTCGAATGCTTGTCTGATTGCCCGACAGCACTTTCCCATCCAGAAATTATTTCAATAAACACTTATTACAAGTAGGTTAATAGATCCTTGAGTCAGCGCATCTTTTGGAGTTAGTGGCAGGTGGAAGTGCTTGTTTGGCTGAACACGCGTGTCTACGCAGCACGTCCCAGTGTGACTTCTCGTCTCCCACTTAGCTTCGTAATTACCTTTCCCTGCTATGACTGTTAATTGGAGTTGGGTGAAATCGCTTGTGCGTACATGCAGACGCACAGATTAACACAAGTAAAATCAAACTGCGCCACAGAGATGGGACGAAACCCGTACAGTAGGTGGTTGTAACTAAATTGTAGCTCCACAGTGATACAATAAATCTGTAGTTATCTGCACTAATCACACTTAGAATGCTATGAAAACCTTTGTCCCAGAGAAGGGGAAGTGATACTTTGAAAAGCATGCAAAATCTCACTTTTGATTCAGATTCACAGGAAAGATTGTCAGGATGAAAAAAAAAAAAAGCATATTTTATTGATTTTTATATTAGCGAGAGACCCGTTTTTTGTAAATGTTTGATTTGTTTGCATGAATTAAGAACTTAAAAGCATTAGAAGATAGAACCTCTTCTCCAATTCATATTCTCATTTTGTACCTATGTGGCACTTCTTTATCAGTTGCTGAGACCTGCAGACTACAGGTATATGAGATTTGCACACAAACCAGTGATGTGCAAGAAGCACAGTGTCATGCATGCGGTTTTAACTACAGGGACGTTTTGCTAAGAGCCAAACAGGAAGAAAGAGTTTGTACAGTATCATCATGTGGCTCCATTTGCACTTTTAACGTGTCAATACAACAGGAGAAGCAGCCATGCATGCAATTAGAGGTGAGCTGGAGAGAACTGGTTTTCTGTTTGTCGAGCTGAAAACATGCAATACCTGATGAAACCACATAATCTCACAACTTATTGTATTCATATTTTTTTTACATTTTTGCTTGAGGTTATTATTATATTTTACCTCAGATTCAGTTACTTTGTTCATAATATATTGAAATGACAAAACGTCAACTTTGATAATCATTCTGACAGCATGCAGCAATGACTCTATTCTTTTCCTCATTTACAGTACTGACAGAGAGAAAATAAATTGAACAGGGGATGGCAGATGGCAGGGAAAAAAAGAAAACCAGGTGACAGAAGTTGTGATAACTCAACCTTAATTATCTTAGGATGTCACAGACTCTCTTTAAAGAAATCCCCTCCAGGCATGTTAGAGGATTATATAAAAAATACTCTTTATAACAATAACTTTGTGTGACATATTTTCCCACAAGGATCATAAAGGCTGGTTTGAATGCCTTCCCATTTCCTATATTTTTATTTAAAAAAATTACTATTTAGTAAATGATCACTGGAAAGTTACATTCTTAATATGTGTCAATGAAACTTTTAAATAGCATCTTTTGCCCATTGCATATAACTGGTGAATACATATTCCCTTTTTTTAAGAAAAAGTTAGGAAAATAATATTTTTATCTCAAATTATTTGCTTTCATAAAATCTAAATTTTAAGTCTTAAAATCCCTACTATACTCAAACCGTACTTCTGAGTATAGCTTTGAATCTGGTTTTTGATCATGCAAAATGATCATAAATGCAAATACAAAAGAAAAAATGAACTGAATACAAAAAGAGCATGGGAAAGCAAACAGTATTTTCCCATCTTTGTCTTGTTGACAGTCTGTTGGTCTTTCTACAAACACTGAATCTGTGGTTGTGGCCATGGTGGAGGCCATTCCTCATCTGACGGAGCGTGTGTGTATGTGTGTGTGGGGGTGTGTGTAATTTTGTGACAAGAAAGCCACAGATTATTGCACATGAAATGTTATTCATACAAAGCAGCTCTAGCGTGACTATCCCCCTGCTACAGCCCTCAACAGCCTATTGGAGAAATACAACAGTGTAAATCTCAGTGAAAATAACAGTCTGCAAATCTCACAGGGGACAGACTCTCACCTCTCTGTAATTCTGAATATTAAAAAAAAACAAAAACATTTGCTTATTGGAGTTGACAAAGATAGATTTTTTTATTCCTACTCTTAATAAAGAGAATGGTACCATGCATTTGTGTGTTAGGTGAAGGTAAACAGAAGTACCTTCTTGTGTTGCTATGACACTTTTAATCTTAAGCTTAGGATTTGTGAGTAGAGAGCAGGTTAGTAAATGTCATCAGCGCCTCTGTTTGTATATGTACAACATTTTGTTTCAGAGAAATTCTCATGGTATTATTTTCCACATTAAAATCTGTTTCGCTGCTCTTTAAACTTAAACTGTTTTAAGCAAAACCATGATTAGCAAGGTTGGCATTAGTAATAGTATACATTAGTTTAGACAAAGCAGATCCTTACCACAACTGAGAAATTTCCAAAATGTTGCCAACTTTTCCAAATACATTCAAATGCACTGAACGGATAAACTTTCCTTTATTCCACTATAGCCCTCCTGTTTCGTTTTTTACAGCCTGGATGAACTGTAGACATGTCTTGACATGCCATAGAAGACACAATTTCCTTTTGAATAGCTTTTTTCCACCTGTGTGCTGCCTCTTACACTTTGCTGATACTGATAATGGCTAACCTTGAGTTTTCATCCCTCAGTAATAGAGACCATACTGTAGAGTGGGTCAGTAAGTCCAATATTAAAATGTGTTGAATCTGCTCAACTGATGATTTCACAGAGCATTGCTACTGTGTACATTTAAAACCCACCATTTATTAAATAATAAATGATAACGAATTTCTCTTCATGAAGATACTTCCCTATAGAGACAAATAAGACAAGATTTTTGTATCAAAGCAACATGTAAAACCCTTCATTTTATTGGTATCGCTGGTATAAAAGACGCCCATCCATCTCCATCCATCCACCCGTTATACCATACATACATACATACATACATACATACATACATATATAAGAACTGTTATTTGTGTAACTGTGAAGGACTTTCAGGTCTAATAAGCCCTTACAGACTTCATTGTTTTCTTGTCACTTCAGAACAAATGCCAATGAGACTATTTAGGAACCATTTGGTTTTATTTTCCAAGAAAGTTTTGTTGTCAGAAAACCTTTCAGTGGCTCATTAAGTGTTATGTGAATTAACAGCATAGAGGACAACAAAGAGACTGGCTTTGAGCCACAACCATTTTGTGGTGGAGGAAGATCTGCACAAATCTGAATAAAATGGTTAGTAACAAATCAAACAACAAACTTGAATGCTTGTTTTCACCCCAAAACTTTTTCCTCTTTAACACATTTATATGGTGTGTGAATGATTTGAGAGATAAACAGTAGCTAAAGTAGAATGGAGGAACACAAACACATTACATTCCTTCTTGATTCGGTTTTGTTTTCTTCTCCTCATCTTCATTTGGATTCTCTTTGCATTCTTATATTCTTTGCATCTCACACCATCAGTGTCGTTGTTATCCTCTTATCCTTGCACGTTTTGTTTTCCTGCATCTGCGCGCTTGTCTATTTCAAAAATGTATCTTGTTGTGCCCCCTTGTTTTCTCCTTATCTTCACTTCTTTTCCAAGCTGTGCTCTGTGATTTCTTCCCTCTGCTGTGCTGGTTTTTCTGTGTGTAATCTCTGTGATCTGGATGTGAGTTGTTTATAACTCTTAAATATTCCACTTCCCTCCTTGACTTATTTTTCCCCAAGTAACAGAGCAGAGGGAAATTTATTCGTTTTCATGCTGCTTGACACACTCGTCTTTTATTTCCCTCTGGATTATTTTTTTATGGTTGTTCAGCACTGTCAGATGTTATGTGGTGAGAGGCAATAGGTAAATGGAATACAGTTTCCCCTCTCTGTATTCTCCCTGTGGTGATGTTTTAGAGCTGTGCTAACGCATCTTTTATTGTTTCAACTTGTTTTCAATTGTGCGGCTTTGCTGAAAGTGTTCTTAGAGTTCTCATTGGAGCACAAACAACCATTTGATTGCAGAATGAATCATAATTATCCTATTGTTGATCGTTCCCAAGCTAACTGTATAAGGACAATAGCTCCTGGCTGCTCCACACAAGTTAAGCATCACCTGACATAGCTCCTCTGCTAATTGAAATGAAACCTTCTGGTACACTGTTTCTAATCTTCCCATATGTATTTGCACATCTAAAAATGTGTTACACTCTTTAAAATCCAATGTGGAAGGAGTAGATTACCCTTTTGCTGCACAACCTTTTGCCATTGTGTGAAAATCTGTGTTTATTAATATTTTTTTTAACAACAAAACTTTTATCCTATGATGCAGTCTATGAATGTGCCCACATGCTGAAATAATTATTTTTCTAAATGAATTACAAAGTAGACTGTGCACCAAATAATACAATCACTTCTGCAGCATGCCATCAAGTTTGAAAGGGGCTTGCTAATGACAAATTCATTGGATTCAGCTGTGTTGGAGCAGGGATGCACCTAAAACCTGCAGGACATTGGCTCTCCAGGACCAGGGTTGGAGACCCCTGAGTTAGAGCATCTCAAACATTTTGACATGCCCATGGGTGTCCCCAGTCTGAACCGGTCAGCATCATGTCAGAAGAAAGAACGGTGGTGAACCATCATCAGAGCCATGGGTGGCCATTGACGCATGTAGGGAGGATCATTGACGCATGTAGGGAGCCATGGCTAACTCTTGCCATCTGATCCCAGAGACAAGCCAGTGTAGCTCAGACTGATTAGAAGGCTGATGTAATTTCTGATAGACAAGCATCTGTGCACTGCAGATTGTAGCGTAAGGTCTGTCAGGTCATTCTGACTGATGAAAGAAAAAAACACACACATGCAAGCATCACAGCTGGACCACAGACAATGGTAGGAGGAAGTATAGTTGGATGAATCTTTTTTTTAGTTTTAAATCACATGAATGTTCATGTGCATGTGTGTGACCTACTTTAAAACACGTGGCACCAAAACGCAGTATTGTAATAAGGCCAGCTGGCAAAGGCAGTGTGATGCAGCAATTGTCTGCTGGGAAACCTTTGGTTCTGCCATACAAACACTTTGCTCACAAGCACCACCTGTCAGGTGTACTGGTTTCTTCCCCAATTCACATGCAGCCACAGATAAGATGCAATGATATTTATTGAAGAAGATGATGATGATGACAGGGAGGGAGAGACAGGACACCAGACTGACATGAACAAGCAGGAGACAAATTGTAGGAACTGAAAGGGAGTGAGATAAAGTGAAGGGCCTAAATACTTGAATGAGGATCAGGTGGTCACTGGAATTAGACACAGATGCAGACAACGAGTAGAACAGGGAGTGAGCAGGATGGAGTTCTGACAGAATCCCTGCCACTAAGGGTAGCTAATAGATGACCAGGGAAAATAAAAAGGAACAAAAGCACCCTGTGAAGGGTGGGGGGATGGAGGCCACCGCACACTTTGTCAGCGTCAGGCAACTCTCACAACGCATCTAGTTTGAAGCTTGCAAATCGTGTAGGTGGGCCTTTCTCTGCGTGATGTTTTAAACATTAGCGGATTTTGGTTGGCTAGACAACGTTAACATTGGGCGATGTCACTAAACTGGGATGCTCTGATTGGTTGGCACACTGTCAAAAGTTCCGCTAGCTGAATTTCTGCGTTGGTTTTGTTTGCTACTTTGCTGCTTGAAACTTTGCTGCATTTGACGCTGACGTTTGGGGCAGTGTGAACGCACCATTAGAGCAGTGATTCCCAACCAGGGGCACGTGAGACTCTAGTAGTATGTGAGCCAATTACAGGGGGTACGTGGAAACATTTAAATTAACCAGTTAATCATTCTACTACTGTAGAATCATCAACACATTTGACTAAGGGGGACATGTGGTTTGAGATGATGGCTTGGGGTACAAAAGTTAAAAAAGGTTGGGAAACACTGTCTTACAGGATGTGCCTGACACACAGATAAATGGCTTGCAGGCTGGAGCGGCAGGAGCCGGTGAAGATCAGACTGATATGGAAAGTGCTGGTAATAGGATGAGTGCTCCCTCCTGTACCCTGGATGTAGGCTTGGCTTAATGGCACCACCATCTGTGGTGAGGCAGTGAAAGAAGCTTGTGCCCTCTTGGTCTAGCGCCAGGAGGGCAGAAAGCCGACCTTGTGTCTATGAGGACAAACTGCTGCTACAAGTTGAAATCCCTATCTGATAGACTGGATGCTGGTTCAGCTGATGCACCCACATAGGAACAAACTGTTCAGGCAGAAATGGGTGCTGCGTTGGTTGAGGATCTCCCTTGGAAGAAGTGTTCATATTGGCAGTTGGTGTGGGACCAGCGTTCTATTCCTCACTCCCAGAAGCCTGCTGTTAGGTGATGGAGGGGGAGAGGACGGACCAACAGTCAGATCCAAGGCTTCCTTGCAAACCCTCTTTACACAGCATGGCAAGATCCCGGGGTTAGAAAATGTTAAAGGAACTGTGGCAGAACCTGTAGGATTTCCTGAACCCTCAAGATGCAAAGAGGAAGGTGAGGGATGGCAGAGATTTTGAGGAGGTTATCCTAAACGTTTGCATGGAGGGTGGTGATCTCCTGGGCGTCTGCTGGTTCCATCTTTAAGGATATTTTTCCTTTTTCCAGGTGTCCCAGTTGCAGCACAAACCCACAAGTAGCTTCCGCGGCTGGTGTGAACACTGCATTAGTTGGTGACTGGAATTAGACTGGTGTGGAGAATGAGTAAAACTAGGAGTGAACAGGACAGAGTACTTGCTTATGGTTCTCACACAGCCTACGTAAGTGTTTCTTTTTTAGTATCTTGATGGTTTTGGCAAAGCTAAAATGATTCAGGAATGGTTTGAGGAGCACAACAATGAGTTTGAGGCTTTGTTGCAGCTTTAAAAGTCCCAAGATTTGCATCCAACTGAGCCTCTGAGCTATGTACTGAACAGACAACTCCAGATTATCCAACTCTCAACATAGAGGGAAAACATCTGCTAACATTTTGGTTATGGATACCCCAGCACACTCTCACAGGTCTTCTTGTCCATACCTAAACAAGTCAGTTATTTGGCAAGAAAAATGGGACAGAGACCATATTAATGATTTTATACATATGTTTACCTATGAACTGATATTGAACTTATTTCATGTATTTATATCAAGCTACAAAGGTGTAACTTGGTCTCATTTTGTTGTATGATTTTAGCTATTTCATAAGATAACAATAACTGATTTTATTAATCAAATCCTGACCAATGTTGCTAAATGTTAAGATGTTCAACCAAAATTGCAAGAAGAAAAAAGAAAAAAATTGAGCAGCTTTTATTGCTTCAGCTATAGAGTTGGTTTTTATTCTTTGCATACTGGTTTGATGTTGTTAAACTGAATGATTTGAATTAAACAGTAGATGTTTGCTAGCTTTTTTCAGTGTCAATGTTGCTGTAGATTTTGTTCAGTGCATATGACAACAGTATTCTTGCCATGTACGAATGAGTCATATTTCTGGGTAAGAATACACCCTGGTGTAAAATGTGAAGACAGATAGACAGCTAAAAAATGGCCTTTCTCGTCAGCTACTGACACTTATTATGCCTTCGACTTTTTAACCCTAACTTTCATTGGACATTGGAGACCCTCTCTTTTTCCTCCTCCTTTTTTTTAATTGGCTTTCCTCTGTGTCTGTCACACCCTTCTCTGTCTGTCTCATCACCTCTCTCTGCCCCATTCTCACAATTCTTTCTTTTTATTTGTCTGTGCCTGGGGTCGCTCTTAGATGGTGATTGAACTGACTCTGTGGCTCATGTGTGTTTGAAACAGGAGCATGGTGAAGCAGAGAAGGATCCAAAGCAGTGAAAAGTAACATGATAATGGGAAGAGAAAGATTTAGAGATTGAGAAAGATGGGATGGAAAAAGGAGAATTACAGAGCTAGGAATCTGTTTGATACTGATACTGGTCTCCTGACCTTCCTTCCACCTGCTACCTCTTTTTTTTCACTGCCCTTTATCTGCTTCTTTTTATCACCAAACTTCAGTCTTTATTCGAATGACTAGAACCAATTATTTTTCCCAAGTGCCACACTTAATTTTTTTTCTAGCAATTCTAAGATAAGGCGCACATCAATTTCATAAACAACAAATTTACTTTTATTGTTTTTAGATGAAAATACAACCATCTGGTAGCACCTTATTATTTGGGCTTACATTAATCCTTCTTTTTCTATGCAATGTTGGAGAGAACACATATAAAAAAAGAGATCCTGGTAGTCTGACCCTCGCTTGAACCTCTGCTGGCTTTGACATATTGCTGCAACGCAAGGCTTTCATTTCATCAGCAAATTCAGGTCCTCCCTCCCTTTCTTTCTTTTAAGTGTTGCATTTTTCACCACAAATGGACAGCTGTAAGAAGATCAAATCCAGTCCCAATGAGTGCTCGTAAAATGTACATTCTGTGTGCGATTTTTTTTTTCCACACGGATGCCAATGATGTATATGATGATTGTGTGTCCGTGCCAGCCCCATTTGTAAGATATGGGTAGCTATAACAGAGATAATGGGATTGCACAAAGAGGCTTTGTTTTGGCCAGACATGGTGAGAAAAAGCTCAGATAGTCTGAAAGATTCATTTTGGTCTCACTATGAACACCTCCTAACAAGACAGTACATCCTAAAACACTTGTTCCGTTCAGTTCACATAAGTAGTACAGTTGCAGCTGGGCTCCTTTTTCTGAATTATTAGCTGGAAATAAAATGAACACAAAGACATAAGCCCCAATCCGCCCAATGCTGAACAAAAATGTTCGAATTATAGTTGCACTGAGACTCTTGTCCAGAATGAAACTATTTTTTACAAGAGTTTTTTTATGTTTGATCACACTTCTACAAGAGAGAATTAGACTTTCAGTGGAACCTTGTCATTTTGCTTTGGATTCTCAACAATTTTGTGTACCGAAATTAGACATTTGCCACAGTAAATCTATTCCTACTTGCCTTTATTTAGTCTACATTTCAGCGGAATGGAAAAGGCGCAATGAAACCAAAACCAGCTGTTCATATGTTATAATGCTAATATAACTAATTGCTGATGGAATTGTAACCCCTTAATTCTTGCATTTATTTACAAATGTATAAAACAATTGTCTTGTTATTGTCTATTAGATGATAAATTAAAAGGAGATTTTTATTTAAATTCAATAACTTTAGATGCTTAGCATGGAAATAAGGAACATTAGGCACAAAGTGTTCCAAACTGATCATTGGAATGTGTAGAATATGCATCAACCACTTTCACTAGGATACAGATTTAACCACAGATGCATTAAAACTAGAAAAATCTAAAACGGGTCTTAATAATCTTGTGTTCTTGAAATAGTAAAACCACGTTTTACAGATACTGATCTCACCCAGAAAGGGTGATATCACCTCTCCCCCTTATATAAAAGGCTGCTCATGACAGGAAGACAAAAAAAAAAAATGAATTCTGTTTAAGACGAATCAGAATCAACCGGAACATGATATCGGCAGATCACAGTTGTACAAAAGTCACAACTGGTTGCGTGTCTTACTGAACAGTCAAGAGATTTGAGTGTTTGTTTCAGTCCATCTTTGCCTTCACTTTGAGTTGAATCCTCACCATAATAGCAACATTATTTCAATGTTGAAGTTTGGTTTGTTCAGCTTAATTGTTCCTCCTTTTCTGGCAGCAGAGTGAACAAAAGCAACAGAAGCGGCTTCCTTGTTTACCTGCCAACCAAGCTTAAAAATAAATATTCTAAACGAAACACATTCAAGGGTTTGCGTAATCTTCAAAATTATAATGCAGTTAACAAATATGTAACCATTCTGGTCTTGGCTTACAAAGAGTGAGGTGCGTGTGTGTGAGAGTGAGATAGTTTTTTTTTTTTTGGAGTACACTTCATAAATAAAGGAAGAGCCTGACATTGCGAAGGTTAAACTGGAGCAGCTAGGGTAAGGGGAGGGCACAAAGATAGAAACCCCATCCACATGGTGTTATGTGGATGTTGAAGGAGGCTAGGAGCGAGATAAAGAAGAAATGTGCCGGGAAAAAAAGGGAGAGGGAGATATATAAGACAGCAGGATTCTGAAAGAGGTGGTGAGTTGGCCGGCAATAGAAAAAAAGATTTGGCCAGGTTGATTTGAGAGGTCTCAGGAAGGTCATTAATTTGACACGGTTGGCTGCTCTGTGCCAACCCTGACCACTGGGTCATGCTCTCTCTTCCCATTTCTCTTTATCTAACTCCTCCTTGCAAAGTAATGAATATGAAGCTTCATGAAGGTGCCCCCTCCCCAACACTCTTTTCCCACTATGACCTTCCTAGATACCTTTTGCAGTTCTGTAATACTCAGACTTTACTCCACCACAGACTTTAGGTTGCCTTTGTGATGAACATTTTTGTATCAGCTTTGGATGTCTACTGCACTTTTCCCCCCAATTTCTAAATGTCTCAATTTTCTCCACTGTAAAATTCAAATTTCATCAGCCGGCTCTGCAAACTTTACTGTATTTCAGGGTCCTAAGTTTACTTTCAATACGTGCATGAAGGGAAAACCAAAAGGGTTTTTTGTTATGTTTATCCATGTTTCAAAGCTCTTTCAACTTGTGCTGTTTTTCATCTGGACACAGTGTTATTGTTTGCAGGTATAGCTCCAAAAGACATTTGAAGTGATTAATCCATTTATCTGCATCTCCACTTACTAGCCAAACACAAGACGCTGGGCAATTGAGGGTTGGAATGATTCTTAATAGAGCTGGGGTGTATGGATTCTTTGCTCAAACATAGATATTGAGTTTTATCTGCTTGTTTTCTGCTGCTCTATTTGAAGCACGAGAAATTCTCCAGTAATAGACATGAAACAAGTTGTTACAGAATGTGTTCATGTATGTAATATGTATGCTTGTGTGTTTGTGTGTGTAATAATGTATGGAGAACATGTCCAGTCATTGATATTGGTAGATTTTGCAATGATAATTCGACTTGTAATATATAAAAATATAAATGTTTGGGTTTATTCCAAACATAGACACAGAGACACAGAAAAGTCTATCCACACAATGAAAAAAGAAATGAAATATATTTAAATTTCAGCAACATGTTTTTATTAAAAACTAGAATCTGGCTATGGCTGCTGTATCGACAATAAAAACCCCAAAACAAAACACAGTACAGTTTCTCAGTGACTCTAACCGACCCTTTCCATATCCTCTTCAAACATTTTCTGTTGCTTTGAACAAGCTTCACAAAATATATTGCTTGCATGCAGAGAAACATCACATTACACTTATTTAGCTAATACTTAAGCATGTGTGCATAAGCATGTGCTTGGATGTGGGGGGGCTGCCTTTACCCCTCAATATCAACATTTACCTTTGGCTGGCTCCTTTCAGTCACATGATTAACCCATGCTAATCCTTTATTAGCTACTTTGCTTTGAAAATGGGGCTACTTATGTTTAGCATCAAACCGATTCTGATGAACTTGATAATATATAGTGTTGTGATCCTTATTAGAATCTTGATGAATATTGGTAATTGTTATTCAGTATGGTGTACTGTAAGTTATGTTGTTGTAAGGTGTTTTAAAATTTTTCTATTTGTCCTTTTTTAACTTTGAACACCCCCCCCTCCCAGCCCTGTGTAGCCGTATTTTTGCACTAAATATATGAGTTAACTTGTTGTTTGCTTCTACATTTGAAACAGGAAAGACTCGAGTAATGGACATGAAGTAGGTTACTAAATCTAACAGGGAACCTGTTTAGAGGCCTTCGTATAAATTGTCAAAAATACCAATGGTAACATGCAAGAAGCTTTACAGCAATACTAAAATAGGTTTGATTTCAATAACTCCGATTAAGATTTTTTTTCCCACTGATTATTGGGAACGTTCTTGATAATTTTCTTTAATGCTTTTCGCCATTATTATTCAAAATGGCAATAAAAAGAGATTATTTTTTACAGTACTGATACTCCTTTTACATTGTGTTTGAGAGATACCATTCTCCATACATACATACCTTCTATTTACATGTGCATGTCTATCAGTCTTCTATGTGCATGTGTGCATGTTTGTATGTCATGACTGTGTGTGTATACACATATACACTGTATGTTCTGTAGTCATATACAGTATTTAGGCATGCCTTTAATATGTGCATTTATCTATGAACTTCACTGCATACATTTAAATCTGTTTATCACAGGTTTGTTAAATCCCTAATATTGCTTTAAAACAAATTAAAACGACTTCTTAATAACTTTTACTTGGCTCTGTTTCACCTAAATGCTCCTGTTTCCTGTCTGGTTCGACAGGTTCAACCAATTTCTGTCCTGCGATGGCATATCAGCTGCAAACTCTGTTTGCACATGTCTGCAGTGTTTAAATGTTTTTAGGAAATCTTTGTTGATGGAAAAGAGGATTAATGGAAGGGATTTTAAAGAGGAATGTAGACCATAAATCAGACTGGAGGTTAAGAGTCAAGCCGTGTCCTGTCAGATGTGAAACTGGTTTCTCAACCTAATGCTCAAGTCTTTAAAGTATATTTTAATGTTTCATGTCAGCCTGCACATCTGACATTCACTGAACCTTTCACTCCTTGCAGCACAGGTTCTTGGCGCCGAAACCCGCATCACTTGGCAGGAAACAGTAGCGGTGTGTGAGTGTGTGTTATTGCATAGTGTGTGTGGGATGGATTTGTTCAGGTGGTGTGGTTTCACTTGCCTTTTTGCCTCAAAAAATGAAAAAAAGCTTCCAGGACAACTTATTAAGCCAGAACCCATTTAAAAAACGAAAATTGCACCATTTTATATGTGCTCTCTCTGCATTTCACCTTCCTCTTATGTTTCTCATATGGTGCAACTAGAGCCGGTGCCATGATTTCCTATATATCAAATTAAAAACTGATACATCAATGATGTATGTACCATTCAGCTGCTTTTCTGAGAAACACCACAGTTATATTTTCCTTTGAAGTTTAATGATTAAACTACAGCTGCATCACTTGTGTTTCCCCAAGGCGGACCATGAAAACAGTAATATGTAACTGTGGCATGTGGAGATTCATCAAATCTCCAAATTAGGTTTTGTTTTTTTGCTAACTTAGCTTAAAAACCAATCTCTGGTTACCCTTCAAAGGCAAATGCTTCAAAAGAGATTCACATGCACTAATTATGCTTTAAAGCAGGTGATCTGTTATCAGTAATAGATTACATTCCAAAAAAGTAATCTTTCCAGCCTTGTTCACACCATGAATACTTTTATGAGCCTCAGGCCTTGTACAGTCTGTAAAGTCTTTCATCTATAAGGCTTTCAGCTGTGTGCTAGCTTTGCCAATAAGACATGCTGTTTAAGACTTGGCAGCTGGTCTCAAGCCTCCAAAGTAAATGGTTCACAGCTGACTTTTATGTGCAGTGGTTTCAAACTTTTCAAAATGACTTTTGTTGCAGCCAAATGCAATTTTGTGAGATACAGTAAGTCAGATCTGAGTCAAAGTGTCAGTCGCTCACCTTCCCTTCTGCAAAACTGTAACACTGAATGATGCTTTGGTCTCATAAGGGAGATGAAAAATGTGTTTTTGAGCTTGCAGCTTTTTCAGTGGTGATGACCGGACCTGCAGTTCTTTCTGACCCTGGTCAGGGACAATCCACACACCCATACACGAACCTACGCACACTCGCAGACCTTCCATTTTAACAAGCCAGACCTGTTGTTTGTTCCGTGTAAAAGTGACAACTAATATAAATCAGGAGGGGGAAGTTATAATAAAGATAATAGAGCTTACTGTGTGTAGGTGTTTGTCTGGGTGTGAAGGGGCGTAGGTATAAAATGAGCCGGGGGTTGCACTTTAATTATAACCAGCTGAAAGACTGAAAAAAAAACAACTACCTCCTCTATTACTTTCTCTTCTACTCTACCCTGTAATCCACATTTAAGTTGTAGACACAGTAAAATTTTCCATCTATCTCTCTCATCATGGGTGGCCAAACTGTGTTTGTGCTGGTCTGTGTGTGAGTATTCTTTTCTGCAATTTTTTTGTTTGTATGCTGATATATCTGTGGATTACAGTTGTCTTTGGACTCAAATATGACAATGTTTCGATGCACGATACTGAAATTAGTTGTGATTTGTGAGCAAGCAAGTGCCCCAACCTTCACTAACACTGACAAATGTGAAGGTAACCAAAAATTATGGATTTGATGGATCTCAGCCTTATGAAAAAGTACAGTTATGCATAACATTGCTCTTTATATCTAAAATTGTTTTTAAACCTACATGACATTTTTTTATTTAGGAATAAACACTGATGTAAATTGCATAAAATTTAATGTGGGCACATTTTTTTCATTTATCACCTCTCTGTACAGTAAGTGCAGACGCTCCTACTTGTATTTGTGCCATGTGGAAACCACCAAAATAGTGCCAAGTCGGCTTTAAATTGCAATGGTACTGGCCTGTTATAATGTATCTTATCTAACATTTTTTCTTTCTTGTTTTTTTTCCTGTGGTTGCACCTTTTAATACAACTCTGATGTAAAATCCCCTTGGAGCGGTATCCAAAGTCGTGCTTAGCATGCACCACCTGTTTTGTATTGTTAGTTATGAGGCTGGTGTTGTTTTCAAGTTATTATAGTTGCTAGATTTTCTCTTGCTAATGATGGCTTAAATGATAACTACATCTATAGAAATGTACTTAGTTCGCGTATTCTTATTTGTACAGTCATTGAATATACACCAAACATCAAAAAGCTTCTTTTAAGAAATTCTGACCAATCAAAACATGGGACATCTTATTTTGTCATATCGAGAAAAAGTGTCTATACATTAAATAGAATTAAACCTCTGATCTTATTTTGTTTAACTGATGTGATATATATATATATATATATTGCATATATATATATAACCCAACATCCCCAACATGATAAACTAGGAATAAGAAATGCCCTAAAATATTTTCACACAGTTTTGAAGCAGCTGAATTGGTGTGATGCATACTACTTTCACATACTGTTAACAGTGCTCTGGAGTTGTTAAATTCAGATGCTTTTGATATGTTTTTGAAGAACCACTCAATGAAACAGTGCAGCTGCTAAGCTTTATGGTGTATTTAGGTTGCCAGGTATTCTGAGTCTGAGTAAAAACACTGGTGTGTGTTTGTGTGTGCATGTATGCACCCCTACTTCTCTTCTCCTAATTGTCTCAGTGCCTTTGTCATCTTTGCCTTAAGTATGCTTGATTCAGATTGGACACAGGTGTGCAGCCACTTGAAAAAGTTTCCCAAAGTCTGCATAAAAAATGGGCGGAAGGTTTGATTTAGTTGAGAATATAGAAAGAAACATACATATTCTCGACTAACAGAGCAGGTCTATATGAGAACATGCTGACACATCTAAAGTACATAGAGGGTCTCTATGATCTTTGGGTGGCCTGAAACACTTTGCGAGAAGGGAGAGGGTAATTTGAGTTTGTTTTGAGGAAAGTCTGACCATCTAATCCTCCCAGGGCTTGCATCAATATGTGAATGTTATTGATGTGCTCTATTTTAAGGTGAAAGCTTTAAGAGTCTCTCCCTTTCTGTGTATGTTTTACTTGCTTCCTTCTTTGGATGTGTGTGAGCTACCAACACTCCCCTCTCTGCACAAAAAAATAAGCTAGCCTGGCTAACATTCCCTCATGTTAATGATTTAGAGGAGATTTTGCCAAACTAAATTATCGCCTTCTGAAAAGCTCTATTGAGAGTTCAGCCCCATCGGAAAAAAGAGACTGGGGGATTCAAAAGATTGGGCTAACATGTGCTACCTAGCTTAATCCACGGTAAACTGATTTCTAAAAAGCATAAAGTAATAAAAGTTTTTCATCAAATGTAAGTCTGTCTCTCAAAGTGGTATTTAGTCACTATTTTAGTCAACAGTGTCAAACAGCATACATATATATATATGCTGTTTGACACTGTTATATATATATATATTTTACCTGGTTAAATATAGGTTTCTTATATATATATATATATATATATATATATATATATATATATATATATATATATATATATATATATAAGAAACCTATATTTAACCAGGTAAGGAAATAGTACTTATTTCTCTGGGTTTTTTAACAGGTAAGATAAAGCAAGCCATCCCTGATTTGAAAATTATTTGTACTGCGACAAAAAAGAAATAACTCTATTGACAGACAAGATATAAACATTGCAAGAGTATCATGACTGGTTAATGCTTAGATGCTATTGATGATCATCTGCCTCAGAGCCATATTTTTGTGCTAACCTAGAGGCTTGGTTCCCTTCCTATGGAATTAAAATAGTAGGTAAGTGCCTTTTTGTACAAAGTAAAAATACTGAGACTGGTTAAATATTACTCTGAAAATTATGTCTAGAATAATGATATCTTTAAAACACAGTTTCATGCAAAACCTTTAATTATATGCACAAAAATGGGGGCATTTCTGTAGAAATTAAATCCACTGAGAATAATACAAACCAAAAAGAATGCCATATGTACTCTTAAAGCCTGGAATTATTTATTCTGGTTAGTGTCCTTAATACATAGTCTGTTGTCTTTGGACCTTTTGTCCTGGATTCTTACTTTTCCCATATATATGGTTAAATCTCATCTCCTCTCTTTTTTCTTGAATCCAACCTTGTCTTGTAAGCTGGATGCATCAAATCCCTTGTTAATGGCAATGATCTGCTTAAATATTTTCTTTTAAGGTTTTCTCCTCAGCATGTTTTTCTTCCAGGGAGGACTCAGATGTGTTCAGGTTAACCACGCAAAACCCTTAAATCGCTTAAGTGATGTATCAGATGGTTGAACTTCTAAGGCGTTCTGAGCATGGACCGTCTTTGGCCGGTCCACCCGAATGAAAATCATTAGATGAAAATTCCCCAAGATGAAAGGGCAGAAAGTGAGCCAGTGTAATATGACAGCTAAATTGGCAGCGTTGAGCAGACTTAGCTGACTGCTCAGAGAGTCTAATGAAAGGTTTCTTTGAGGGGCCGTGTCAGCAGGTGAATGGAGGTGAAATATGTTGCCCCCCCTCCTTCTCCCCACCTGTCCTGGTTTCTCTCTTCCTATGTCTGCGGACTGAAAAGAAAGATTGTTTCAACTTTGATAACCTGAGTTATCAGCTCCACTGGTGGTCTGAGACCCCGGCAAGTGTGATACGGTGCCCATCAAAACACTTAAGACTTTACCACTCTAATCTTTTTATTTTGATCTATCAATCACTGTCCATCTATCAATCAATCACTGTCTGTAACAGTTATTTCTCCATAGCAAGGAACTATGCTTAGATTTTTTTGTGTGTAATTTCTTGCAATGTTTAGATACTTTTCCAATAGTTTCCAATCGCCAGATTTGGGAAAACAGATTTCTTTTGTCTCTTTAAGCAGTTCTCACATTTTCCCTGAACGCTTTATGATTTCTAAAGATGTTTCATGTTATATGTCATTGGTTATTTTTGCATAGGCACTATTTCATTCTTTGTGTTTAACAAATGGTGCCATTCATTCTTCAAACTGCAGTTCAAGACGGAAATGGAATCTGACTCCGCCGTGCATCAAGCCTCTGGGCTAATGAGACACAATATGTTGTTAGAATGTGCTAATTTTGAATTAAAAATTCAGTGAAAATGAGTGTGTGAGATGATCACACCATTAAAACTTAGCATTAGCAGCGTAGTATGCTAATAAGGCCAGATGGGACCATTCCGTTTGTGTAAATTAACTCCTGCTACTTCTTTGTCATTAGACCTGCAAAGGAAATCTTTGACAGTCTTTTAAAAACATTTTCATTTGAAAATAAAACACCCCTTCTTAATGAAATTCATATGAAGAAACATTGATTTCGAAGTGTGTATTTTCTTGAAGAAATTCATGCTGAACATTTGTGTTCTTCTTTTTTATTCAACAACATCTATATGCACTGTCATGCCTTTTTAAGACTTTGTACAAGCTACATTTTTTGGGCATTCTTTATCCGATAGATTTCAAATGTATGGATGGTAGTTTTTCCACTTTGATTTGTTCTTTATGTCTTTGCAAATTGGGAAAAATGCAGGATGAGAACAGGTCTTCTAAGTCTGAGGTCATGGTTTTCACAAAGCTGAACAGTTTACCTCAACCACAGGCCCAGTCATGCAGAGCAGTTCAAAAATGTCATGTTCATTTGTGAGGGTCGTACAAAGTTGCAGACGGATAAACTAAATCAGGTTTCATCTGCCATAATGTGGATGCTGTTCTAGTCTGTTTTGATGAAGATAGTGAAGATCTTGATTTACTAGAAAGTTTACCTTCTGAGTGTCATTCATGTTATGAATTTTGACCAAAATATAAAGTAACCAGGTATAGGTGACTTAAATGAGATCCCTCCATATTGTTGAAGCCTGAAAAAGATGCCAAGAAGCTACTTTCGTCTCAGGTGAACTAATTAGGATGCTTTCCAGACATTTCCTCTTGGAGGTTTTTAACAAATGTCCCACTATGAAGAGACCTCCAGAACTTGAGGAGGGACTATGTAGGTGGCCTTGACCTCATTTTACCATCATTAATACGACAACTCCTTTGTTGTATCGTGTGAACTGTTGAAAGTAGGGTATTTTGTGGCATACAGTAATTACCAAACTTATGAAATTTTAAGCTCTAGCTTGGTCAGTAGACTCTAACACTAAAAATTGTGCTATAACAAATTAGTTTGATCGGTTTGAGATTTTTTGAAAATTGAATTAAGCTTTTAAACAAGAAACATATTTCTATTGGGTACTAAGAAAACTATATGTGTATATATATATATATATATATATATGTGTGTGTGTATATATATATGTGTGTGTGTGTATATATATATGTGTGTGTGTGTGTGTGTGTGTATATATATATATATATGTATGTTCTGTAAATGAAGGGAAAATACCCCCCTTCTCAGGACTCTTAAAAATGTTAGTCATGAAAAAACTGAGAAATAATATGTATTATGGATGCTGTTATATTGCTATACTGCTGAGTGACAGAAAACTAACAACCAATGAAATACATACATTCTATATCGAAAATACTGAAACTACCCTAACAGAAAACAAACTACTGCTCTCTGAGCCCAACATTAATCTTTAGCCAAAGTCAGTATTGGTTTTCCAGCAATGTCCCAAGGCATGTTCCGACTCTCTGGCTCTGTAATCCACAGCATATTCTCAGATCCTGAACCCAGCAGCAAGCTTTGTTTTTGGGCCTCAGTCCAGGTCTGCTCTTGGGAGGTCTAACAGCTTTTCCAAACCCCTCTTGTCTTGTTTTGTTGTGTAAGAGGATTTTTTTTTTTCTTATTTTCAGTCAAATTGTCTCAATCGCAGAGAATATTAGAGGTTGTTGGATTTCATAGTGAGGAACAGCAAAACTTATTGTCTTTGTATGTGTAAGGAAGTACATCTGGAAAAGAAATGTCAAAAGTTTGAATAAATTCACAATAAATCCTGTGTTTCTAAATCAATCTGAAATTTGGAAGTTGGACAAGAAGTTATGAGTCTTTAACCTTGACATTGTCCCAAAGTAATGTTTTTCATTGGCTCATTTGCATTGCAGATTTTATAATATAATTAAGCTTAGTACAGAATTACACAAAAAGGTCCTTAAGATTTTTGTAAAGTTGAATTCTCAGGAGTTTATGCGGAGCCTAAGTGACGCCCTTCTACTTCCGGTCCTTGGGTCCCCTACTACCAAAAAAAATTAATGAGAGTCAATGGAGCGATAAGTTATTTTCTAATTCGGTTTTGAAGTGCGCCTTGGATCGAACATATGATGTCTGTGAATTTTATAGACTAACTTTGATGCAGAGAAAACGCTGATTTTCGACCAGCAGCAAAAGTTACTTTAGGTTTTGTGTAAAAATGTTTAGTGGACTACAACTCCAGAAGAAGAAGAAGGAAAGCAAGGGTCGTAGCCTCCAGGACTAAAAATGGAGCATTAAACAGAGAGAAAACCACCATAAATCTGACCATGTGGAAAGTGGCAGCTATGTCGGGGGGGGGGAAGCCGTCGGTGGAGTGAGAGCCGGCATGCGGGAGAAGCTCTACATGCTCTCGGTGAGTATTTTATGTGCAATAGCTGCGTAACGTCCTTCTCCTACCTGTGACTTCTGACTTCTGATTTGTAGGCATTTTAATTGCGAAATTATACAATCAAATAAATACCAAATCACCTGACAAACAGTCAAAATGTACATCATTAGTTATAATTTAAACTGAGATAAAACATGTGTGTGATTTATGACGTTAGACAAAGCGGACCAGAAAATAACTTTTATTGCTTCATTGACTTCCATTCATTATTTTTTCGGCCAGGGGACCCATGGGCCGACCATAAGGGGAGGAGACTTAGGCTCCCCATTAACCTCTTACATTAATAAAATTTTGTAAGATAAAGAGAAGTTTAGCCTCACTCGCTTAATTCGAGTGAGACTAATTTTGAAACTTTCAACATGGTTCATACAAATACTTTTTAAAGTTGTTTATACACATGATAGTCCAGTAGATTTGTTTCAACTGTTGACCAACAATTGTAACTGTGTTGCTTTTCTTAGCAGAAGTGGTTTGCTTTACACTGCACCAAACCTTTTGAGCTACACATTCACCTCCTCATCTTTAGTTGCACTACACCAAGAAACATTGAACACAGAGGCACTTCTTGTTCCGTGAAATGTAAACAAACATAGAGCAGCTTTTAGGATTCAGATTTTAGGATTGCTTTGTTTTTGGTGAAAAATGTGCTGGAGTAATGTGTTGCACCAATGGGCTCATTATGAGCAGAGAACAAAGTAGAGTTGTTGCAAGGTTGTTTTGGTTATACATTACCCAGAATGCCCTGCACTATAGTCAGTTTCCTGCTTTTGGCATTCACATAAGCAATCAAACTGCACCTGTGTTCACTTTAAATGTGCCAAGACCTAGGTTTTTAGGCGGACCATAATTCACTTTTTTGGTCTGCATTACAGTTTGATTGCATGTTCCAACCTTCATATGAACGGGACCTTCTGGGACAACAGAGTAATTTTGATTTAAGTGGACATGTATTTAAGATATTTACTGCTTTTTTAAATTAAAAATGTAGCAATTTCTTCAAGGAGAAGCCAAACTAATGTAGCTTTTTGACTATCTTTATCCTTCCAATTTTTTTAAACTTGCATTGTACAATACTAGCAAAGAAATTAAAATGTTTCACCTGTGCGTAAATCTAATGCATTTGGCTATTTATTCAAAAAGTTAATTACTGTGCTGTTAATTTTTTTTTTTTCTCAGGTTGCCCTGTGTAAAATAAAATAAAAGACCCTTTTTGCATGTTTGTAGAGAGAAAACATCAAACAAGAAAAAAAAATCAAATACTAACCTTTTGACTTGCTAGGACTAGGACTGGTACTAAAACATTACCTCCTGCTAGACGTCAATTAGTTTAAATATTTCTAATAATTAATGCTCTCAAGTTCATTTTGTTGTGTATGTGGAAGAATTTGGGTGGATAGACAGATTAACAAAACATTGAAAAATGTGTTTTCATTTGAACTATACAAAAACAATCCCTAACATATCATGGAGGTTATAACAGTTATATTCTTTAAAGACTAATAACACTGTCAATAACATAAAGTAGAGCCAATGTGATAGAATGTTAAGTCTTTCAGGATGTCCCTTTAAAGGTCTCATTTAATGGTGTATTTATTATTTTTTCTGCACTTTGGTATGAAAGAATGCCGTCTGTCTGTATGAAAAAAAACAAACAACTCTCACCATTTTTTAGTGCATTACAGTTTAGTTTTGCAGTGAGAGGGGAGAATCAGCACAATTTGGGGGTTTACTCATTAAAACGAATGCCATGCATGTTTCTGTCCTCTGATTGGCTAACTGCAACACAAGTCTGACACTATCCGTTTACTAAACTTTAGTGTAAATATAATGTGAAACAAAAATCATGTAGACTCACGACGAGCTCAGTCGGCTGGTAGATTTAGCTACTGGGAGGTTTAGCTGCTGATATTAGACTTCGTGGTTTGAAGCTTAGGTTAGGTTTGAGGATAGTAAAACAAGCCACATCTCTGAGTGGATGTGGTCACCGATTTTAGCGTGTTAGCCGGGGAAGTACATTGCATTGTCATGGAATGTTTTAACACAATACTTAAAAAATTAAAACAATGGGTGAACAATTTATTTTTTACTTACAGTACCTTGGGAGCTGGTGTTCCACCTTTTGATACGGATCCTGGTTATAAAACCAGCTTCAAGGGCAAAGCCAGTGCCATTAGGTCCGTAGCTATGAAGTCACTCTGCTAAAAGTGAATAAAAAAAAAAAATCAATAAAAGAGCATCACATTTTCCTGCTCATGTTCCAAAAACAAATTCCAGCCATTTCTTCTTCAGTTCCTCTTCTGTAAGATTTTTTTTTTAGCATTGATGTGTTATCTCCACAAATACATAACATGTTGTGCTGTCTTGTAGAGTTGCTAACTGTTAGCTTCTCGGAGCTACAGCTACCTGGCTAAAACGATGCTGCCCTCCTGTGGATGGTCCCATTTGTATGACGTTAGAATTAATGGCTTTTTTAGACTCGCGTGTTTTATGGTGTATTTTGTGTCTCTAACTGATGCGGGAAATTGAGTTTGGAGAAAATATTAATATGTAGCATGCTTATAGAACTCAGTATTCCATTATTTTCATAGGAGACCTTTAAATAGGTCAAACATATAATCCTGTCAATCACAAAACAAAGATTGCAAAGATTTTTATAGGTAATATGAAAGAAAGAGATGATTGTTCAGTGATCCAAACTATTAAATACTAATTACTTTCCCAACCGAAACTTAAACATAATCATACTTGCATAACATGTTATTCTGATTCTAATTTCTAAGGCAAACATAACCTTTTTTTTTGTTAAATTGACATATACTAAAATATTTGCCTTCCAAAATAACACTCTATTAACAGTTAATGTACATTACTGCATTGAAGTAAAAAGTTACAAATTCTTCAGTGCCATTTATTTTAAGGTTTAAAATGAACACAATGCACTTGCTAACCTTTTATCTGCACACGCCAGCTAATATATTGTCAGCATGAAGTCAGTGTCTGAGCCAATCCCCATGATGTCATTTCCTTCATAAACAAGTCCAGCTTCCTCTTCAGGACCCAAATCTGCAGTGTTTCTCATGTGAGTGCACCTGTGGGAATTCACTGAAATTGTTTCATTTTCCTTCCATCCTCCCATATACTGTTTGTCACTGTTGCTTTATTTCACACAGCTTCTAGAGACTAGATTCACATTTTTTAGATATGTCACTAGACATGGCAGAAGGCTGATGGTATACTGCTAAACCATACAAACAGGTCTGGCTAGACAAACTCTCTCAATGTTTACCTAATTACCCTGTTTAAATGCGTAGACTAAGTAACAGTGTCTCACTTTCTGAAGGATAGTCTCCCCCTGAGGTGGGTTATGGAGTTAATTATGCTCAAAATATGTGAAATTCAACAGGACTTAGTAAATCCTTTTTTTAAAGCCTGTGTAAGGTTTTACGTTTCCTCCAGCATGGACTCTGCTGTTGCATTTATCCAGTGTAATCAAAACTTTGATGAGGCTTAAAGCTGCTGGTTGCTGGCAGAGGTAAAACAGCCCCCTCCTTGTAGTGATTCTCATAGAAGGTTGATACGGGTTAGGAGCTTGGAATTGCTACGCCCAAGTGTTTTAACAGTTTTCCACCACATGTGTTATCAGCTGAGCCATGAATGTGGGAAAGCCCTTCAGGAAAAAAAAATGACATCATGCCCTTTTTAAAACTGGATATATTTTAAAACATGGAGGGTGTAACTGGGAGGAGGTAGGAAACAGAAGAAATGGCAGAAAATAACAAATTTAGTCGGGACAAACAAAAACAAGGATACTCCCTTCATTTTGTAACTGTGTTTCTTGGCTTCAACTTGTTTAAGTATATTATGGGAAAGGTCTGAATTATATTGCAAACTCAGCAATTCATTTAAATGAAAATAAGGCAGGAGGCCTTTTACAAAGAACTATTATCCGACTGGGAATTTCAAAGCTCCAAAACCTATACAAAATAATAGCTGCTTAAGGCTGATATTGTTCTATTGCAAAATCTTGAATGAATGAGTGGGCTGATATACAGTTGCTCTCAAAAGTGTACACGCCCTGTTAAAATCCAGCTTTTTGAGGCTTAAAAGTTGATACTATGATACATAATTTCTAAGCTTTTTTAACATTTTAATAGGACATCTATCACATCCAATTCAAAGAAAAGCAAACTTTTTTAACAAGAGGTACACATTACTAAGGACAAAGGTACAATAGCATTTTATTAGATTTTATATTTATTCATTTGAAATTATGTTTAGCTGTTTTGCAGCCACTGCCAATTAGGCTATTTGTGACTTTCTGTTATAAATATGCAAAGTATTGTAAACTGACATTCATTGTACTTCAAATGGAAAGCTTTTATCTTTGTAGGCTTCATTTTTGGGAAACCCATCAAAACAACATATAATCAAGCTAACGTCATGTCAGATTCAACCACTGTAGCTGTGAGAAATGACCTAACTAACACATGTAGTACCTGTCAAATAATGGACAATTTGTACATTGTTGCAGTTTCTTAATTTTTTGTGTGACTTTCACATACCTTAAAAAGCTGGCCAGCTGGATGCTTTGTTTAAAGTTTGCTGTTGACATTGTTGATGCGCTGCGTAGCTTCTTGAGACCCACCAGCAAAAGTTTACAGAGATGTAAGCATTTTCCCACCTGGATCATCACTAAGATTTGCAAAAATCTTTTAGCTGGTAATACGAATATGTCGCTTCATTCATTGCTGCCAAATTACAGCTGCTCCAGCAATCACTACAGTTTGCCTGCATACTTCGCAGTTTGACACCAGAAGCATAAGCAGTGCAACGCTATGACTAGTATTTCCAGATTTGATCTTTTCCCCCATTTTAACCACCATGGCTTTAGTCGGGCTTTTGTCAGGAATGCTCGAATGAAATCTAGCATCACTTGAGAAAAATGAACTGTGAGAGAGCACCATTGAATGCAACATTTCCTTCACTGCTTGTAGGTTTATTTGGCTGTGGTTGGGGCACCAATCCTCCCAGCTCCGAGTCTGAATCCATACCCAGCAACTCACATTAATGTTGGTGCTTGCGGGTGGCCGGCGTCTCTGGGCCCGTTCGGTCATATTGGCACTGGACATGTGTCCTGGGTCTTGGTCCAAGCACTCTGCGGGGTGCTGGGGTGGGGCCCTTTGACCGGTGTTTGTCGGCCTCCGTTGGGGATGGTGGGCTGACCAGGTGGTAGGGTGTGGGCTGGTCTGTGGAGGTGCTGGGTTCAGTTGCCTCACAGCCATCGGGCGGTAGTAGCAAGGCTGGAGGTTGTCAGCCTGTGTGTCTAGTGTCCTGTGTTTTGTTAGTAGTCTGAATGTTGGGATGATTTAAGTCTCCCCTTGGGATAGGGGCGGGCGGATGGCCTGGGCCCCCATGGGGCTCGGTGGTGCCGCTGACGTGGGCCCCGACTTGATGTGCTTGGGCCTCCCACCCCTGGTGGATCGGGCTGAACGGGGGTGCCTATTGGAGTCAGCAGGGGAGCTGGCTCCCTGGGGATGGCATTGTGTCAACCCAGTTATTTCCTCCCCATCCCCAAATGGCTCTGTCCACCTGCTCCTTAATTCTACCATTCACAAGGCCTTGGGATGTGGGCACGTCACTTGGGTGCGGGATGGAGTTTCCGTCTTCGCTACCTGGTGGCGGCCTGGGTCCCAATTTTACTGAACAACGTAGACACTTACACTTGCAACATTTACAGAACACACGCACATGTAGCGACCTGGCGGTGGATGCGCCTCGGCGCTGGAGGCGGGGCCCCTTATAAGGGGCCTTGTCTGTGGTGCCGGTGCCCACTGTTTAAATGCATCTAGGCACTGAGGGCCCGGGGTGGGAGATGGGGGTGCCCGGCAGTATTCCCATGTCCCACCCCTCTGTTTTAAGCGCACATTATAACAACAAACAACACCAAAATTGAGCAGGGGGAGAGAGGCTGGGGGTCTTTACACACCCCTGTTCGTTGGAACATCAGGGGTTGGAGCCCGGGTGGAATATCAGGCCGTCTGGTCGGGGACCTGGGCTGGTGGGCTACTCTTGCTGGGGTGGGGGCCTTGGCGGTCTGCAAGCAAAGCTGTAATACTCTGCTTGGGAAAGTAAATCTGTTGGGTTTGTAATTGGTACTCAGACACCAATTCTGAGTAGCAAACTGCTAGGCAGGACACATAAAAAACAAACAACCCCCCCCCCCAAAAAAACCCTGAAAAATAGCTGGGAATCCTTGGAAATAGGTGAACATAAGGAAAGTGTGAATCAATGGAAACTCTGAGTGTGGCATTGTTTTTTTATAAACAAAAAGAAGACTATGTGCTGTGTATTTACTGTATTTACTCAGTAGAAATTGAAGCATGTTAAGAGTTTAACTTGAAGCACTCTACTCCAGTGAGTAGAGTGCTTCATCTCTGATACACAATGGAACTGTATATGAACTGCCTCTTCAGCAACTGAGCTATTGCAAATAGTGCTTTAGAGCTATTTGCAACAAAACACGGGAAAGTAGACCGGACCTTTTGCTTTAGTTAGACCTTTTTTCAAATATAATCAAACGTCTAATTCTTAGGCTCTAAGTCATTCTCTCCATGTATTTGTTGCATTGTCATCCCAAAATTAGAGATTGGTGATATATGTCTTGCCATTAACCTAATCTGTTGCTCCAACCACAGATCGTTTATAGGATTTCAATCGTGACTCTAGTTGGAACGCCGGAAAATATTAATTTTACCAACAGAAGGATGACAGGTGTCGGTAAAATTGAGCGTTAAACCTGAACATATCAGGGGTATGAACAATTTTGGGCTGAACTATAAGGATGTCTGGTCAAGCTTGTCCTAGTCTTAGTTTTTTTACATCTCAGTTACAGTCATTAAAAGGACTTGAACAGAATATTTTCATCAGCTGATATGGAGACCTAAGTCAAATATTCTATAGAGTTACCCTGAGAGAAACTGCAAGAAGTGCTCTGTCTAAAATATGGTTAGATTTTGAATTTTTACTCAAACCAAAACATTTTGTTAGTAATTTTGGAATTCAAGGATAGCAAGCTGAAAAAAGTACACGATGATGGAACTTCAGCAGGCTTCTAGGTTGAATAAAGATACCCAAAGGGCTCCCGACTGGACAATGTAAAATTCCTCTCTAATTGTCAAGTGACATATATAGAGTTTGGCATTTGATAACAGATCTAACCTGTCATGATGATTTCAGACACCTTTACTAGACTTTTTAATAAATACAGCTAACAAGGACACCGACTGTGTTTAAAATCCGTCTCTAGGATCTCTTGGACTTTCTCTATCTCATAGTTTGAAAGACAGAGGAGGTTTCTATGTTCCTGTGGCTTTTATATACATCTTCTAGTAATGTATAGCTGTATTACCTTTCAGATGCAAGGACTATTAGATATAAAGTGGTGCAAAACGTATTTGGCAGCAACAGACTGTGTAGGTTTTCCCACTTAAAAAGATTAGAGAGGTCTGTCATATTTATCACTGGAACACTCAAATTGTGAGACAAAATGTAAAATAATCCAAAAAACTAGTAAATCATAGTGTGATTTTTAAAGAACTTGTTTGTATAATGGTGCAGACAATGAGTAATTGGTCAATGACCACAGCTCACCTAAATACTTTGGTATTTATAAATGGTATAGCTGGTATAATGTAACCTTGGTCGGCAAGGACAGAGGTTAAACATTTCCTATATATATTTTCATCAGGTTTGCACACAATCAGTACGTTTACATGCAGCAAAACATAGTTGAATTATTACCTTAATCCAACTGAAATCAGACTTTTAAAATGCATGTATACACTTTAGTCTGGCTTGAAATGAACTGAAATGGAGTTTCAGAAGCTTGACTAAGCTACCCAGATAATGCGATTGGGAATCATAGTTTTTTGCAACCATGCCCCCTGCCCCTGACGTATTTGCGCACCCCCTCGGGATATAAGGGGACGAGGAAGTGGAAAACAGAAACAGTAGTTTTATAAGAAAAATAAGCTCAGATGGCTAAGACAAATGTTAGTGCCCGATCAGTCCACGTTTGGACTGACGAGGCGAAAAAGCATTGGGATTGTGCATATCCTGCTTTGATTCTGTCTACTTCACTCCCGCCAGCCTCAGTTTACTGCTTGTGTGCAGTTCGAAGCTAACCGCAATAATGCTAACATGTAGGGGTGCATGTCGCCGTCTATCATTGGACAGTCAAACGTACTTCATTTAATAATTTGATTTTCTGAGTGACATTGTAAACTGGTAGTTTGGCCGATTATTTCATGCAGTTCTTTTGTAGCGCTGTAATGTTTTGTCTTTATACTCCCACCCTTGGTTCTTTATGGGATGAGACTGGCTAGGCCACTCCAGCACCTTGAAAGGCTTTCTTCGCAATCATTCCGTTGTTACCTTGGCAGTGTGTTTAATTTCATTGTCAAACTGGGACATTTGGACATTGTATTGGGTTACTAATAGCAACCTTTGTTACTGTGGCACCTGCTCTCTTCAAGTCATTGACCAGTTCCCTCCATGTAGTTCTTGGATGTTTCCTCACCGTTTTCAAGATCATGTTTACCCCACGAGGTGAGGTGAGCTTCAGGTCGAGGGAGAATCTTAGTCATCCATTCTCTATTAATTGTTCCATCAGCTGATCTCACGAAGCTGCTTGTCTATTGTAGATTGGTTCATTCCAGTCTTGTGCAGGTGTACAATATTGACCCAGGTGTTCTTGAACACCTCTCTGGTTCTTGTTTTGTGGAGGTTAGAGTCTGACTGTTTGAAGGTGTAAACCAGAAACATAACCTAGTGTTTCTTGTCTTTGTTGGAAGCATAGTATTTTTCAACTACTTTATTAAATAAGACCAGGGTAAAATTTTACAACCCAGACATTCATCTGGTGTTTTTTTCACCCACAAACATACTTTAAAACTGATACTATTTGCGGCTTTGAAAAAATTAATACAATGTTGAAATTTCTTTAAACGCTTTCTGTGTTAGTATTTTGGCTGTGTAAACAAAAAATGCATTTGGAATTAAAGTGTTTTAGCATAGTGTGGGTGGTGAAATGTGTTTACCATACCAAAACTGGGGATTGTGTGTAAGTATGTTGGACTAATACTTGGCCCTTTGATGGCCCCATACTCAGAAAAATCCTAGATCCTTCACTGGCTGATATGCCAATCAGTAATAAATATGGGCTTAAGTACCTTGCCAATGGTTCACATAGACATGTGGCAAAGGAGGAAGCTGAAATCAACGTAAAAAATATTTTCCAGTTGCAGGAGGTCTACTCTTACCATTGATGCACAGCCATCCCAAAGTTTGCTTCTGCTTCACAGCTTCCTGGTCATCAACATTCTCTCCCTAAGCTCATTAGAAAAGAGAACACAAAAAAAATATGGCTACCCAGCTCTCCTCTCTTTATGTCAAAAACAGTGAGTGACAGACTGGCAGCCCCTTCTTATTGTCACCGCTTGCCCCCCGGTGACTCCTGTAACCATCACCGTAACAACCAAACAAAATGTATACTCATGCATTATAATAAGTTATGGCTCCTACAATAGTAATTGTCCTATGCATTCTTGAAATTGCTCCTAACTTAATAGTTCTTGTTGTGGATATTACCAAGAATGTAGCTATTTATGTATTAATAGTCAAAGGAATGCTTATGGCAGTCAATAAGACTAATAATTTATTAAAAATTATACATATTCTTGGTACACCAACTGGGTTTCCAGGAACTATTTTAATAGCCAAAATATCTGTATATCAGTCTCATAATCTGGTGAATTCTATAGTGTCAATTGACTGTAAACTTGCATTATGTGTGTGTTGAACAAGGAAGACAACAGTTACTTTCCAAAGTACAAGAGTTATTTACAGAAGAAAAATAAACATTTAATCACTTAAAATTAATAACCAACACTACTGATTAAAATAAGTGAATAGTTAAAAATAAAAGAATACAAAACATTTATATATAATGAGATGAGAAACCATGAATTCTGATCTATGCTGGGAGGACTCTGAATGCTTTAAGAATGAAAGCTAAATTCGTTTACCAGTTGTAATTAGTTTAACTAATTTAGCACGATTGATTCATGTGTAAACCAATAAAATGGAAAATTAACATTCTTTAGATCAAGAAATGTTTGTTTAAAAATATCTGCATCAGAAGTCATTGATCTTTGAGAACTTGCTTCTATTCATGGATTTGTCACCGAAGTAACAATCTAATTCCAGTATTTTGATACAAAAGAGGTCTCAAACACGGCTAATAAGATTAGGTTCTGTTCTTAATCTTCTCTGAACTGATCTTTATTTGAGCACCTCTGATTGTCTATTCATTGAGTGCTGACCTGGGCTAACACGTGACTAATCTTAGTTTAGCTCCCTGTAACACACGTAGGTGTTTGGAACAGCTCAAAAATAATACATCTATTAAACATTTAACAAAAAGGGTAAAACTCCTGTCTGATTGATTAGCTCAAATCACAGGATTTATAACAACTCTTTATCAGGAAAGTATTTTAAAGACAATGATTAAAGTTTCAGGCCAAGGCCTGGTTTACCCAAAGATAGCAGAATGAAAACTTATACAAGTTAACAATGAAAAGGCAAAAGTTTTAGAATTAGTTATCCTAACTAATTTGCCCCTGCCAAAACAGACCTTACAATGTTTAAAGTCCTCCGAGTTGCTGCGCTTCGATGAGGGATGGGGGTCTCAAGGAGTGTTAGCAAGAAGGCTAACAAAAGATCTCTAATCTGGCTAGCAGCGCTGGGGAGCTCCTGGCTCTGGCTTCCTCCTGGTTGGCTGCGTGGCGATCAGCCCCCGGCATCCACCTTTTTAACAGTACCTTTCTAGAGCTCTGCAGTTCAGCATTCACCTCTTATCGGCTCAGTGGCGGCGTCTAAATGCGAATTCTGGCTGGTTCAGCTTTCGGCACATGTGGCTCACAGCTCCCATTTCTTAGCGGTCGGCATTCCGAAACTCAGAGGGGTCTGGGGATAAACAACGTCTTTGTTTATTAATGTTCAAGATTTACCTAGAGTGGTCTTTGGGTTCCTATGGAATCAGATTTCTCCTAGAAACTCGGACCTCCCTCCGCCAGCGAAGGAAGATGGTTGGAGATTGTCTGCTGTCCTCCGCCTGGCCGAAGCAGCACACAGAAGAATGAGCGGCTGGAAGTGGGCTGTACATATAGACTCTGCTAATAATTATGCGGACGCAGACCTTAAACAACACCGGGTTAGTGTGGATGATAGGGGGGTCTAAATAATTCTACGTTTAGGGCATTATCCGGACGTGTGTACATGGCCATAGGCCCTTGTTTACACAGTATAAAATATCTTTTGCATACCAGTTACTAAGTGGTATACACCAGATAGTAACTGGTGTACACCTGAAAGTATCTGGTTACTATTTACAGAAGGTTACACAAGTTACTATCTGGTGCCAACAGATAGTAACTTATGCACATAAGATAGTAACTGGTGTGCACAATAAAACAAATTTTTTTTTTTTTTTTTTTTTTTTTTGCCCATGTCCCCTTAGGGACTCCATACTCTTAGATATAAAATACACATTTCTTTTTCCAAGCCTACAAGTGAAAGAAATCATACAGGAGCAGAAAAGTCTAAAGGGGGTGATTTAGTGGCATGTTTTGAAGAGTTTTAAGCAGCGTTCCCATATTAAAAATGGGACATCATTCACACACTGCAGAAAAATATCTGTCATGCCATAAGTGCCAACATAGAATTGACATGTCTAGACAGGCGATAGCATATGACAAGGATGGAAATCGTTGGCTTGTCAACGGGAGTCATCAGCTGTTTGGTGGTTCGAAAATGAGCCATAGAGATTTTATTTTAGTAGCGTGAGGTAGGAGACATAGTTTGCAAACTGACGTTAAGGGGTCAAATGTTTTTTATGAAATAAGCCTGTGAATATTCATTTTTTATAAAAAATAAACATTTTTTATGAAATGTTTCATATATCTGTTTGATCATCTAAGAAAAAAAAAAAAACTTTGTTCGTGGAGCAAGACTTTTTTTCCATCCTTAAGGGGAAGTGACATAATGCTCAAACCATGGAAATTTGGTATATTGTACTGGTAAATATGGATTTAACAACATTTAGTTCAAATTAAAAGGTAACAAACAAACAGATAGCAGGCAATAACATACAGATATGTTTAAGGCGTAGATCTTAACTTGTTTTTCAGTTTCAAAAAAAGCCATGCAAAAAAGAGCCAGTATTAATTTATTTTGCTGGGTTGATACCATCGCATGTAGATGTGTATAGAACTGTTGAATTGGCATGTCAAAAATGGCAGTGTGGTGGGAAATCATGACCACTGTATTAGAAAAAAAATGTATTTCTTAGACGTTAAAGGTTTCCTGCAGCCATTAGATGTGTTTGTATCTGTGTTTATTTGAGATATTCTTCCATTTATAGAGAGCATCCTTCGAAAGCCAATGACATATTAATGCGTAATAATAGCGAAGTGGTGAGGATTTTACAGATAACTGAGCAAGATGGCATCTTATTGCTCAAAGGTGTGCATCTAGTCATACAGGCTATATTGTACTCAACTGACTACTACTGCAACTGGGTGTCAATTTCTGGCTCATCCCATGAGCTACGGTATGTTTATTCACATACACAGTATGCTTTACATGTGTTTCACTGTTTCCAGGAATTTGAGATCTAGTATAGCTGTTAGATTTCTTTTTTAAGATATCAAACAACCAACTCTGTTAGATATTGTAAAACTGAGATCCTGTTATTACTCTGAGATGATATTCAAAGTTGCTAGCACATTCTTGCTTATATTCACATTATTTAGGAGTCATTTATATAATGGTGTTTGGCTAATAAATCTAGAGTTTCTTTTCAAGTCCAAGAGTTTCATCAATAACTTAACCAGAACTGTATATTGTAAGAAAATAAAAGCCTGAATAAGAATGAGTGATTACTGCCTAGGAATTCAATGCAATTTCTGTGCTCTTTAGGAATTGGAGATAAATATAATCTGTTCAAACTGGAATGCTAAAAGACTATTTTGCTATTTTGTTTTAAATCACAATTTAACAAGATAAAGTTCATCCTTGCAACAAACGGAGTTACATATTATTTAAATTAAATATCAATGGAATATGGAACCAACATATTTGTGTGGCATAGTCTAATTTCTCTATTTCAGTTAAATGCATGTTTTAAAAGCATTTCTGGGTCATAACTATCTTTGCAATGTGGAAGAAAGAAAATTGCATTTCTTTCATCGATAGCATCAGTAGTTATTGGAAAGTCCATAAAGGCTTTCCTGTAGGAATTTTACCAGCCTGAAAGACTGACACAGCATGAATCATTCAGAGTCAGTGCAGTGCAGGGAACCGGAGACATAAGAGTAGTCGTTGGATGCCAAACAACCAGAAGCATGCTGCCCATGCTGAGATTGAGTCAGTCCTTGAAACTGCGATAGGATTTCAGCATGAGTAATGAAAATTGGATGCCTCACGTGTTCCCTTTATGCAATACTCTATTTAGATGGCTCCTCTGGCACAGTGCTTGGTCAGTAATTCATCTGAGTCATGCTAATTCCAGAAGAAAACCCTGTATTGTTGTACCTACAGTGGGTTAATCAGTGTTACTGAATCATCAGGCAATCAAAAGCATGAGTGTCATTTTTTTACAAAGTCAGATACCACGATGGGTGAATGTGTGAGCTCACTCTTATACAGTTGATTATTACACTGTGATTCCTACAGAAGCAATATGATAAGATATCACTGTGATGGAATGAAACTGAAAAAGTTTCTTATGGTAAGTACTAGTTGAGAAAAAAAAGTATGAATAAAGTACAAGATCATTTATATACATCAGGTTGGTAATTAAGGTACAACCAACTAAACTACTATAATAGTGCTTTACAAAACTATGATTTATACTACCTAGTAATCCTAATACTTAGGGTTTGTTAAAAGCATATTTGTTTGACCTGCTGCCAACCCACAACCACAGGGGCTTTCACTGACCCCACATTGACCACATGGGTGAACTTGCAAGGCCCTCCTGAATGGCTCTGGAAAACCCAAGTATTTAACTTGGTGGACATCATGTGCAACTCAGAAACAACTGTCCCACTGAGAAGAAACTAATAATCTTGTATTCATGCTAAAGAGGAATTATTTCCTTATCAACACAGTAGATTTGCACGTAACCTGGGTTCAGAAAGAGATGCTGGCCCTTTAAATAGCTCCAGATCCCATTGTTTTTTGGTTAATCAGCAGTGATGGTTAGCTATGCTATCTTGTTTGTTAGCCAAGGCCAGAGGTCACTTTAACCCACAACTGACCACTTTGTGCAGACACAAAGAAATGTTAAACTTTATTCACAGAGTTCCTGTAACTGATCAATCAAAAAAAAAGATTCCTACGAGAGCGTCGGGGCATCATCGCAGAGCTAGACACCATACCCAATGCATTTCGCTATCCAGGAGCTGACAGTGTTTGGAAGAGTTATGGAAGCTTGGAGCCCATCTTTAGCTGCACTGGGCAAAGAGTGGCAGTGACAGATTGCTGCAGCTTAACTACTGAGGCAGAAGGAGCTCATGACGCCTCCTGTTGAGGCATCAGTAAGCTGCCATTCAGAAAGTATTGCCAAATTCTGATCACTTCAGATAGAGAAAATGTTCAACAGAAATGTGGCAACAGAGCACAGGTTCTGCCTCTATGAAAGGGAGTACAGCTAATCTCTCTATGCTGAGTGTTCAGGTCACAGCAGGTGAAAAGTTAATAATTTAAACATGCAGTTTATTAGTCTGAACAATGTGTTACAACCTGATGTGGATTATCTTTTCAGTCTGTACGTATTGAATATTAATTTAAAAATGATGACGAAATACTAATGAAAATGTAGTTATCATTTTAAAGACTGAAGGGTAAAAATAGTTTGACAGAGTATTTTTGATCCCATTAGTTAAAATGACCGACAAAAAAAAATAAAAAATTGTAAGGCTTGCCGGATATGAAGTGATCAGTATAAATTGTTAGATTTTTGATCATCTACTCATTGCAATCACTTCTCTTGATTACTGGCTTCCAAAGATGTCTCTTGTTTGTCTTGAAACGGATGTGAGTCAATGGAATTCTGTAGAACTTGTGCATTTTGTTGTTTTTATCAAATAAGTTTGTGCAAGCAACAGAACAAAAATACATGATCTTTCTGCCCTTTACATGTGCAATACAGCAGATGTAGACCAATGATACTTCTATAGAGCAGTGCTTCTCTACCTTGGTACTCAGGGTTCACTGTCCTGCATATTTTAGATGTTTCCCAGCTGTCACTCACCTAACTTATGTGAATGGGCAATAAACAGGCTTCTGCAGAGGAGGGTATTCAATCATTTGAATTTTCAGGTGTGTCGAAGCATATTCCTCGATAACATGCAGGACAGTGGGCCCTAAGGACCAGGCCTGAGAACCACTGCTATACAGTTTTTCTTCGTTGGAGATCTGAGAAAATCTTAGGAGAATAACAAATTTGACTTATAATCGTTGAGGGAGGCAATTTATTTTTCTTTCTCTTGATAACAGCTTTTGAATGCTTGAAAGAGTCTAATCAGTTTTTAGAATCCACCACAGTCGATTTAAGCAGTCAGACAGACACAGTGGTAAACCTGTCTTGTGCCCTGTGGAATGTCAACTCGGCCTTGTTTACCCAGTTGCCATAAAAACACCATCAGCCACCAGTCAACAATGAATGACTCCAAACAAACTGGATTATTGCTCTAATTAAGCTGTAATAAGCGCTTATTAAATGGCCACAGGCCTCGTTAGCTGGTTCATTAAGCCATTTTATCTTTTTGCTCCTTCATTAAGTCTCCTTTTTTCCTCTCCTTTCTTCTCAGGGAGTGTGGGAGTACTGAGGTCTGGGAGATCACGACCCTAATTCTCTCCAAGACAGACGCTTTAATTAACACTGGAGGAATCCTCACTGACTCAAGACACTGCAATAAGAATTTACTCGAGAATTGCACTGCATAGGTAAGATATTACTCTAATGTGCATTTTAAGTAGCAATATACACTAATCAGCTCATGGGTTAAAGCAACTGTGGTTCCCGGTCCCATGTAGTAATCAGTTGTAAAACTGAAGTTAGGAAAACTATCAATGTTTTTAATATACATAATATTTAGCAGCATTTATTAAGGTAATGGTTTATAATAAACTTTTGTTGAATTTAATGAGAACATGTTTTTATGGATAAGGGAGCAAAAGAAAAACAGGTTCTGAAATATTTCGAGCTGATGAGCACTGATTAACACTGGAAGTATAGTACTAGTCATTTGATAATACTGACAAACGATAGAATTGTTGATAACTTTTGCTAGTTTCCCTTTTACAATTTTCTCACAGTCAGAACTGCTCTACCTTTAACAGTTTTTGAAGTGGTACCAGCAACCTTGTGTGGGCTGTTTGCACTTTGGGGCTGGAAACAGCGACCTATAAATTTTATCAACTGGTTTCTCACAGTTAAGAGGGAGAGAATAAAATATTTTGCATAGACACAATGGCTATGCAGACACATAAGTAAATATTAAACCAGATTTTGCAGTTAATGTTGATGAGTATGACCATCTTTAAAATACTTTTCCCCCCCTTTGACAGTAAAAAATATTCCCTGATAGTTCAGTGAAACAAGAAAAATTACTTTACAGCAAGAAGTAAAAAAAACAAAAAGTGTTTTTCATGTTTTTTATACATGAGCTGCCTTCGAGTTTCACATTCTTGTAAACAACACCTGACAAATTATTTGCTGTTGGTAATTCAGCAGTATAGGATGCTGTACCCCTGGGAATCTTGCAAGACAGCTGTCCTAGCTTCCCCTTGAACGGGTTGCTTGTCATCAATAAGACCAAATATTTTGTATAAACTCTGACAGTCTTGAGATAGGAATATCTGATGCCAATTGATTGAAGAGAGTTTTTAGATGTTGATCCACTTACATTGTTCTATTGTGGTAGAACGATACATTTTCAAATTTCTTCTATAGATATTTGGTTCTGTAAGTGCAATAAAAGGACACAGAAACTAATCTTTATGGGTGTTTACTGTATAAATCAGTGGAATGTTTGTATTTTGATCTACTGTGAGTACTGTTAAAGTCAAGGTAGAGGTTATTTAAATCTTTCATGTCCCTTGGTGAGGTTAGAAGATAGGTGTTTGAGATTTTAACAAAAACAAGTGATTCAAGACATGAGTGGTTGTCTTTTTTTGTTGAATATTATACTTCGTTTTATCAAATTATTTCCATGCAAGTTGAAATAAACATTTAATCTCCCTCATTTTAACAGCATAGTTCACAGCTCTTTGTTTCATGCATGTTCTGTTTCTTACTTCAGGCACACCATATGGAAAATATGGTTGCTTACATGTACCAGGTCAGATTTCTTTACAAAAATGATACCCTAGGATGGTATCCTAATTGTGCAGTTGACTTTATTAAATGCAGATTGAATCCAGGATAAAGGTAGCCCCCCCACATGATAAACAGGCACTGTCCTACTGCAGCAGCTGGAACTCAGCAGAGAGGACACATTACCACTCTATCTGGTTAGCTCGCCCATAGGGGGTCAGGAGGGATGGATGCCAACCAGAGCCCTGTGCAGCCCCTGCATCCAATGGCCGGCCTCGCACATCCTCTACAGCCATAGGCCAACCAGCAAACATCGACATAAAAAAACCCACCTAAGAGGCGGTCTCCTACTGACCCTCACTTGTCCAGTCTGCACCCACACCAATGCAGACCCGATAAAAGCCAGCAATCTATCACCAAGCCTCCAAACCCCCCACGGTCCATCTAGGTATAACCTAAATCCTTTAGCCCTCAGACCTTATTTTGTCCCACCTATGCCCCTACAACCCCAGCCCACCAAGTCCCACACACCACGCTCTCTGGCTCACTTATTTGTCCAGGTACGCCAGCAAGGCACCTTCCACCTGGCACACAGGCAGGCACATCACCATGAACAAACTCCGAGCGATCCAGCGGCAGCAGGCCAGACTACAGGTCACAGTGGTCCACAACCAAACCACATCTCAGTACCTCCAGCCGCAGCGTCCCACCACTAACAACTCAATGCTGAACCCACCACATGCCCCAGGACATGCATACAGATCCCCAGGCAAACTTTTCATTTCTTATCATTAGATAAATGATGAGAGCCAAGTCTGCACAGGAATTTCAGGACATGCAGATAGTTTGAAAAACACATAACTTGTGAAACATTTTGTCTATTTGTGAGAGCAACAAGCATTTAGAAGTGCTTCATCGTCCCAGCTTGTGTTTCTAAAGTCACTCTTGTGTCCTCTGAATTCAAAGCATTTGCAGTACGTATCTGTTATGACATAATGTTGTTTTTCTTTACTTATTTGGTGGCAGTCTGGAACTTGCTGGCATGACAGATGTTCATGACAACAACATGCACTGTCCCAGTATCCAAATTAGATCACTTGTGAGTTTTTTAAGTGTGAAGGTAGCATGTACACACTTGCACAAGTCAGATAAGCTATCACCCAGTATTGTTTCACTTTGGGTTGAGTTTACATATTTAAAGGATGAAGGTACGCTTTGATAGACATGGGCAAACACTTTCTTCCATTTTGTCTTTTTTTTGCGTTGGAGCTCTATAACTGCTACAATCTGTCTCTGTCCACCTAGTTGCATGCCTTCTCATGCTGAAGCAAAATAAATGTCTCTGCTGACACATACATACAAAATACACCTACTCAACATCATGAATACATTCATATACACCACAAGCTGTTGATGCTGTCTGAGGATGCAGATAAACACTCACCCACACACCGTCAGACAAACAAGGAAGTGCTGGTTTGGACGTTATGCAAAATCATAACTCCTGCAAAGAAAAACCCATGTGAAACACACACATACACCCTTAGCTGTCAAGTGATTAGTTACACAATTACAAACATAAGTTCCATTGAAAAGCAGAAGTTCCATCTATTCATACGTTTAAAGGAGGGAGAAATGAAACTTGTAAAACTACTGCAGAAACCATTTTTAAGTTCAAATGTTTCACATCTTGTTGCCTTCAGAAGAAAATCAGCAAAATACACAAGCATGACTAGGTAAATGAATTTGATGAAATAACACCATCAAAATAGTACATATATTACAATGAATTGTATATGAAATACCTCTAAATGGTGGTTAGCTGCAATGTTTCTAATGTTATTTACTCAAATCTGAAGACAAGGATTTACAGGAGACCTTTGGACTAGTGTTGAACCCACAAGATCTTTTCTGTGAAGCAAGCTAACCATTAGTTGAGTTTTTGAAATGACTGTAATTGTGGGCTGCACTCTACTCCATGAACACAATCAAAGGCAAGCAATTACAAGACCTCTGTTACCAGCCCCCAGGGGTTTGAACCTTTGACTAGGAGACATGCACATACACACACTTGGATATTATGTTGGCATTCACCCACACATTTCCTGTGTGTTTCATGTAAGACAACCGCTCTTCCTTCTCCTCAGTTATGGAGAGGAAGTGCAGGCTTAATGACTTTTCCTATGCGTCACAAAGATTGCACGTGGGAGGCAAACAGCCATGCTGCAGATGTGTGCACGTGAGACCCTTGGCATTTATGCATTAGTTTGTAAAAGAGCTTGACAGGTTCTGCAAAGTTTTGTGATCCAATTTTTCAGAACCTCTGGGAACATCTGAGCCTATGAAAAGCTTCACATGACATTTGCTGAAGTTTTGCAAAGAAAGCTCTGCATGTGTGGATGTGATTGCAGCAAATTTGCACAAAGCTCTTAGCACTGCAGGTGTGTGAGCTGTCTGTCTTTTGTAAGTGCTTCTTGATTGATTCTTGTAAACAGAGCTACCACCGAAATGTCTCACAGGTTTTTGATTAATGAATTACTAAAAACCTTAGTGTAACCTTAAATCAACATTTTATCGGCATGGATACATACAACTGCCCAACAAAGACCATTCATGCAAAAGTATCCAGTTGGTCTGCACCTTAATACAGTCACTTTACCAGACTGAGGCCAGTATGCAACAAATTTCCACTGCAACACAAGGCAGCACAGCTGGTTGCTGTAGCCCTCTAAATTTCATGTGAGGCCATAGTAAACGGTTTTCCTCTAACCAAATACCGATTCAGCCAGCCAAGGTAGATTCTTTGCTGTGAAAATAAGGATTTTTAAGCATTTTTTCCTGTGGAGTATAATACTATTTATTTTACTCGAAACAAGACCTTAGATGAACTATTCTCTAAATTCATCACTTTTCTACTTCTGCCTTTGCGCTCTTTGGCAAACTCTATCAATTACAGAGTAGATCTTAGACTTATCACCACAGTTCAAATTTTCCTCATGTTTTTTCCCCTCTCAGAATCTTTCCTACCCACACTGTATTTTATCCTCCTCCTCTCCTATTCTGTCAATTCAACTCTGTCTTCCACAATGTCAGTGCTGTGATGGAATGGCGACTTGCCCTTGGTGTATCCTGCCTCTCACCCACTGGTACCAGCCCCCCACTCCCGACCCGCAACCCTGCATAGGAAAGACGGTATAGATAATCGAAGGATGGATAAAGTGAATGTTAACAACCAATGGGTGCCAAACTGAAGCTCACAATTATAGCACTGGCTAGTCAGAAACTATGGTGCTGACACTAGTTGACCAGTTCACCAGCACAATGTGTATCAGCAGCAAAATGACAGGCCAGTGGAAATACACAAATACACACTAAAGATTAACAATCACCAGTGCTGTACCCAATCAATACCACTGAAAATTAGTTAAAAAATATATCACTTTAAAAATTCTATCACAAAAGCTTCAGTGATTATACACCAATTAAGCTTGTCCTCCTGTCGTCTCAACAACTTAACCATATTTTCTTTAGAGAAAGTTCTTCCTTTTTTTTTTACATCATGATCTGATTCAAATAATGAACCCTGAGACTGACCTTGGCAAAGCTATTAATGACATTTACATAAATGGAGACTGTAGAACAATTACAGTGCTGGTACTGTTGGACCTCAGTGCAGCATTCACCACACTGTTCATTATGGTATTTAATTGAGGTGACTAGATATTTGGGTTGGACACTCTGGAACAGTACATGACTGGTTCAAGTCTTACTTAAAGAGAAATTTCATTTTTTTCAACCTGGACCCAATTTTTTGCAATTTCTATGTTTTTTCACTCCCCCTGATACGTTTGGAGCCAGAGTGAGCCGTTCAGCAGTATTTATACATTCATTTTTGATCAGCTGTATCCGTAGAACGGGAGTGCTCAGAGCAGTCAAAAATGTTACGTTAGCTATTTACTATTGTTTTATTCTTAAGTCCCCAAATCGGCCCGGAAATCAATCAAGAAGCACTCATAAGCATTTGTAAGTCCAAGGAGAATACAAACATAGTAAAATATAGGTGTTTGGGGCAGATTAAACCTTATTACAAGCTGCATTTGGACTGCCCCGAGCACTCCCTTTCTACAAATACAGCTGATCAAGACTGGATGTACAAATATACAAATACTGCTGAACGGCTCAAACTGGGTCCAAACCTGTCAGAGTGAGTGAAACAACATAAACATTGCTAAAAACATAAGGTCCAGGTTGAAAAGAAATGGAATTTTCCTTTAAGGAACTGGAACTTCTTCATGTCATAGCTAATGTTTCATTGGAGCAGATGAAAGTCACACGCGGGGTACCCCAAAGTTGCATCTTGGTGTCCCACTTATTTAATGGCTTCATCCTCCCACTGGTTCAGACAAGTAATAAGATAAATCACCATTACTACATAGATATTGCGCAGCTCTATATCACAATGTCCCTAGGTGACTATGAATCAATTCACATGCTGAGTAGATGTTTTGGGGGAAAAATTAATGTGTAGAGTGCTACAACTTTCTTCAGATGAGTAAAAACAAAAGGGAATGAATTATATTTGGACTAAAATAGGAACAATCAAGAGTCATCGCACACAGCTACAGCTACAACATACATCTGTTGAGGGATAAGTACCAGCCAAAGGGCTTCATGTAAAAAGTAGAATACAAAAATTGTAAATAGTACATAAAGAGGTATAATTTATTTGAACAAATTATTAAAGGTAAAGGTTACTGGCTACAACAAAGGTAAATGTTATTTATTTTCTCCTACCTTGGCTTGTTGTTTAAGTTCTTTATAGCCTTGCCTTTTAGCTCCACGTCAGCAGCAGGGGCTGCTGTTGCCTTCAATCTGAGTTCAGTTGAGGTCAGACGGATAGTGTTTACAGATATACAGAGAATACAACAAAGGTAACTTGGAGGGATCATGTCTAGCAATTTTCTAGTATTCTCATTTAATTTTTATCTTTTTTTCTTTCCACCTTAAATCCTCCCTATGTTTTTACTTATGTACATTAATGCACAGATAAAAATGGTACAGTATTTATGTGTAACTTGTAAATTGTAATATACTGTATGCAGGCATGAATTATAACAATAAATGACTGACTGTTAATGTTGAATTCAAGTGGGATAAGACTTTGGTCTAATTTTGATCAGTATGTATATTTATTTCTTTGAGACTGTTTGTTCTAAGTTCTATCAAGCTAGATCTGAGGAAACTTACAGTCAGAGAAATAACAGCATTTCAGCATGGGTAAGGGGAGCAGAGATGCAAAAGTACACTGAAGCAAAAACACTGAATTCTGAGGCAGGAAGCAGACATTTTCCCAGACTTGCTTGACTTTTTTTTTTTTTGCTGTCTGATCCAGCAATTTAGCAGCTTCCTCTGAGCAGCTAATAATACAACAGAGCCATTGTGTAGCGCGTAGTTTCCCTCGCCTGATTTAGAAAAAGACAAGGTACTTTCATGAAATCTTTCTAATCTGTGTAGTTAGTCTGAGTCTTTATTGCCATCCGATTGAAATTTCATACTGCTTTATAATAACATAAGCCTGCCACAGCACATATGCATCAAAATGGGTCGATTTCTTTGTTTGTTTTTTGTTTTTTAATTGTAGTTGTTTAAAATATTTATTCAAAAGTACTGAAAACAGCAGGTAGATAATCTGAAAAAGCAATATGAACATATCTTAAAAGTCGTGAATCTTAAATATCATTTAAAATAAAGCCAAAAGCTACTAAAGGAAATGTTTATTCTTAACATTTTGAATTTGATGGAAAGGATAGGTGTTTTTCTTCATTGTAGATACACATACACTATGTGTGATACTTTTTAATGCTATAGGAAGATATTCTGCCTTAGGTAAACAGGCCTCGGATATTGTCTTCATTGGCATCTAATACTGCTATATATGCGGTTTGACCACTTCGGAAATGCAGGACAAATATACATAATTAATGTTGCAACTCTGAGATGCCATATTTACAGCTAACATGATCTTGTGCTATAAAGCTAATAGAGTGACACTTAAATTTGGCAGCAATGACTCAAAACTAATATTACTAAATCTTATGCTGTGCACACACTGTCTGATGAAGATTCACTTGGCTCAGCATATCTAAAACTTAGTCATTCCAACCTACTTTCTGATAAATCAACTAATAACTGTTTGATCACATGTAGACAATCATACACTATACATAGAGCATTAAATTTCCATTCACAAATCATTAGGTGCATGAAATAATGAAAGTGTGACATTGTGGAAATATAATGCATCCCGTACTAAAGCAGTAGATAGGTGTACATTTTTACACTTTAAAAGTTTTGAAAAATTTACAATTAGACCTTGTAAAATGCATTTTTAGATAGGCATACATGGGAAGATGGGAAGCATTGTGACATTTGTGCAACATTTTGAAATGCCTATCTTTTCATGAAGAAATTGGGATAAGCAAAGCTGGGATTTACCTACTTCTATTTTTTATGCAAAGTATCCCAACTATACACAGCAGTTGAAAGGTTATATGAACTTAACCTGATGACCAATTACATGTCAAATTGTTTGCTAAAATCTGAAATAATCAAATTTGATCCTGCTTT